>CM033451.1:6856794-7204294 GCA_019425755.1 Amaranthus cruentus | reverse complement strand
GGTGTGACTAGTATTGTTGATACCTATTGTTGTAGAGTAAATGATAGTAATAACTACTAAGAAAGATTAATGTTGCGTTTGTCATTAATGAAATTATTGCCGTGGTTATAGTTGTTTGATGGGGTTATTAGTTTTGAGATTGATTGCGACCATGGTCAATGACCGTAGTGAGTTGCTTGTACATAATTGAGCTTGGTTGTTATATCGATATGTTCACTTGTGTTGCTAAGCTGTGTGACTTTGACCCAAATTATAAGAATCGTTATTTGTTCGTCAAGCTACAAATTTAATTTATTCTTAATCGTCTTACTCTGAAATCTTGGAAAGGTAACAAATTATTACTAGTATGAGTAATATGATTGATACTAAGTGTAACATCACATATTATGTGTTCCTAAACCTTCCCACGGATAGTTTGAGTATATCGCGCAAGCGTATGATTGCGTCCTACTCACTTTAAACACATCTTGATATAGAATTGACTATAATCTAATGTTATGGTGTGATTGGAATTAATGACGTAGTTCAGGTGCGAACATGGGTTGAATTTATTGCGTAAGTACGTTAGACTGCGTATTGGCTTGAGTCGAAACTTTTTTGGCTAATAGTGTAGTTGTATGGAGTCAGTGCTTTTTAAATGATGTGAGGTAGGCTCATTAGTCTTACTTTTAACGTGTATAGGTGTCCGGTTCATAAGAGGGGCGTAAGAACCTCCTTCGAAGTGATTTTTGCGATTTGTTATCTTGCAGTTGCAGGTAAGTACACGCAGTAGCTAATTCTTGCATGTATCTTGAATATATATTTTTTTCTTTGCGTGATAATATTATATGAACTATGTTGAATATGAATTGCTATTAAATATTATTAAGTTGGTGTTACAAGTGAGAATCAAATGTAGAGATGGTAGAGAATGGGTTCTGATATTGCGAAAATAGAATGTTGGATTATATGAGATGGAATGGGAATGATTCCCTTTTTGATGAGATATTAAGTTGGATATTTACTGTGACTCCACTGGATTGGTACCCCAGTTGGTTTAGTTCCCGGAGGCATGGATCATCTATATATGATCGTTGTACGGGGATATGATCATACTTTGCCATTGGGCACCGGCATGGCCGTCACCGCCCTTGGCTGAGGTGTTACCATGTGGGTCTTGCAAACCCCAATATGGTGGCCTCTAGTCACATAGGAGGATATATGAAATCAATGAAGAGACAAAAAATGGTGAAGGCATTGAGAAGTACATAGAAGTGAGAAATAGTTGGAGTAGATACTTATACATTGGAGTGCCTTTTTTCCCTTGTTTTGTTGAATTGATTGTTAGTTGCATATATGACTTGTTGTTAGTTACTGACGTGTACTGTTGTTTCCTTGTTGATGGCTTGTCTTTGATGGCCCTGCTATGACACGTTGGTCAATGACTTTACGTTGAGCAGCCAGGGTATCATAGATAGATCTTGCAGGTTTTGGAGCTTCCTTGCATTGCATGGGGGAGGGGGAGGGGGGGAATTTGAGTGAGAACCTTGACGCGTACCATGTTCTAACTATTTATGACGCTACCTGTGGTTTTTGAATTGATATTGTGTATGTTTTTGGTTTAAGGCGCGTGCTCTCCTTTTGATGTAATTCGTTCCGCTGCAAAGATTTATTTCGTTTTGTACTTCGTTATATTATCTTGAATGGCTTGTATAGTTGGTTATGTCCTTGGAAAACTCAAGTGTTTACATGGGAACCACGATCCGTGGTTAGCATGTCGAAAGAGGATTTGGCGATGACCTTTCCGCCGTGATCTTTGTTATGAGGTCATTGATGCCTCTTCTTCATGATGGTTTATTACTTGTTTAATTCTTTTGGTGCGTCAAATTTCAAGGCAAATGCTGCCGAAATTTTCGCCGGAGTTCGTTTGAAAGTTTTTTTATAACCTCTTTAATCAAACTCTATCTTTCCTTTTATTTATTTATTTTAATTTATTTTAAGTGTAACACCCGAATTTCCTTCGTTCTCTTGCGGTTCTGGTTCCGTTCAGAGGGTCGGAAATTCAGGGGTGTTACAACTAAGTTAGTACACAGCTTCATAATCTCAAATTAAAGACAAAAAAGAAGCTTACCCTCATCCTATCACTGATAAAAGTTTATGTTGAATTAATAATGGTTAGAGTTGTTCAAAAGTCCGAAAATCCGACCTAAAATCGAAAGTAAACCGACCCGAAAATGTGTTCCTTTTTAAGGTTTATCGAACCGACAATACCCGAATCGAAGTTGTACCCGAACCGATTGACAACCGAAAATGAGAAAGCTGAACCCGAACTGTAACCGATTTTTGTAACCGACACATAACCGTTAACCGAGATTACCCGAACCAAAAATGACCGACCCGAGTCATATCCGGCCCGAAAATGCTCGAAACCGAACTCGATCCGGCAAAAACCGACTAAACCCGAATAAATTTTAGATGGAATTGCTTTAAACCTGAACCAATTTTTAACATAGAAGTATGATAGACTCATATTCAATCATCTTATTATTTAATCCAATCAAGTGATAGATATTTTAATAAATTAAATTTTATAAATACATGGTTTCATATATTTAGAGTTAATAATCAATGGTCAATGTATATAACCGTATTAGATGAAAATTGATAGAACTTTATAATTCTAATTTCCGGTTAAACAAGTAAAAGTAACAAAGTAATAATGATCACTACTTGATTTACATATTAACTATTTTTGCTTTAAGTAAAGGAAATCTTGTCATCAATTAAAAAATGACTAACAACTTAATTTAATATTGACTCGATCGATAGTAATTAGTAGTACGTAGCCGATAGTAATTAAAACCCGAACCCGATCTGTACTCGACAAAACCGAACCAATTATTAACCGATGACAACCCGACACCGATTAACACTCGACACGAACTTCAACAGACACCGAACCGATGCCAACCCGATAGCTCGAATAACCGATCTTCAACCGAACCGCGACTAACCGACCCGACCCGAGTGCGACCCGTCGTAACACGCAACCGAAAAATAGCCGATCCGGAATACAACCGAACCGAAAGACACTCGTCCGAAACCGACCCGATCACCCGAATGAACACCTCTAATAATGGTATATGTTGAATTAATAATTACCACAAACAAAAATGATATTTGATGCAAAAAAACAAAAAAGTAATGGTATATCACTATTTTAAAAAAATGGTGTTTGACGCAAAAAAAAATAAAAAATAAAAAGTAATGGTATATGGTGAATTAATAATTACCACAAACGACAGACTAACAGAATTTGTCATTAATGGTATGCTGTGCTAACGGAGTAAAACTCAATGGTATATGGTGATCTACAACATTTGATGTGGTATCTGGTGAATTATGAAGAAACTCAGTGATATATCATGAAATTTCCCATATTTAAATTATCGATATTATTACTTAGCTATTTTAGGACTTGTTTGGTTAATATCTATTACCTTTGGAATTTTAATTTCCTAGGAAATAATATTATCTTTATTTGTTTGGTTGCAAAAAAATCTAAAATTCCTAGGAATTGTAAAATCCAAGAGAAGTTAATTCCTATAATACATAGGAATTAGATTACCATATACCCCCTTGGTTATTAACAATTCCCATGTATCATTTTAAGTGAAATTATCATAATACCCTCTAATATTTGGTGTAACCACTATTTTCCAAGTAACTACTTCATTTCCCACATTTATCACCTTGTTAACCAAACCACTTATGAAAAATTACTTCCAAGGAAATGAAAATACCTATTGTCAAACAAACAACTTTAGGTAGTGTTTGGCAATATAGAATTCATTTGAAAAGTGGAAATTGAATTTTGATATTCACATTCAAGAATTGTAAATAACACCTATATGCTTGGAATTTGCAAATTTTGTTACTTGACCAAAAATTTTACATTGTTATTGCAAGTCTATAGAATTTGACCCAATTCCACATTTCAAATTCAAGATTTGTCAAACATAGTATTTGGCCCAATTCAATATTTAGAAATGAATTCCAAGTTGCCAAACATACCATTAAGTAATTTCTAGGAAATTGACAAAGGAAGTAAATTCCAATGAATTACAACTTCCCATAGAAATTTAATTTCTATGTCAACCAAACGACCTCTTAATTTTTTGATTCACCTATTCTTTATTACATCGAAAAGTAATATGTGCCCCAGATTAATTTAGTGTTAATATAAAAAGTAAAATCATGGTTCAATTAATTTGTAGGTGTAATAACATCAAATCAAATGAAGATGTTTATTTCTAAATTAATCAACCCCAAATTATTTCCAGATCATCTGTATATCTCGTTCATATTAAGATTTAAAAAACATATAATAATTTATACTCTTATCATCATCATACAAGATACTAATTGAGAAACATTTTTACCATTTGGTACTTCCTCAATCATTTGTGCCAATTGTCAATTTATGAATATCTTTCAAAAAAAAGTTAAACAATAAAAAAATTTATGAATATCTAAATTAATTATTTTTAATTAATAACAAAAATAAATTAATAAAAAAATTAGACTTTCAATTATCTCTAGGTTGTTTAGAAAAGGAGATTGAATGCAATCTTTCATTTCATATTCTCAATTAATTCTCCTAATTGAACATAATAATATCTAAATTAGACCTTTCAATTATCTCTAGGTTGTTTAGAAAAGGAGATTGGATGGAATATTGGTTGGAGAAAAATTTTCACATAAAAATCTTTCATTATATATTCTCAATTAATTAATTCTCCTAATTGAACATAATAATATCTAAATTAATTATTATTAATTAATAATAAAAATAAATCAATAAAAAATTAGTCTTTTCAATTATCTCTAGGTTGTTTAGAAAAGGATATTGGATGGAATATACTATAAATATACACTCATTACTTGATATTATTTGATATCACTTAAAAATTTTGGTCAAATTATAGAGCATTATTTATTTGTTGATGCAAAAATGAATTTACCATTTAAAAAACTTTTCGAAATTAAAGAATCAAAGGGTTTATTCGAAATTAAGGCTAAAGTCATATACATGGAAATCAATGAAAGATATGGGTAAGGAACAAGGTAAAGGAATTGCGTTTGATGGATAATGAGGTAAATTATTTTGTTATCTAACAAAAAGAATTATGTAATTTATCAACCATTTTAGAAAGTTTACTCTCACTAATTACTGCTATAATTTTGTATTAATCAATGTCTCTTATATTTTTTTCCAATCGCAGAGTGCTACAATTCAAGCCTCCATTGGTTACTATAATTACGAAACTTATGGATCTCAAATAGAGGAGGGAAAATCATATTCTTTGAGCAGTCTTAAATCTACAAAAACAAGAGTGATTATAAGGTTTCAGAACATGAATATAAAATTTATTTCGCAAAGTATAAAACTAAACGCAATCTGTGCATAGCATGGGTATAATACTAATAAGTGATAAATAGATTGCGACGAAATAACTCTCGCCATATATCACAAATTGAGAAGGTTTTAGAAAATAACAGTGATTTATGAAGTTAACAAATTACCTTATACTAGGAATATATTGTTGACCCTTGACTTGAGTATTGTTTTAACTTTTATAGAAGCAGTCCGAATTTGGATCCTATTTTAATTAATTTTCCCCTTTTCATCAATTCTCTCTCTACAGTCAAACACTGAAAATAATGAAGTGAGAAGTCACAAAAATCTTTCAATGGTGTTGAAGAAGAAGCCAAATTGGCCTCCTCCTGCTCGGAAAGAAACCATCAAGGTTAAAAATGGCCGTAGATACAAGGTATTCTTTCATAATCATTGACTTTGCTCTTTTGTTTCAGATGGTTTTGTTATTGCTAAATTAAGGTTTTCTGTTTTCTGAATTTTAGGGATTTGCCCCCTCTATTGAGTTTTTTTTTTTTATTTGAATGCTTATATATTGAGATCGATGTATAGAAATAATTGTGGAACTTGTAAATATTAGGGGTTACTCCACTTTATTTGCACCACATTCCATTTTAGTTTGTCTGATCGATTTTATACACTTTCCTTTTTTTGGCAATGGTAGCACCCTCGTACTTTTAATCTATCTACAAATTTATTGTAATTTGTATCCCTCTATCTTAACCAATCAATTCTATCACCCACTTGCTTTTTTTCATTTTCCAACCCAATTCTTCTTTCCATTAAATTTCATGCATTTTGCAACTTCTGCAAAATGAGAGCGACATAGAGAGTAAATGTTTGTGGTTGAGTATTCTCATTCGTGCTCGCGGTGCTTGCTTATGACTATAATGACCGTTTCAGCTAACAAACATGATTATGAATTTATGACAGTTGGGACAACAAAAGCCCATAGGTTGATACATATAAAAAATTTCATTTAAGGTTTGATAAAGAAACGCATTCTTGACATCTAGTTTATTAATGGACCAAGACCTCGATAAGGCAATGCTTAAGACTAAGCACATAGTTGTTGCTTTGGCAATTAAATTGGAAGTTGCTTCGCAATTAATTCCCTTACATTGAGACTTATCATCTCCAACTACTCGTGCTTTATATCTTTTAAATGACCTATTCGATTTTGTTTTATGGCGAAAAATCCTTAAAGAGCGAATAACATTCGCATCCCCCAGTCGCGGAACTACTTCCTAAGTATTAGATTCAGTTAAAGAATTATATTCATCTTGTAGAGTTAGTTACCAGATCAAGAAGCACAGTCATGCGTTTTAAGGTAGAGGGGAATGGAAGAAGAGTAGGTGTGATGGACTTGGAGTGTGTATTTAGGGTTGGATTCATGGAATAAAAACTCCTCTGCTACGTTACGTAACTCCGTTATACAACATGTTTGATAGTTTTCGCGACGTTAAATCCCGTTATTTAATTGTGCATGAAATTTCACAATCAAAATGTCGTGTTGATCATTACGTAATGTGTAACACCCGTTATTTTGCCGTTACAACGATATTTCACCGTTACAACGTTATTTGTCTTCCTATTAAAATTTCATTGATACCCATTAACTTTAATTATTACAACTACTTAAATTATAGTTACTCATAATTTTAGCTGATAAATAAAATACGTAACTTATAACTAGTAAGTTAATTAATTATACACTTAAAGAATAGCTAGTTGCATATAATTGCATAATAATAGTAGCTCAGCAACAAAAATGCAATTATAAGTTCAAAACTCTCTTGATGAGATTTTTTTTCAAAAATCACACTGCATCGGCCGCGATTCGTGTTATTTTTCCTTTATAGCCGTTTTCCGCGACATCGCAACCGTTTTTGCAAATGCTTTCGCATGGCTGGATTTGTTTATGCCACGTTGACTGTGAGTAGTCATGCGTGGTGCTTTTAGAGGAAGGGGGGTTTGTTGGAGGATCGCTTTAAGCGGGTTGGATAGGGCTTCCACTATTGGGTCGAATACGAAGATGAAGGGGCAGGGTTGTTATGTAAAGTGGGGGTTGGGGAAGGAGACATGTAGACATTGGTTGGACTTACACATGGAAAGAACACTTATGAAGGTGGGAGAGCACGAGGCTTGTGTATTCAAGGTTAAAACTCGGGGTTGTGGGCTTTAATTTCCAATTTTATACAAGAAATGCGAATTTGGCAAAGGGAGACGATTCTAGAAAAAGGATAAGATGACTCGTCAAAAGTCAAAACCCAGATGTCGAGCAATATTCATTTTTCGACTTGATAGATAGATCATAACACTTATATCTTCTAAGATTTGGGGAATACCCCAAAAAGATACAAAGGAGTAGATCGAGACTAAAGCTTTTATGAATGTGTTTAGAGTAGAAGAGAGGAAAATAATGACACCTGAACACTCGAAGGTGAGAATATTTAGGGTCTTTTTGATAATGAATTTTAGTAAGTCTGAATTTCAGATGGAAAATTGTTATTTGAGATGGATTTCTTCTTAAACTCAATTATTTCCCCTTTCTCTAAATCCTTAAAACCCATCATATGAACAATCAATATCATTTTGGGAACTCCCAAGTCAACAAATCATCAATATAAATGGTTAGAGCCTTGAAAGGGTGGAAAGAATATGAAGAAGTATTGAAAGATAAGGACTTTGCTAGAGAATTAAAATTCTCAAAATCCATTGATTTGGAGACCCAAAGTTCAAAACCCAAGTCACAACGAGGTCTTCATTGCAATTTGATCTTTCATTAATGGAGAGGGATAAAGATTGGGAAGTTTTAGATACTTGTTTGAGTTTTGATGATATAAGGCTTGTTAGTAGTGCTTATGCCTTTCTCAAGGATATGAGGCATAATTTAGCAGCTATCTTAGGATTGGTGGAGAGGGAAAAAGATCAGAAAGTTTTGGATACTTGTTTGAATAATAATGATATGAGGGCAGGCTTGTTAGTAGTTCTTATGCCTTTCTCAAGGATAGAGGCATAATTTAGCAGAAATCTTAGAATTGGTTATAGTAGACTCTGTTTCCCCGCGGAACCTGTCTTGCTTGAATATCTAGTTATTGGCCGCCATATACACGTCACATCCTTGTCCGTGAAATTGGACATCTTTTGACTGCATCGCTTAAATTGTTTTGTATTCTATCGGTAATGTAACGTAGTAAACTTGCGATTTACATGCATGAAGTTGAATACTTGAAAGGATGTTTACAATGTGGTTGTGATGGGTAAATGCAGTTGATATCTTGCACTATGGTTTCTAGTAATCTATAGACGAATGTTGGAGAAAAGATGTTAATGTCTAATATACTATATAATTGTAATCGATATGATATATCTCTGAGATATAGTCTTGTGCCTGATTCACACTTTACAATGCTTTGTCAATTCAAAAACACAACAAAAATCTACGAAATTCTGATGTGCTTCAGTGCATTAAAGATGGATGCGTCAACATACTCAACATTATAAAGTTTTTCATTAGTGAGCACGCTAAAAAGAGTTCTGCGAAGGAACAAATGCGTGTGAGTTGGATGATTGTCATTTTATGTGTTTTGGTCTTGTATTTTTCATTTTTTTTGATTTGCTGATGACTTGATTTCATGTGTTTAGGTTGTTAAAGCAGATTTTCCTGAGTGGTTACCCACTAGTTGGGTCATAGAAAGGAGAATTCGGAAGAGTGGTACCAAAATGGGAATGGAGTACAAGGTACCAATTCGTGATTATGGCAGTTATATCTCTTGCTTGTTACTTTTGTTGATAGTTGTAAGCTTTGGCTTGCAATAGAAGTTTTCATTTGAAAACTGCTGGATGCAAAACTACGCTGTAGTCTTTTCTTTCTTGTAAATCTCTCCATTTCCTCCATTTCCCTCACACCCTTAATATGCCATCCAAACATGTGAAAGCGCATTCCTTTTTTTCTTCTCTTCTTTTGCCTCCTATTTCTTCCATCCAAACCTAAGTGCTATTAATCTTCTAAAGTTTCATTTTAGTCCATTCATTATTGTTATTCCTAATTACAGTTATTCTTATATTTGGACACTTTCTCCTGTGCGACATACCTTTTTCTCTGGCTCTCTCCCCAAAAGTATGTATGTGGACCCACTCCCTCATCCTGTATTTTCCAAATGGAATACTTAACTTGAAATATCAATGGTGTAAAATATGTTTGGTCATTCTTGATACAGTTGTTAAAATCGCGATTCTACTTAGAATCGTTTAGAGAGGTAGAATCGAATCGGCAGAATCGAATCGTAGAATCGTACGATTCTACAAATAAACTTAAATATATTAAAAATATCTAGTTTCTTTTTATTATTATCCAATTCAAAAGTTTAAATTTATGAATTAAGTTTCTTTGACTTTATTTAAGAATATAACAAAACTTTTTAATAATTAGATTAAATCTTCATACCGATTAAGAAATTTATTTTTTAAAAGTTTTCATGATGGAAAATTTGAAATTGATGTGTATATGTGAAAGAGATTAGTAAAAGATGGTACATAAGAAAAAATAAAAATAATTCATACTAAATTAGTAGAATCGGATCGTTAAATCGTAGAATCGTGTTATGATTTTACCTTTAAAAATTTTATTCCAACTAGAATCGTAAGATTCTACAACTTTAAGATTCTAATTTCTACCTGCGATTCAAATCGCTCGCTTGTTTTTAGATCGTAAAATCGTAGAATCGTAGATCAGAATCGCGATTTTAACAACCATGAAGGAATGTTTGGTTTGGTTGGAGTTCACCGGATGTTTTGGAAAATGTATTCCCACAAAGAACAGGTTGTGGTATATATTGATATTTTTCTTTCTGATTTATGAATCAGTTCTTTGTTTTTACCCTAAACAGTCACTTGTATACGTTACTTTTTGGATATCATGAATTTTTTGTTCGTATTTTCCCTGGTAGAAGAGATAATGCTGTAACTTGCACCAACCTGCTTTTATAAAGAAGGAAATGTAAGGTTGTTGTTCGCTTAATGTAAATATCTCTTTGCAGTGTTTTATTGATCCATCTACTAAAGCTAAATTCTTTTCGAAGCCCGAAGTATTGCGATATCTTAGAAGTAAACAATGCAGTGCTGGATCATCTAGAAGAAAGAACAAGGTAAGTATCAGCCACTCTTCCTGCAAGGTTCGTTTCATTATCTTTTGAAACCATAAGCTGATTGACTTAGCTGTTTTTATTCTGCTGCAATCTGTATGTACTATCGTTGTTTCCCTTCCCTGTATGGAACAAATTCTTTTGGTCTCTACATCACAATAGATTTTTGGAAATTTATCTTGGATGTAGGATTCAGGACAACTTGTTATAATATGTTCTTATTTCCAATATATCTGTCTCATGATGTTTAATTTTGATGTGACGATTTTTGCAACTTTATCAGTCTCACTCATGATTTGGATTGAGATATTTATTAAATTTCTTATCATTTGTGTATGCAATAATTCTTGCATCTCAAATCGGTGAATAATGATCATAATTGGGATTTGGAGATGTATGGCCACATGCATAAAATGCTTTTTATGTTCTTTTCTCCTGTTAATGAACGTCAGGATTGCCTATCGATATTGCATGTAATAAGTATGTTGTAGGTAATATTGTGTGCAAACTGTTCAATAAGAAAAAAAATTGTGCGTCAAGTTTTTTTTATTTTCGTTTAATTGTTTCCAATTTCGGTTGGTTAGGAAAACATGAAGTTTTTTCAGATGCAACTAATTTTCAATATTAAGGAATTCAGTATGTATGTCCTTATCTGAAATGCCTATGTACTTTTGTTATAAGAGAAATGTGATTGTTCTTAATCTTAAGTTATATAGCTAAAGTTATATACATAGTGTAAAAATGCGGTAACGGTTGCGATCGCGGTAACGGAACACTAATGCAGTAACAGGAATGATGCGGTTATCATATCGTCTAAATATCGGTCGAAACCATAAGATATCCCTTAATGCGGCCCAAAACGTGGTTTTTTTTACATCTTTACAACGCGGGAAATATCGGTTCGTTTGTTTTGAAAACCTTTACAATGCGGCCGATGTGATGCGATGCGGTCATGTTTGTATTCTATGTTACTTATATAGCTAAATGTGATCACCTATTTTGCTTGAGCATTTCTTACATGAGTACGTTTTTCATGATAGGGGTTAATTGATCAACCAAGAGTTCTCAAGTCCAATTTAGAGCGAGAAGTGCCAAAAGTCATGAAAGCACGTGTTCGAAAGAGTACTCCTTCAAGGAAAGTAAAGGTTGGGCGTATTCTCTAATTCTATGTGTGTGTATATATATATATATATATATATATATATATATATATATATATATATATATATATATATAGATTTAGGATCAAATGAGAAGGGGTCTCAAAATGAGAAGGGTGAGAAGGAATCTCATCCGTCTAGATCAAATATCAATGGTCTGGATTAGTTAGCTCCTTGCACGCGGTTTATTAGCTCCTTGCACGCGGTTCAGCATATTTTTTTACCCAGTCTTTTACATTTTATATCATATCTAAAGATACTATGTTCTTAGAAAATGATACTATGTTATGAATAAGGGTTACTATGATTATGTATAGTTACTGTCTTCTCTTAATCTTATACAGAACATCGTAACTTTTTAAAATAAACATAGTAACCTTTAATCATAACATAGTATCATTTTCTAAAAACATAGTAACCTTAAATCGTAACATAAAATGGAGAAGAAGATCGACGAGAAAGATGATTTTCACCCGTTAGATTTTCATAAGATCAATGGCTATAAATCCTTCTCATCCTTCTCATTTTGAGACCCCTTCTCAATGGATCCCTCCCCTATATATATATATATATATATATATATATATAGGGTCAAGTTTCAGTGAGAACCAAGCTTATATGAGAACCGTGAAAACTAATCTCCCGGATAAAAATGTGTTACTGTTTTACAGAAAATGTGTTACTTTTGGACAAAAAAATGTTACTTTTGTTTTAAAGAAAAGATGATACTTTTTAGCAAAAAAAGTGTTACTTTTAGAAAAAAAAATTTTTTTCAAAAAAAACATTAAAAAGTAACATTTTTTCCGAAAAGTAACACTTTTTTGCCTCATAGTATCATAAAAAACAGTAACACCTTTTTGCCTAAAAGCAACACTTTTATAGTAAAAAGTAACACTTTTTTGTAGGCAAGATTGGTTTTCACGGTTCTCATACACGGATGGTTCTCACTGGAACTTCTTCCTATATATATATATATGAGAACCGTGAGAACCAATCTTGCCTACAAAAAAGTGTTACTTTTTACTATAAAAGTGTTACTTTTAGTAAAAAAGGTGCTACTGTTTTTTATGATACGATGAGGCAAAAAAGTGTTACTTTAAGAAAAAAATTCTGAAAAAAATTTATAGAAAGGTGTTACTTTTTACATCAAAAGATGTTACTTTTCGGAAAAAAACATGTTACTTTTTAATATGTTTGTTTTTTTGAATTTTTTTTTTTCTAAAAGTAACACTTTTTTTGCTAAAAAGTATCATCTTTTTTTAAAAGCAAAAGTAACATTTTTTTGTCCAAAAGTAACACATTTTCTGTAAAAAAGTAACACATTTTTATCAGGAAGATTGGTTCTCACGGTTCTCATGTAAGCTTGGTTCTCATTGGAACTTGATATATATATATATATACATATATATATATATATATATATATATATATATATATATATATATATAGGGTTTGGATCATGTGAAAACCAATTAAAATGGTGAAAACTGAAAACAGGGGTACATAAAGCTCAAATGGAGTACATATTTGAGTGGCAGTTTTGTAAATAATTAGACATTTGCTAAATAGTGTACATATCTGCTAAAAAGGGGTACATATTCAGATGACTTTTTTGTAAATAATATGAACTTTTTTTTTCACAAAAAATATGTACACCTTATAAGATAATATGTACCCCTTTTGCTACAATATGTACATCTCTATCTGGTTTTCAGTTTTCACCACTTTAAGTGTTTTCACTTGATCCTACCCCTATATATTTTGGATCATGTGAAAACCAATTAAAATGGTCAAAACTGAAAACAACAGTACATAAAAGCTCAAATGGAGTACATATTTGGATGGCTGTTCTGTAAATAATTACACATTTGCTAGAAAGGGTACATTTATGCTTTAAAGGTGTACATATTCAGATGACATTTTTGTAAATAATATGAACTTTTTTCTTCAGAAAATATATGTACACGTTATAGCATAATATGTACCCCTTTTGCTACAATATGTATACCTTTGTTTGGTTTTCAGTTTTCACCACCTTAAGTGTTTTCACTTGTTCTTACCCCTATATATATATATATATATATATATATATATATATATATATATATATATATATATATATATATATAGAATAAGTGTATTCTCTTATTCTATAATTGGGTCAAGTTTTAGTGAGAACCAAGCTTATATGAGAACTGTGAGAACCAATTTTCCTGATAAAATTGTGCTACTTTTCTACAGAAAAGGTGTTACTTTTGGATCAAAAAATGTTACTTTTGTTTTAGAAAAAAGTTGTTATTTTTTAGCAAAAAATGTTACGTTCAGAAAAAAATATATTTTTCCAAAAAAAATAAACATAATACAAAGTAACACGTTTTTTCTGAAAATTAACCCTTTTATGTAAAAAGTATCACCTTTTTGTGACTTTTTTTCAGAATTTTTTTTCTTAAAGTAACTTTTTTGTCTAAAAGTATGTCTTTTTTTTGTTAAAAAAAACCCTTTTTTGCCAAAAAGTAACATACTTTTAGTAAAAAAGTGACATTTTTTGTCAGGCAAATTGGTTCTCACGGTTGTCATAAATGGATGGTTCTCACGGGAACTTCTTCATATATATATATATATATATATATATATATATATATAGATAGATATATTTCTTTTTCAGTGTGTCTGCTGCTATAACTCTGTGACTTCCTATGAAGCCAATCTTTGATTTAATGCTATTCTAACTATGCAACTATGTTCTTGGAAATGTTATGTAGTTTGTTTTGGAGAGGACTTTAGATGAAGAGTTGCCATCGGGATGGATTAAGGAAACAAAAATTAAAATGCGTGGAGATAAAGTTCTTAGGAGAGATTCGGTAAGTAAAACCTCCCTTATGAAACCAAGCTTTGCTTATATATATAAAAGGGTCAAGTTTCAGTGAAAACCAAACTTATATGAGAACCGTGAGAACCAATCTCCCTGATAAAAATGTGTTACTTTTTTTTACAGAAAATGCGTTACTTTTGGACAAAAAATATTAATTTTGTTTTAAAAAAATTGGTACTTTTTGAGCAAAAAAAGTGTTACATTCAGAAAAATAATAGTATTTTTTTTCAAAAAAACAAACATATTACAAAGTAATACGTTTTTTCCGAAGACTATCACCTTTTAAAAAGTATCACCTTTGAGTTTTTTCAGAACTTTTTTTCTTAAAGTAACACTTTTTTGCCTAATAGTATCATAAAAATTAGTAACACCTTTGTGCCTAAAAGTAACACCTTTTTAGTATTAAGTAACACTTTTTTGTAAGACAGATTGGTTCTCACGGTTCTCATATAAGGATGGTTCTCACTGGAACTTCTTACTAAATAGGGTCAAGTTTCAGTGAGAACCAAGCTTATATAAGAACAGTGAGAATCAAACTCCCTGATAAAAATGTGTTACTTTTTTACAGAAAATGTGTTACTTTTGGACAAAATAATGTTACTTATGTTTTAAAAAAAAGTTGGTACTTTTTAGCAAAAAAAAGTGTTACTTTTAGAAAAAATAATCTTTTTCAAAAAAACAAAAATATTAAAAAGTAACACGTTTTTTCCGAAAAGTAACGCATTTTTATGTAAAAAGTAGCATCTTTTTATGTGCTTTTTTCAGAATTTTTTTTCTAAAAGTAACACTTTTTTTGTCTAATGGTATCATAAAAAACAGCAACACCTTTTTTTGCCTAAAAGTAACACCTTTTTAGTAAAAAGTAACAATTTTTTGTAAGGCAATTTGGTTCTCACGGCTCTCATATAAGGATGGTTCTAACTGGAACTTCTTCCTATATATATATATATATATATATATATATTTATATGTTACTTGAACTCATGTCAAACACATATTTGTGTTGAAGTGTGACATGGCTATTTTATGTGAACCTCCTGAGATTTTGAACCAAATTGTAGTATCCAAATGTCTAGCCCATGTCCTATTATCAAGATTTCGACACGGGTATTTGGGTAAAAGTAAAGAGTTTTTACTATAAACAAGATTTTTTTCTGATTATGAATCAAAATTATTACAGTACTTTCTTGATCCTGTCAGTAGACTGGTTTTTCAATCGAAACTGGAAGCGCTGCGGTATGTGGGGACGGGAGAGATCAGTAGATATGCATATCAGAGGAGAAATCAGATCAGTGATGCAAAAGATTTTGCTGATGGAAACATCTCTGTAAGAATTTTGTGATAATACTAAATAACTACAGCTACCTTTCTGTTGTGTAGTTCACTTTAATCTCAATTGAGGAAATGCCCTTGAAGTTGGTTTTCGAGCTCTATGGCTCTACATGATGTTTGCAACTTAGTGGTTACTTGCATTTGAGTTACCAACAATTGTTTGTTTTACTTGGAGACTGCTTCAGTAAGGTTCTTGCATCTGAGCTATAGGTTCTGATCACCCGTCTTTTGTGGGAGTGTTCTTTCGAAGTATTTCTTCATCTGAATATCTATTTTGCATCATGTTGTTGCTCTTTGTTTAATGCCTGTGTACTTTTGTTTTAGAAATGTGATGTTCTTAATCTTAAGGTATCTAAATGTGAGTTACCTATTTTGCTTTAGTATTTTTGAGATGAGTATATTTTCCATGTTAGATTTTAATTGATCCACCAAGTGTTCTCAAGTCCAATTTAGAGCCAGAGGTGTCACAAGTTATGAAAACACGTGTTCTAAGGAGTACTCCTTCAAGAAAAATAAAGTTTCCCCTTATTGTCTTTTGTTTCATATGTATATTTTTTATTTTCGTTGGCTCAGTGTGCCTGCTGTTGTAACTTCCCATGAGGCTGGTCTTTAAAGCCATCACTTACTACTCCACAGCTGTGTTCTTGGAAATGTTATGCAGGTTGTAATGGAGAGGACTTCAGATGAAGAGTTGCCATCTGGATGGATCAAGGAAACAAAAATTAAAATGCTTGGAGATAAAGTTCTAAGGAGAGATTCTGTAAGTAAATTATCCCTTATGAGAACCAGGTAGGTTGATATGGTTAATTGCATTGTCTATTCAGCTCATGTTAATAGGACTCTTGTATTTATGGGCATGTCAAACACCTTCGTGTGTAAGTGTTTGACATGGCTTTTTTATGAGAACCTCCTGAGATTTTGAATCAAATTGAAGTGTCCAAATGTCTTGCCCATTTCCTTGTGTCTAAAATCCAACAGGAGTATTTAAGATAAGAGTAACAGAGTTCATTTCATGTTGCTATCCAAGATTTTTAGCTGACTATGAATCAAAATTATTACAGTACTTTCTTGATCCTTCCAGTAGACTGGTTTTTCAATCGAAATTGCAAGCACTGCACTATGTGGGGACGGGAGAGATCAGTAGATATGCACGTCGGAGGAGAAATCAGATCAGTGTCGGAACTGATTTTGCTGCTGGAAACTCTTCTGTAAGACTTCTGTGATAATACTAATAAACTACAGCTACCTTTCTGCTGTTTTAAGTAGTCCACTTTACTCTCAAATGAGGAAATTTTCTTAAAGTTGGTTTTAGAGCTTCACATGATGTTTGCGACTTTGTGGTTACTGTAAATGACATCTACATCTAGCTTAATAACCAACAAACGGATCAAACAATCCAACTAAACCAGCCAATAACCAATTGCTTAACACCCTATTGGTCTTGATTGGTAATAAGCAAACGAGGGTTTGCCTAGTAATATCTCAACTTTCAATTATGACCAGCGACAATATCATCATTAACCATATGTTTCTAGCTTCCACGTGCGGCACATCATCTTGTTTGTGGCGGAGAAAAAAAAGTGATGTCAACAATATAATAAAAAGAAATTTTACATTCAACGTTTTGATTTGTCATTTGTTTGGTACGAACAAATAACAAACTATTACATATCACATTACGAGAAGGCCAGATGGGTATTCTTGATCTTCCGATATAAGCATATAACAAACTTTTTAAAGGAACCTAACTCAACTAAAAACTTAAGCTTATGGTTGACGCCTCAGGATATGTTATAGACTCTAACAAACCATCACATATGACAAACAATTGCATAATCCATTTGGTCAAGTTTTACTACTAATATAATGGTTTGTTAATTGCTTTGTATTCAACAATGAATAAGCATTAATACCGAGAAGCTAATCAAGAATTAGGTAAAAACTTATATAGTCATAATTCATTTAAAATTTAAATATAAGCAAGAGATAAAAGTAAAATATAAACTTACGGACTTACCCAAATCCCAAATTTGATACTCAAATCGAAAAACAATATACTTCTAAACCAGATTAACTACTAATGTGAGTATAAAAAAGTAATTAGAGTTTAGGGGATTACACAAGAAGATTCTTGAGAGAAAGAAGCTGTCATACGCCATCAAAAACACCAACAACCAATGGCGAAGCCACACTGGGAGAATGTAGAACTCAGTGAGCGGTGAGACAACTTCCAACTGGAAGAAGTTTCAGTGGCGAGGGGGCAGAAGGAAGTTTTAGTAGGTGGGGGGACATTATACAGGCAAGTGAAATGGGTTGAATGATATAGGGTTAGCTGTTCAAATGTTTTAAAAAACGAAAACATAAAAAAAATCTTAAAATAAGTCTTGAGATTCGAAACTGAGTACTCTTGGTAACCAGTTAATGTTTTACCAACTCTTCTTACTTCTTATCTTATTCTTTATTACTACTTTTTCATCTAAATTTAAGTGTTGTCAGTTGCCTACCCGTATACCCAAATTTATCGTCCTGAGAGGGAGCCCATTGGTATAGAAGACATTCTCTTATGGACTTTGATATCATGATTTGTTAGCTTGTCACTTCACCTTACTTTGACTTTTATTTTATCAACTACCAAAGTAAATGAATGTTGAGTGTTCACCTTTTATTGGAAATGGAGTAATGGACAATATTGATGTCATTAAAATAAATTTTAGTTCCTTTGTACTTTTGCAATGGAAGCATAGGAAAGGGCATCATAGTGCAAAAACAGGCCGCATCGATCAAGTTGTAATGGTTTTCAATAAAAGAACCGATGTATTCTGCGCTTTGAAGGTGTTGTATTTTAAAACATAGCAAGGGGTATCTCGTACTTTTGATATATATTTACGTTACGATGACTGCATCACTGTCGTTAGGCCGTTACTGCATCACCATTCTGCTATCGCAGTTGTGGCTGTTACTGCATTTTTTCACTTAGGGAGACATAACTTAGGATACCCCTGTGAGAAAAAGAGATGAAGAGTGTTAAGGGAGGAACCCATGTGATGAGGGGATAGAAAGAATCTATTAGCCAAATGAGGTTATGTTGCATCCATCTTAGAACTTTCCTAAAAAGGAAGTGCCATAATTTTGGAAGTATAGATGTCGTGTACACTATTTATGTCTACTTTGTTTTGGTCATGTTTATCTCTGTCATAATCATTTGCACTCTACATGTAAATCTTTATTGGTATACTATATACTTGACGATTTTAGTAAAGGTTTTTTGTCAAAAAAAGTCTTTGTTATACTGGGTCTTTTCCTGACCAAAAATCTAGTGACCATTTAGAGATTCTGAGCCCTGTGTGAGCACTTCTGTATGGTATTACTTTGGCTGATACCTGCATATTTTCTTTTTTTTTTTTGTTTTGTTTTGTTTTGTTTTGTTAGACATCCTCTGGCAAATTGGAAGAGGCGCTGGACAGAAAAGCCACTAAACAGCTCTTTACCATTGAAGGATGTAATGGACCAAGTATCCAAGTATTGCCTGAAGCTGGAGTCATTGAAGAAGCTGGAAGCAGAAAACGCAAAAGCTCCTCCAGAGTAAGGAAACCGCCTTCTGCTGGTGCTTCTACTCGTAAGCGGAATACTGTCTCATCTGGGGAAGCTGCAGATGTTACCAAATGCACCCCTGTAGAAGTCCTAGATACTGATGTAAAAAAAGGCTTTTCCCGAAAGGGTGAACCCTTTTCATCTCTTTCAACTGGTGTATTACTCTTGGAGAGCCCTGGTGCTGTTTCTATACAAGATGGAAATGGTGCGAAAACTCGGAGTAGCAAAAAGAAAACAAAGAATATGAAACTGCCTTATGTGCCTTCTCGGTCCTCTAAACGACTTGCTGGTGTTGATGCTGAAGTAGTGTTCCACAGATTACCCATTGAGTACGCTCTTCGGTCCACATCTCCTTCAAGTAGTGTATTACCCTTGGACAGCCCTGTTGCTGTTGCTATACAAGATGGCAATAGTGGGAAAGCTCAGATTACCAAAAAGAAAACAAAGACCGTGAAACTGCCTTATGTGCCTTCTCGGTCCTCGAAACGACTTGCTGGTGTTGATGCTGAAGTAGTGTCACACAGAATACCCATCGAGTATGCTCTTCGGTCCATATCTCCTTCAAGTGGTGTATTACCCTTGGGCAACCCTGTTGCTGCTGCTATACAGGATGGCCATAGTGGGAAAGCTCAGATCAGCAAAATGGAAACAAAAAATGTGAAACTGCCTTATGTGCCATCTCGGTCCTCTAAACGACTTGCTAGTGTTGATGCTGAAGTAGTGTTCCACAGAATACCCATTAAGCGTGCTCTTCGGTCCACATCTTCATGTGATGTAGTACCCTTGGAGAGCCATGGCAATAGTGGAAAAGCTCTGACTAGCAAAAAGAAAACGAAGAATGTGAAACTATCTTATGTGCCTTCTCGGTCCTCTAAACGGCTTGCTGGTGTTGACGCTGAAGTAGTGTTCCACAGAATACCCATTGAATATGCTCTTCGGCCAACATCTCCTTCAAGTGTTGAAAAACCCCTGGAAGGCCCTGTTGCTGTTGATATACAAGATGGCAATTGTGGGAAATCTCAGATTAACAAAAAGAGAACAAAGAATGTGAAACTGCCTTATGTGCCTTCTCGGTCCTCTAAACGACTTGCTGGTGTTGATGCTGAAGTAGTGTTCCACAGAATACCCATTGAGCATGCTCTTCAGTCCACAACTAGAAAGATGTCCAGAACCAAGCCCGTCTCTTGTTTAGGATCAGTTCCAAACGAATTACATCAAATGCATCACCATCAGGATGTCAATAAGAAAATTTTAAAAGAGGATGTGCTTCATGCCACAAGTAGAAAGTCCTGCACTGTGGAATCAGTCCTAAAGGAGTGTCATGAAAGGCGTCAGGCTTTGGATACACAAAATGAGCTTACTTCTCAACAAGTAATTTATCACCCAGTTGATCTGAAGACAGATGTGCTTGCAGCTCAAGGAGAACAATCATTGAAAAAGGTCGATGGAACTTTCCAAGAAAAAATGCATCGCATGGACATTATGCTTGCAACTCTTGAAGAACAACCGTCGAACAGAATTGATGACTTGACATTCTTTGATAAACAACGCCACACACTTGATATCAATTTGCTACCAACTATAGGAGAATCATTGAACAAGATTGACGACGTACCATACCAAGAAGAAAAGCAGTTCACACTTGATCTGAATACAACAACTGTGCATGCAACTCGAGAACCATGGAACAACGTTGATAAACTAACAAAAAAACCTATTCTAGTGGATCTCAATGATTTGCAGTTGGAGGCTCCACCTGGCTTCTCTGAAAATACGAAGCAATCATCAGATCTTCCAACGGATACATTGCTGAGAAATAAGGCGAAGAATGTACTTAAGGGGCAAACAATGCTAGAAGATCAATCACAGGAACAGCTGACCAGTATTGACAAGCAAACCGAGCAGCCCCAATTTGAATCCTGCTTTTCAGCAAGCTTATGGTCTGATCCGTGCCTTGATTTTGCCTTCAAAACTCTTACTGGTGTAATACCAATTGATGATAATATGGCTATCCAGGACTATATCCAGCAACAAATCCGCACTTCTGAGTCGTCCCCAAGAAACGACAAAAATAAAGGTAGTACTCCAGCCAACAGAAGGGTGTAAATTTCCCAAATCCTGATGGTTTTGGCTCACCAAATATGTAGCAGATGAAGAACAAATGATTATCTTAGAGTTGCCAATCCATGTAGGGTACTGTGGCATTTTGTGTTGTACAAGTATATATCTAGTGTATTTTACCCAAAGGGTGCAACTAGGCCAAGAACTAGGCCAAGTTCTAACTGTTGTAATATCTGTAAGTTTCTAACCTCCTATCTATTTGCTTATGGTAATTTCGGAAGATGGACGAATGCTGCTTCTCACCCTGAACTATGCTGGTGCCTCGCGACTCGTCTATCACAAGCAATACACTGAACATTCATCCATTATGATATACCACGTCTATTTTTTATTAGTAGCTACACTTTATCTTTTTATGTAAGAGTTTTTTAAATAAAGTGTAGCTATTAATAAAAAAACGAAGGTAGTATATGACTGATGAGAAAGTTTATGACTCGGTATATATATTTGTCTCCAATATTCATTCCATCCACCATAGCCTCCTTTTAGTTGTGGATTCCAACTAGAGGTGTTTAATGGGTGGAGTCGGGTCAAAATTTAAATGGGTCTAGGTTAAAATTTAAATGAGTCGGGGCGAGGCGGGTCAAGTTAAATGTTAGATGGGCCGGGGCGGGTAAAGTTCGTTTAAATATGACCAAAGTTCATAAAATAGTTTTGTTTTTTATTTTACTTTATGGTCCGTTAGGTCAATTTAGCTATAAATATAACAATATCATATAAAAATATATAAAAAAAGTGGTAAAATATTTTTTACAACCAATTTCTATAACTATCCGGCCCGGGCCGGCATGACCCTTTACCCAAAGACCCGTTAATGACCCGACTCGTTATTGACCCGACCCGCTAATGACCCGTTAAAATGTGACCCGACCCCTAATCTGTTGGGTCGACCCGCCCCGTTGAACACCTCTAATTCCCACCATGACCCATACTTTTGTTTAATTCACATCTACGTATTTAATTTATTTTTTGTCTCAATCATGTATATCTGTCATTTCCCTTAGAAAATATTCATTTTCTTCCATTGCTTTGAATCATTGATTATATGAGATGTACAATAATTGTTTGATCCTGTCATATTTTGGTTATCAAACTATGAAGGTAATTGCTATTAATAGATTCACCTAGGAATTAGGATTAAGGATTCATTTAGAAAATCCAGGTGAGACGATGCTTTTATCATTCTCTCTCTCAACAACAAAATAGTGATTAATTCCAATAACAATATTTTAAAGTCAAACCTTTAAGTGTCACATGTCACCAACGATTACATCAATTTTTTTCTGCCTAAATTATAAAGTTATTATTAATAATTTACACTAATTATTAAGATTTGCATAATATCCTTAAGTTAATTTGAATATATAAATCAATTTTATTAAAACAAAAGTACTAAATACAGAATATTAACATTCAAGAAAATGAAAATCACACTTTCTTTTTCATCATTAAAAACTAATTTCCTCAAAATTTTTAGTCTATCATCTGATAAGAAAAAAATATATTCATGAACACAAATTATTGTAAGAGCACTCTTAATGGTGAGTATAAAAAAACTTCCTCACCAATCTTTCTCTACACTTTTCAATCTACCATATCAAATTTTATGTGGAAATATATACTAATTTAATTTATCCCATCGATGAAAAAGTAAAAAAAATTTCTCACTACTTTCTCCTTCCTGCTTTTTTTGCTCTACCCCTTTTTAATAATCTCTTAGTTTTTATTTTAAAATATATTTTAAATGGGACGCTTGTGAGAAAGTACCAAAAATTTTCACTCAGTCTTTTTAGAAACATTTACACGTTTTTTTGTGGATTTTTACTCACGGAAGTAAAAATCTCAAAAAAAATTTCAAAGAAAACTATGGACAGTGTCTGGGGAGGGAAGGACGGTGATAACTCATATCCATAAAAGAGAGCGCGATCTAAAAAAAGTCCCTCAACTCAAGAAAGATTAAGAGAAGTTTCTACATCAATGGAGATAAATAAAACACAATAATAAAAAAAAAAACGTGAAAACAATTACAAAACTAAAAAGAGAAACAACACTATTGCTAATAATAAAAAAAATCATGAATAGTTTGGATTATTCTAGGAAAATCATTCGGTCGGGGGAGGGAAGGACGGTGACAACTCATACCCATAAAAGAGAGCGCGATCTAAAAGAAGTCCCTCAACTCGAGAAAGATTAAGAGAAGTTCCTGCGTCGATGGGAATAAATAAAACGCAATAATAAAAAAACGTAAAAACAATTATACGAAGGAAAATTTACTTTTAAAAATCCGACCTTTTGCTGGTTCTCTTCTAAAAATCCGACTTTTTGATTATTTTTTAAAAATCCGACCTTTTGCCTCCGTTTACTTCTAAAGTACATACCCCATTCCCTAACCTGGACAACCGGTTAAATTTCCTTTTTTTAAAAAAGAGAAATTCAAAAATAATAAACCCTTTTTGCTATAAAGAGGTCTTCTTCTTCATATTCAACAATGGAAGCCATGTACTCTCATTCAAATCAAAGTGGTTCATCTTCTCATTGTGTTGATTTTGCAAGATCTGGGGTTAAGTGTCACCATGATCTTGATGCTAAGCTGCGGGTGGTGAAGAAAGGTCCTAATTATGGGGAAAAGTTCTACCCATGTCCACGCTGGCTAGAAAGTTCTTCTTTTCAATTGTTCTTTGTAATTGAAACCCTAATGCCTATATTAATTGTTGTTCTTTTTACCTTAGAATAAAGGTTGTTCATTCTTTTTGTGGGAGAAGGAGTGTGGTACTGTTGTGTGCCTGAATGTGATCATTTCCAACTCAAATTGGCAAATTTAGAGAAGTTGGTAGATGAGCTGCTCAAGCACAAAACAAAGATGGAAGATCAGTTGAAGATTCTGGAAACAAATTCTAAAATGAATGCACTTCGTTTTCAAGTTATGAAATTAGGAAATAGGGAGAAGAATCTTGTATTATGTTGATTGTGTTATGGATGTTTTATGTTGTCACCATACCAAAACCTAAAAGTAACCATTTCATCCATTTTCACGAAATAAGAAAAAAAAACCAAAATCAATGAACAAAAATGGCAAAGAAATAAAGTTGATTTCAGTAAAAGCTTCAACAATTATGAAAAAAAACAAGGAAGACAGCATTAGTAAATGCAAGAACACCAAATAACCAAAAATGGAAAGGAAGAGATTAGGGTTCATACCTGATTTGGGTTGCCAACCAACATAGTAATGGTAATAATGTGAATGAATTTGAAGCAGGTTTTAAAGAGAAAAGAGAGGAGGGAGTGCATACTAATGGTGAGTTGATGTTTAAAGGAGGGAACTAAATGAGGGAAGGTAATTAATGGGTTAGTTGGATAATTTTTCAAAACAACCAATCAACGATTAAATTGGACTTTAGAAGAAAACGGAGGTAAAAGGTCGAATTTTTAAAAATTTATCAAAAGGTCGAATTTTTAGAAAAAAACAAGTAAATAGTCGAATTTTTTAAAGTAAATTTTCCTTATATAAAAGTTAAAAGA
This sequence comes from Amaranthus cruentus, assembly GCA_019425755.1. Lineage (NCBI taxonomy): Eukaryota > Viridiplantae > Streptophyta > Magnoliopsida > Caryophyllales > Amaranthaceae > Amaranthus > Amaranthus cruentus. Next base: position 7,179,136 of record CM033451.1, on the reverse strand, counting down.
GAAATACTCAAAAAAAAAAAAAAAAAAACTTAAAAGAGAACAATACTACTCGTCTACTCCTATTATAGGACGGGAATACGGGATTGAAATTACTTCAAAACTTTTTTCTTCCGTGAAGTGGTGATTTATCATTTGATCATTCTCCCTCTCACATCTCTTACGGTCTTACCTCTGCACATCTCAAACCCTTGTTCGCGAGGTACTCATCTCTTTCGTCCCTTTTCACGCATCTTCCGATTTATGTTTTTTTTGCTGCACTCTGCAAATCATTTTAATGTTTGATGTAATGTGTTTCCAATTTCTTTCAATTAATTTTTTTGCGCTTTTTACTTTTGAAATCAGATCCGTTTTTTTTGTGCATAGCTCCCAATTTTTGGCTTTAATTTATGCGATTTCGTGCTCTTCGATTTGATTTCTTGTTCTTTTATGTATTTTCTTGCTTCTTCAATGGTGTGTATTAGACTGAGAAAATATATTGGAGTACATATGAGTGTGCAAGATTATGCTTTTAACTGTATAATTGTTGATGCGATCTATAACTGGTGAGCATACCAGATGCTAACTCTACACAAACACCAAAAAGTCCAGGTCGCCAGGATACTACTATAATTATAAGATAGATTTCATCATAATATTGATCCTTGATTGCCGATTTGGTCGTAAATTGAGAGTGAAATGAGGTATTGTGGGAGCTTTCAGAGTGACTACTGTCTTAATGTCTTATAAAGGATCAATTTTCATAATTTATTGTAGTATACTTGCTGCCCATTAGTAATTGGTACTAATATCTCTTGACAATGGTCATGCTTATTTTCTTTAACAATCTTATTTTCTTCTCAAAGTTCACTCCATTGCATTACCATTTGAACATGTAGTATTAGGTGGTAATGGAAAATTGTGAACAAAAAACCCTTTTTATGATCTTTTCATTTAACATTGCCACACTCATAAAAATTTACACTAGAAATTATTCGCATTACAACCGATTAGTACCGTTAACCAAATGGAAAGTACAATTCCCATGTTAGTTGGTCCCATGATCAGGGATTTAATGATGTTATACTTGCATTTCTTTATGAGATAAGCATTGCATAGAGGTAACTAGATACTTAACATTTTGGATTATATTTCAAGTTGAAGTTGGACTTGTCGGGTTGAAGTTGCCTGCATTATATTTCAAGTTGATTAAAACTGTTGCAATAGTTTAAGAGTGCTTTCGTGCGCTTGAATAAAAGGCGGAGCTGTTCAAAAACAATTTGACGACAGACGGATACAGAACAGTGTTATTAATCAATCAAAATCTGGATTGTTTTGCTTTGTAACTCCATTTGATTGACTGGTTTATTTACGTTTTAATGCCAATGTTGCATGATTAACAAGCTAATTGGCTTTTGTATAGGGACTCATTTAAAATGGCTAAACAATTTAATTCGCTTTTCAATCTGCAATTTGAAGGAACATTTGTGAATCATGTTTCAATACTATGTTGTATTTTTGAGAAGTTATATCTCTTCAGTTGACAGAATTCTTTTGGTTTGCAGTGAATGGGTTTGTGGACGCTGATTGAAGGGCTCCTACTCTTTGCAAATGCATTGGCAATACTAAATGAGGATCGGTTCCTTGCACCAAGGGGGTTGAGTTTTGAGGCTATAGCGGGCAGGAGAAAGACGCTTAAACAACGAGCTGTTGAGCTTATATATTTTGCTCAATACATGAGATTGCCCTTGATTATCACAAACATTGTCATCATCGTGTTAAAGCTGGTTTCTGGATGAGGTAATGGAAAGAAATTCAGCTATACTCTCCCTGTTTAATCTAGGAAATACATCTGGGCATATTATTTCCAGTTCACATAACTGAAATGGAGGCAAGAATTTTGTAGTATTTTGCTTTGAATCAATGTATACCAGAATCTTAATAGCATTGTTTTCTTTTACTGGCAACAATAGGCGTTTGTAAAATTAAAAAGAAGCTAAATCAAGGGAAAAACGGCTAAAGGGGTAGTTAGGAAAAAGGATTTGGCAGACATTCTGTTTTATTAAAGATGAAATTCCTTTCATATTTTGATTTCTTTATTATTTTTTGATATTTTTTTATTAAGTTGATTGTATTAATTTAATTTAATTACTGTGATTTTATACAATCTGTTAATGAATGCTTTTATTTGGTTTATTAAAATAATAATATTTGATATTATAATTGTGTGTGATGACTATTATTATGACTAGGGATAAAATATTGAATAAAATGAACATTTTTTTATGTAAAAAAATTTCCATATAAACTTTGAAAAATTAATTCTCAAAAAATCTTTATGTCTGAGTCTAAGATTAGGGTTTGTTTGGTATTACCAACAATATATTTTAAGAGAAAAATTTTACCTTGACTTTTTGCTGTTACTAACAACAAAAAAAAATGCAAAAAAATGCGGAAATGTAATGTTTAAAGGAAAAAAAAAAATAACAATGTTTGTTCACTAGTTCATTAGTCATAACCGCAAACAAACTATTGTTTTTGTCCATTCAAATGCTATCTTTGCTGTTGTTCGTTGTTAGTAACACCGAATAAAGTCATAATAAGTTTTTTCTCTATTTGCTACAAAACTTGACCTTAGATTCGGACACGAAGATGCTTATTTTGAAAATTAAAAATTTTAAAGCTTATTTTGGGAATTATTTTTTTAAAAAGTTGATTTTATTTAATCTTTTACCGGGGTTGGGCATCGGTCGTGGACCTCAAGGGTCTAGACTTGTTCCGACCCTAAATTAAGAGTTTAGATCCATCTTTTTTTTTACCCTAAGGGTATGGGTCAGATTTGGATCTATGGTCTTGGGGTTCGGATTTGGATTCGGGTTTATATTTTTGAGATCCAGTTTTGACCCATGAATCGTTTTACATTTATTAATTAAAAAATATATTAAAACTATTATGTGTATTTTTTTATTTGAAACTTTGCTATATTTTGAAATCGAGTGATTTAGAAATTATAACTTTGTGATTTATGTTATTTTAAATGTTGTATTTGTAGTGTAAAATTCGAAAAGCTTGATAAAAATATTTTGTTTTAAAAACTTGAATGTTTGAAATTTTCATATATTTGATTGCTGAATTTATATCCAGTATTAATGATTGTTAGTTGAATATGTTTGATAATTTTATACAAATGTAAGAAATTTCATAATATATTTTTTAAAATTTTTAAGGAAAAAATAATAAGAAATAGTTTTAGATTTAGATTCACACCTAGATTCGCCCGACCCTAAAGATCTGAATATGGATCCAAATTTTCCAGATTTCATGGATTACTTTCTCTGTTACCTAATACTCGCTACATATCTTTTTGTACGTAACTTAATATACATTCTAATGTTAAAAAATTTTATTTTTCCTAAACGAAAAATTATGAACAATTACTTATCTAAAAACTAAATTTTAAGAAAAATAAAACAAGATTACATATGATTATATTATTTGTTAATTTATGTATGAGTCGAAATTATCAAAACAAGATTTGAGATGAATTACGTTAATATTAAAATGTAGCGATTATAACGGACCGAATAATTTATTATTTATTTTTTCAAAATTAGCATGCCTATAAAACAAAAGTAAACGATGAATCAACAAGCCAACTCATCAAAAAATTCACATTTGAGAAAGAGCCGGCATGTTGTTAGTATAAAAACAAAGAAATATTTGATGACATAGAGTGTTCCCTGTTTCCAACAAACTTTTTACCCAAAATACAAGTTTTTCTCTGCAAATTAAGAAAAGACTAAAAAAAGTAAAAACATAATTTTTCGAAAAAATTTAAAACATAAATGCTCCGTTTTGAATTTGCAACTTTAGATGTTGACACAAGAATAAAGAAAATTAAGATTTAATGTATTTTTATTTATTTTTTATTCTTATTTGGATGGTAGGTGAGTAGGGTTGTAAGTTGCCTTTGGTTTGATACTTTAATTCAATTTATCTATTTATATTTATATTTATACTATATACTAAATCAGAACACATCTGATATAAACAACTTAAAAAATTGATGAGTTGTCATTTTCTCATGAGATTGATGATTTCATTGAATAAGGATGACTATGGGAATATTAAATGTTAAGGATGTTTATAAGATGATTAATTTGACTATAATTAAAAACTTTAGTTGGGACTATAATATCTACTATTAAAATTTGAAAAACAATGTATTAGATAGTAGAATGTAATAATGATGCACAAATTATTATTATTGATTTTTAATTTAAAAAGCATCATTAAATTATATTTATTTAAAAAAACGTTCATTTATTTACAAATTAATTACATTATTTTTTATTATACTTTTAAAAAAATTCACTAAAATGCTAATTATATTATCGATACAATTTACAATGACCCACTGCTTTATCATTTTTATAATTACGTCAATTAAAATGTGTATTAAAAATAATTAAAATTAATGTAATATTAAGCCGGACCTATTCAATTTATTTGTTTTTTACATTAAAATGAAAAAAAAAATGTGCATCGCACGGGGATTATCTAATACATATCTAAATCAAACCAAATTAAATTCGATTTTGATTTTTTCAGTACAAATTCAAATTATATATTTTATAATTCAACTTAAACTAAATCAATATATATAAAATGTCATTTCAAATTGAATCAACTTAATCGAGTTTGACCAAATTGCACATAATTGAACGATTTAAACCAAATTGACTAATTTACACCGAAACAACTAATTTGCACTAATCTTGTAGAAATTATAACAATATAATTTTGCTAAGCAAAAACTGGTACAAAAATTCCAATTAAACTTCTAATTGTTTTTCAATTCCCATATACATCACCAAGTTATAGATCAAGCCAATTAAAACTCTATATAAAATATTTCTCATTTTAAAACTTTGATCGTCAAATTTTAATTAACCGCAAGCGCACGGTGACGCGTAGTGCGGGCCGAATACAAGGAGGCTATATAATTCCAAATTGTATGTTTATGATAAACAAGACAAGGGTCAAACAAAAGAATATGGGTTTAGTTCTAATCCTACAATGCAATAAACTAAAGCAAGTAATAATGGTGATGTAAAGACAATAGTATGACACACACTAGGGCGTCGGACATCACCTAATTCTAACATGGAATTCAATCACTCTCATGATTGTATGAAATTGAGCCATTAACATAATCGAACGTGATCTAATTAATCTCAAGCTTCCACTCTATTGAATAATATCAATTTAAGGCCAACTAGTATTAATTCTCAAACTTCCGTTCTATTGGTTAATACTAGAAGGAATTTAACTTAAATATATCTCAATCCTAAATTAATCATAATCTCAAACTTCCGTTTTATTGAAAAGTTTAATAAAGATGTTTAAATCGAGATTCATTAAGCATAGGTTCAATTATAGGCTCAAATCGCACACAATCAATCAATAAAATATCAATCCATGCTTCGAATTAGGGATTTTACCCTAACCCTAGATAAGAAAGCTACTCACTAATCATCATAATGAAGAACATATAACAATCAACAATTAAGAAACAAGAACTAAACAAAAACAGATAAAACTTACAATCCTTGGAGAAAACATAAACTGAAATACCAAATCCGAGTGCAAAATATGATGTTCAACAAAGAAAGCTTCGAAAATCCGAAAGTACGATGCGAGAATTGAAATTACAATAATGGAAACTACTAAGAACTTGAGAGAAAAACTAAAAGAAAACAGAAAAATAAAATGGTCTAAGACAGTTTTACAAAATAATAACTATCACTTTATATAGTGACTCCAAAAATTAGAGAAGAAAACCGTCAGAAATCGTCCGGATCTGATAAGCGACGAGCGTCACTTTCAGACAACGAGTTGTCGCTTCTGTTCTGACTGGCGAACTTTGAATGGCCGCCATTTCTTGCTCGGTTGTCGGATATGGACATATAATATACCGTTGGAAAGCTCTGGAAGTCTACTTTACAATGCCGCAAACCTTGCATTAATGTGATCTCTATAAAAGTTATGGCCAAAAGAGTGAGCATGTATCAAATTTCACCTCAAAACTTTTGTCTTTTAAGCGCTTTTCTACTCTTTTCTCTTTTGCCCATCTTCATTACGAAACATCTTCAAGCGAGCAATGATCTCTTCACATATTTAAGGGGCCTTAGGCTATTTCTCCAAGCCTTCACCCTCTTATCACCCCGGGACCTAATAAAAACTCCAATTTCACTTCATATATTACATAAAACACAAAATTAAGCTCATGAGACAAAATTTGCAACAAATCACCAATAACATTCCTAAATCTCACTAAAACTACGTATAAGGAGCATAAAAATGATACGGATAAGCGCAAATAATTGCACTTATCAAACTTCATCAACACTTTCATGTTTCATCGATAATTGTTGCTTCACACGAAAAATACTACCACTAGTTAATAATTTTTAGGAAAAATTGTTAGAAAATATTTGATTATTTTTTTTTCAAAAAAGTACCTAATAACAAAAGTTTTGCCAAAAAATACCTAGTAAATTTTTTTTGTTTCTAAAGAGTATTAAGTAATATTTGCCTTCAGTTAACCGTCAAATATAACAATTGACCGGTCAAAATCAAAAACTAATCTATCCTAGTTTCAATTTCTTTTCCAATTCAATTTCTCCACTATCTTCTTCCTTTATTTTTTACTCAAAATAGAAATTAAATTGGAAAAAAAATTAAATGAGAGGAAGAAGAATTTTCGATTTTGACCAGTCAACCAATCAATCGTTATATTTGACGGTCATCTGAAGAAAAATGTTACTTGATACTCTTTGGGAAAGAAAAAAATTTGTTAGGTATTTTTGACGACAAAACTTATTTTATTATGTACTTTTTTGGAAAGAAAAGAAATTATTAGGTACTTTCTGAGAATTTTTCTTATTTTTTATGACTTTTGGTCTTAATTTTTTAGATATGCGTTGTATAAACTGTGGAATCCTACTTAATACGATGTTATGTTTTCCGATTTACAAAACCTTTAATCAAATCCAAATTAAACACTAAAATAAAATAAAATAAAATAAAATTTCAGTCTATTATCAAACAGAAAAAAAATAATCCAACCGAATTTCTTAATTAATTTGGTCTGGTTTAGTTTTTTTTAATCAAATTACTTACATGCTCTTAGTGATAAGTAAGAATAAAGTTGATAAAATAGAGCACTATAGAGTTATTTTAAGCCAAAGATGGAAAAAGTGCAAAAATTGTAATTTAATAGAGGCGTGTTGGGCGTCGGGGAGGGTCAAAATTTAAATGGGTCGGGTTGGATTGGGTCATGTTAAATGTTAAATGAGCTGGGGCAGGTCAAAGTCCGTTTAATCCAACACACTTTGACCCGTTTTTTAAAGTTCATAAAATGTTTATCTAAATATATTTTATGTCCCGTTAGGTCGACTCATTTATGTATATAATAATACCATATAAAAATAAAAAAAGTGATAAACTTTTTGTCGCAATTAATTCTTATAACAGCTAGTCTCTTGAGAGACCGTCTCTTTGAAAGACGTATCTCAAGCCCAGCGTATTAAAGATTAACGTTTACTTATATTAATGTCTTAATGTCTTACCTTAATCTTAATGTCTACTTATATTATCCTTAATGCTTACTTATTGTATCATTAATGCCTATTATTAATATCTTAAATGTTTACTTACATCATTCTAATTATCTACATATAATATTTTAAAATATATATAATGGGTCAGCGCAATTAGAGATGATCTCTTAAAAAGAGCGTCTATCACAAGAATTTATGTTCTTATAATTATTCGGCCCGACCCTTTATACGAAGGTCTGCTAATGACCCAACCCGCTAATGACCCGTTAAAATGTGAGACTGGGGGCATTAAACACCTCTATTTGTGAACCAAAAAAGAAACTAAATACAAGTATTACCGAACATAAGAAGTAATGGATAAGATGAAAAATAAATTAAATATGTAAACAGTAATTATTATTAAGAAAAAAGATGGATTAGGACAAAAAAAGAATTGAAAACAAAAAACTAATAATTAATATCTCATATCTTGCTGTTCTTATCTAGCCTTACGCAATAAAAGCGTCAATCTTAATAGTAATGCTCACATTCCCTTTCATTCCATTTTTCCCCTGTTTCCTCCTCCCAAATTCCTTTTTTTTGTTTTTTTCATTTTAACTAAAAAAAATAATAATAAAAAATGGGTTTTGAAAGGAAGAAGATTCTGGTAACTGGAGGTGCTGGTTTCATTGGTACTCATTGTGTTGTTGTGTTATTAAAAGAAGGATTTAAAGTTGTTATTATTGATAATCTTGATAATTCTGTTGAAGAAGCTGTTCTTAGGGTTCGAGATTTAGTGGGTCCTGATTTATCCAAATTTCTTGAATTTCATCTGGTAATTATTTGAATAATTAACTTTATTTTTCTGGGTTTTTCTATTTTTGGCAAATTATGCTTCCAAATTAAGAATTATTGGGTTTTAATGGGGTTTTATTTGCAGGGTGATCTCAGAAATAAAGATGATGTTGAAAAGCTCTTTTCTCAGAACATGTATACTTTTTCTACTCAGTTTTTCTTTAATTGATTCTTATATTTAAGTAGGAGTTGGTTCTTTCAAGCAAAAGAGTCAACCTCCTTCGACAGAGAAAATCTTGGGAGAGACAGTCTTTTTGAGAGACGCATTAGATATGGGCAAGAAATAACTCAATTAGTAGAGTACAAATTAAAGAGAAAATAAGAACGTGAGCTTCTTGGTTCAAAAGACGGTCTCTCACAACTCACAAGAGTTATTAACGAGTGGGCCTAGGCAAATTGAAGAAATGAGCCATCTTTATAAAGGGTTGATTCCGTTTTTAACGAGTGGTGTTTGGCAAAATTATATAGAATTCTATATATTATAACCAGGGTCATCTCGGCTATTTTTGGGTCCCAAAGCAAAAGATTAGAAAAGTCCTTGAAAACTTAGCATAACGAATAATATACTACATTTTTTTATTGTTAATATTTAAACTACCTTATAAAAAAAAGCATAAATCACTCATTAAAATATAACTATAATTATCATTATAAATATAGTTGTGTGTACTTTTTTAGCCCTGGTGCCAAGGAAAATGCTTTCCAAACTCATGGGTTGAGCACAAGAGAAAAATAACAATATAACTTTGATTTTCCAAGTATATAGTATGATAATATATTTAAGTTTAGTGAGTATTTTATTTGTTCTATAGGACTTGTTATAATTTATTGGTTTTTCTTTTAAAAAAGAAAATGATGCTCTGTATTTGTTTAAAGTCATTAAGGTATAATTTCATAAAAATCTTGGATAAAATTTAAATAATTTTTAATGGTTATTGGTACATATAACAGATTTGATGCAGTAATTCACTTTGCGGGACTTAAGGCTGTGGGTGAAAGTGTTGCTCATCCATTTCGTTATTTTGATAATAATTTGATTGGATCAATCAATTTGTACCAAACAATGGCCAAATATAATTGTAAAAAGGTCAGATTTCTAGTCAATTTTATGCACAATTGTCTAATTTTTTTTATTTCTTTTTATGATTGAGAATTTAAAACCAATGTGAGAAAAAAGTTGCGGATTTGAATCTCACATGAATGTTAAATACCAAGTATAAAAAGGGTTTACACCCACATTTCTTGCCCCAAATCAGTCTCGTGTGAGAGGGCGTGGAGTATTAACTTATCGTGAGCTTCAACAATCAGTTTCATCTTTTGATTCCGTTGACATTTTATACTTGAAAGATATTCTCTTGGACTTGATAGATGATTTATTTGATTATTCGCTTTAGGAAATCAAGTATATCTACATATTGAAAGTGGATTCTGAATTGGTGTAACATAATTTGCTAGTTAATTTGGTTTATGAATTCGTAATATGACCCTAAAATATCCCAAAACTAGCCATGATTTGCTTTTTTGATTCTCGCTTCGCAAGGAGATTAGTGTATAATGTGACTGTGTTCTGAACGATTACTAGATTTCGGAAAGAATGAACAAATTCATCTTTGTTGTTGTGTCTTAGCTCTTATGATAAACTACTTTCATGCAAATAATGATAAATGGGATTTGGATGATCGGATGTATAGTTGGTTTTTTCATCTTCGGCCACAGTTTATGGACAACCAAAGAAAATTCCATGTGTAGAAGATTTTGAATTGAAGGCTATGAATCCATATGGCCGCACCAAGGTATCAACTCGAAAAGCTCTCGATGTTTCTAATCTTCGAAAACTCTAGTGACAAAAATGATTGGCTCATTCTGCCTATTTTTCCTTTTTGCGATTTCCAGCTTTTCCTTGAAGAAATTGCCCGAGACATATCAAATGCAGACAAAGAATGGAGCATAATATTGCTAAGGTACTTCAACCCTGTTGGGGCACACGAGAGTGGTAAACTCGGTGAGGATCCTAAGGGTATCCCAAACAACCTTATGCCTTACATACAACAGGTTGCTGTTGGGAGGCTACCGGAACTTAATGTTTACGGAAATGACTATCCTACACGCGATGGTACTGCGGTATGTAGTATGTTACATTGCTTCTGTAATGGTTAGCCTAGTGATTGAGCGGTTTAGTTCTGATGAAAATTTTTTGTTCACAGATTCGAGATTACATCCACGTGATGGACTTAGCAGATGGTCATGTTACTGCTTTAAGGAAGTTGTTTACTTCTAAAAATATAGGTGATTTTAAGCCACTCTTTCTTGAAAACTTGCTCAAGAGTTTTCATGTGGTGAAGACATTAATTCTCTTTTGCTCCATCTTTTTAGTAATTGTTATCTCTGTTAGAGTATATAACGTATCCTGCAGCCTCAACCATCAGCTTCAGCTTTTGGTTGCGTTGGTTCCTTGACATGGTATCAGAAACCAACGTGACAAGAGGTCACAGGTTCAGATCTCAACCGCCCCTCATTTAAAGTGGAATATGTAGTGCTAGGTATATGGAGAGCCTGTGCTGCATCCACAAATCTAGCCCAAAGGGCTCTTGTGAGGGGGCGTGTTAGACTATTTAACATATCTTAGAGCCTCAATCATCAACTTAAGTTTTTAAACGTCATCTCTATTACTTTTTATGTTAGTCTCGTAATCTCATATTGCATCTTGTCCATTCTAGGTTGCGATGCCATTAATCTAGGGACGGGTCATGGTGCTTCGGTGCTTGAAATGGTTGCATCGTTTGAGAAGGCTTCAGGAAAGGTAAATCTTTGATCCATTCCGCATTCCTTCCAAATAATCGTCGTTTTTTGTACGACTTATACTGTTACTTTTCTAAATGGTATTTTCAGAAAATTCCACTTAAAATGTGTCCTAGAAGACCAGGAGATGCAACTGAAGTTTATGCATCAACAGACAAAGCCTATACAGAGCTTGGTTGGAAGTAAGTGGTTTATAATCCTTATAAGTAACTTGGTTACACTTGTGCTTTTTACCATCTTTGTTAAGACAACAAATCGAAATGAAAATTTTTCCGAATGTTAGCAAAGCATTCGATATTTGTGTAGTCGATTTGATGATATCATATTCAGTAATCAAACAGAGATTGGGACCAAGTTTTATGATCTGTGTATGATAAATTTGTTATTGGGCTTGTACACAACAAGATCTGCATAAGAAAAGAGTTGACTGCATACAAATCCGATGAGGTTTCATCCTAAAACTAATTGGTATTAGGAGGAGTAACAAACCCGATGAGGTTTCTTTTGAAAACCAATCGGTAATAGAAGGAGCAACACATCAAGCTTATATGTTAGTCAAAATCACTCTAATATTTCGATGTGGGACCACTTGTGGGTTATTTTTCCGTAGTATAATCCTGTCGGCTTTGCTGAATGTGTTGCAGGGCGAAATACGACATAAATGATATGTGCAGGGATCAATGGAAGTGGGCAAGCAGCAACCCATGGGGCTATCAAGGAAAACCCTAACAATGAAATGGGTGTGATTGGTTCAAGATTGCTAGTAAAACATTACCCAAGAACAGGAGATTGCTAGTAAAAAAACAAGTTCTTTGTCTCTTTCAAGTACTTACAAGGTCTTTTAAGTGCTCATATTATGAATTTTCGAAAGTAAATGTTTGTCTATTTGTATTTCTTTTCGTAACAGCATTGACATAATGTAACGTTGTACTAATATTTCTTTCGTAACAGCATTGAGATAATGTAACGTTGTACTAATATTTCTTTCGTAACAGCATTGAGATAATGTAATGTACTAATATTTCTTTCGTAACAACATTGAAATAATATAACGTTGTATATTGATATTTCGGTCCACATCGGATGATTTACTATTTATCTTAAGACCCACTTGTAGAGTAAGAAATTTATCTTGTTTAACTTCGAAAGTATACTCTATCTTTTTAAAAGATTATTACATTTTTAGTTTTAGTTTGTTCTTTTTTATTTTGCTATGATTTTCATTTACAGAAAAGTTTAACTACTTTCTTTTATTCTTATCTACACATTTATCAATCTTTTAATATTTTACACATGGTTCTATTTTTTTAACTAAATTTTGTGTAAAATATTATTATTATAACTAGCTAGTATAAAAACTCGTGCAATGCACGTAATTGTTAGTATAAAAGTATATATATAAATATAAATTTTAGATAAAGATGCAATTACACATTATCGGTATAAATTTATGAAATTTCTTAGGAAATAGATAGAGAATTTTAGAATATATAGTATTTTTAATGAAAAAAATTCAGTTCATATAAGTATTAATTAAAGCTCTCGTACTTTTAAAAAACATCTGGATAATCTTCCAACAAAGTTATCATAATGATTCTTTATCATTCTCAAAATAATTTTTGATTATAATTTATCTTTTATTTCTTGATGATTAGAAATCAAAATTTTAATGAAGAAATTTTATTAATTAGCAAATACTTATATTAAAGAATAAAGTGATTTAATTTTGGTAAAACTTAGTTCATATGACAAATCAATATAAGAATGTCATGTGGAATTTTATAGTCTTTTTATAAGATTGTATGGGAAATCAATATGAGAATGTCATATAAAATTTTACAGTCTTTTTATAAAATTGTATAATTTATTAGCGACCGAGTTTCAACTAAATGTTGAAGCTGACTCATTGATGAGATAAGGATGTAATGGACTAGTGTTTATGGTGACTTTTTTTTTTTTGAAGAAACCTTTTATGGTGACTTAATCTGTTATCTAATTTTGGCAGAGTAGGCCATAATGTCGTACAATTGTCTAATTGTTCTAGGTATCCCCCTAATTTGACCCCATAACTAACGATAATCATCTTATCTAGATAGATTCTTATAGTTCGCCGCGCTTTTCGTTTTATCGTCACCTCTATTAAATTAATTAATTAAAATTACGAAAATGCCCTTGAACTTAAATTCTCTATAAAACACTTAAGTAAATAAAAATAAAATAAATAAAGAAATACATAATTTAAACACATACAACTTAAACATAATTACATAAATAAATAAATAGTATAAACACATACAACTTAAACATAATTACATAAATGAATAAATAATATAAATAAATTAAGTAAATTAAAAAAAATAAATAAATAAATACACAAATAAAACATAAACATAAATAAATAATTATATTAAAAAGTATTAAAATTAAATTAAAATTAAAAATAAAAAAAATTCAAAAAAAAAATATCAGGTACACTCGCACAAAACGTGCGAGTGTGCATGTTCTTCGTCTTTTTTTTGAATTTTTTTTTTAAAAATTTTGAAATCGATTAGCTCGTTTTAGTTTACCATTGTTCTTCGATTATTACTTTTAACTTCTTTTAGTTTACAGATTTTTTTAGAGATTTTTAGAGAGATGTTACAGTTTTTGAGTTTGAGATTATACGGGGTCAATTATGAAACTTAAATATAAAAGTTTAAAGATCAGGAGCATTTTCGTAATTTTAATTAATTAATTTAAAATGGGGTGGCGATAAAATGCAAAGGGTGGCGAACTATATCAATGCCCTATCTACTCTGAGGCTTATCAAATCCCAATACAAGTGTCAGCTTTGTAAGCATGATAATGAACATTCTTTATGTTTACTCTTAGTTAACGATGGTCATGGGTCCAGGATCCTGTTGGATCCGTCCTGGACCCGCCTCTTTTATAAGGGTCTGAGCTTATTTTTTGTGACCCTTTGATTTGGGTCGAATATGGATCTAAAATATAATTTGCGGGTCTGGGTCCGAGTGTTCGAATCCGAACCCGAACCCTAACTCTTATAATTATTAAATTATCTAACTATTTTGTGAGTATTGTAACTTTTGTCTAATATTCTGACATCTGCCCCCACCCCAAAACCCCATTTATTATATATATATATATATATATATATATATATATATATATATATATATATATATATATATATATATATATATATATATATATATATATATATATATATATATATATATATATATATATATATATAAAATTGATAATTGTTACCCCTAATTTATTTTCTATAATATATATAATATATTTAGTTTTATACAAATTGGACTATGATTTGGACAAGTGTTTTAAGTAATTACTTTGTATTTGAATTTCATAGACTCGAATTATTGTTTGTAATAGAATTTAAGCATATATGGACGACGCTTTGGATGTATAATTAGTATTAAATATTTGTAAAATACTTAATGGATTACAAAAGGTTCGAATATGACAAATCAAAAAGAGATATTTTTTAGACCCATTAAGTTCCATTAAGGACCATAGACCCATCAGATTCGGAGGATCTGGGTCTGGGTCTGAAAATTTTGGACCCTTAGTGTTCGGATTCAAGTTTGGATCTACGAAAAATAAAAGGGTTCGTGTCCGGTTCTGGCCAAATCCAGATCCGCCCCATGACTAGGACTGAACATCGTCCAAACCCGGACCGGACCGGATTTCAAAACTTCGAGGACCGGAGATTGAACCTATTTCATCCGGATGGTCATGGCCCTAATAACAATATAGGAAGGAAAAAAGGAAGAGGATAGGAGGAAGGGAAAAGGAAGGAGAGAAAATAACGAGAAAAGCTTGTCCTGTTTGTTAGGAGGGACGAGAAGGAGAGGAAGAAAAAACTCATTTTCCTTTCAAACTTTTTTTTTTAAAAAAATTGTGCATTAACAAAATTCAGCTGGTCTTAGGCGAAATCGTCTCAAATTGAGACAAGAGTGGGTCGGTCCAATCGCGCGCCTTACATGCTTTCTCTCTTTTTTTTTCATTTTCTGAGCAATTTTCAATTTGAACCTTAAAGGTATCAATTTTGAGCTTAAAGATATCAATTTTAACGTAAAGTAGTATTTAAACATATCAATTAAAGTAAAAAATTTCAATTTGAACCTATAAGTGATCAATTTTGATGTTAAAGTAATCAATTTCTACCTAATATAATTGACAATGATAAGTATTAAATTGTATGTTGTTATGTAGTTTATTTATTTTGTTTATAATTGATATAATTAACATCATAACAGAAACAAGATAAAGTCATTGGTAATAATTGACAGTGATATTATGTAGTTGACAGTTCATTTATTTTGTTTATAATTGATATAGTTAACATCATAACAGAAACAAGATAAAGACATAATTGATGCATGTTTGGTAATAATTGATATTGTTAAGTTTAACACTTACAGTTACATTGTGTTTTTTGTATTGAATATTTTTACTGATTTTTTTAGTTTCTGATATTTATAATTTTGATATGTAAACTAATAGTATTGATAGTATTATTGATCATTCATTTGTTGTTTAAAATTCATCCATAGAATGATAAAACAATAATATTTTATTAACTTCGTTCTCAAATTGTGAAACAGAACCATATTTAGGTAGTAATTGATCAGTTTAACGCCATAATTGATCATTACTACTTTACGTTGAAATTGATATCTTTAAGGTTAAAATTGATACTTTTAATGTTCAAATTGAAAAATGTCCAGAAAATGAAAAAAAAAAACAAAAAATGAAAATCTGGAGGGCAAAGCGCGCGCGTGTAGTACTTGCGCCTAACAATGGGCCGGCCCAGATCTCGTCATAGAATAGGACGGTCTCGTCCAAGTTTTTGTGAAAAAAATTAAGAAACAAAAGCCTTTAAATCCTTTTCCTGTCAAATTGTTACATTAAAACTGTTATTCAAAAGAATTATATACCCTTTGAATCCTATTTTCTTTCTCTCTATTTCCTTCTATCCTAATATAGTGTAAAAATTACATGCGAAAATGCAATGTGTTAATGGAATGGATGAGTATAAAATAAATAATAATAATAATAAAAAAATAATAATAATAATTTGGAGGTGGGAAAATGAGTTTAAAATGATTTTAATTAGTTATTGACCAAGACTAGTAAAAAAAACCTTTAAAAAGAGTCGAACAATCAACTAAAAGTAGGGCTGTCAAACAGATCAGATTGTATTGTATTCGGGTTCGGGTCATATATAAACAGGTCAGAAAACCCTTGACCCAAACCCAACCCATTTAGTTAATTGGGTCGAAAATCTCAACCTTGACCCGACCTACAACAGATTAGCTTGACCTGATTTCGACCCACTTAACCCGTTTATAATTTTTTGTTTTCGTTTTAAGGGTTTTAACGTTAATTAAATCTAATTTTTTTAGGCTTAAATTTAACTTTATGTTTTTTTGTTGTTTATTTTGTATTTACTATGAAAAATAAGAAACTATGAAGTGAACTAGGTTTAGCTTATACTTATTGATTTAACTCGAAATTAACATATTTAATTAAATGGGTTATACATGTTTTTTTTAGGTTTAAAATTTTGACCTGAACCTAATCCATTTAATAGACAGATCAGGTCGCGACCCATTTAATTAATTGGGTCAAAAGTCTCAACCCAAATCCACTTATTTCGGGTTAGATTCAGGTCGGATTAGCAAGTCGAGTCAACTTTTGCTAACCCTAACTAAAAGCTAAATCCTTAAAACCGACATAATATAATGGAGTAATGAATATAATGGTGTTCAGGATCAGCAATACTCCCTATGTTTTTGATGGGTTTTCTAAAATAGAATTAACGAATTTTAGTGGTGAATTGTGATTATAATTCTTATGTTATTTTTATTTATATGAAAAAATATATTCATATGGAATTTTGATAGATTTTCCAATATATACTTTCTAAATATCTATTTTTAAAGATTTTAAAAACTTACAATTTAAATTATTTTACTTTTAAATTTATATTGAAATCTGGTGAAAAAGTAAAGGAAAAAACAAATAAAAATAGAAAGAGTATTTGTTAAATTATGAGTCAAATGCCATGACAATCGATGTCATGATATTCACATAGGGTATCAAATTTATTTATTTTTTTAATATTCGAAATCCTAAAAATTGGGATAATTTTGACATTATAGTTGATAATTAGAGAAAGAAATGTGGATATTCTAATAATAATAATATTATTATTACTTTTCTAATGGTGAATCAATAGGAAATTTTGGTTTACCTAATAAATGAAAAGGTATTTCATTTTTTGTTCGAAGTTGCTCAAACTGTTATTAATAACAAAATATGTTAGCAAATGATGTTTAAATGGTTAATGAAAATTGAATTTTGTCTTAGTTGGAGTCTATAATCCAAAATAATTGAAAATATATTACCAATCAACTGAAATTGCGTACATTTAACCTTTAAATCCCACTTAGGCGAAACCAACTTAATGACATTGGACCGATAAAAACTTTTATTAATCATATATGTCCTTGTTATAGTTGAATCTTTACTTTTAAAAATATAGTTCCTCCATTTTATTTGGAGGAAGTATATTATGCCACATTTTGCAATAATTTATTTATTTAGTGCTAGCTTATAGAACTTAGAAGTTGTACATTCCCCAATCTTTTCATAGATATATGAAGACATAGAACTCATTTTTTACTCCACCTCAAGAAAAATACACAATTTTTTTGAAGGGGAAGCAAATATATCTAAAGGGAGGAAGAAGAGTGAATTATATATAGTTGTATTGTACCGAATTATATATAGTTGTATTGTACCAACTTATATAAATGGTGTCTCAAGTCTCTGCCAATATTAATGCTGCTCTATATTCAGGACCATCTGATCTAGATACCATCCATGTTCAGTACTGCACTACATCAAATTCGCACCAACGCTTGCGATTAATATGATCAAGAAGCTCGTTCGCTTCATCTCGCTAATTCTGATCTTCATATGAAGTATATCAGACCTTCTCCGGCTCTTCCTCGACAAGTTTACCTTCAACAAAATCACATGGTTGTACCGTTACACCCAACTGCTTCTGGAGTTTCTTCACCACGAAGACTTCGTGCTGTTCACATATGCTTACCACATTACCCTTCCTACCAAGGCGCCCAGTTCTTCCTGCACGATGCGCATAGTGAACGGAATCTGTGGGTAAGTCGAGATTGACTACAAGATCACATTCGGCAACGTCTAAACCTCTAGCAGCCAGCTCATTTGTGACCAGTATTCTTAAATCCCCATTTTTGAATTTCTTTAGGACAGTAGATCGAGCAAGCTTGCTAAGATCCCCGTGTAGTTCTGCAGCATTGATTCCTCGAGCTTCCAGCTTGTAAACAGTGTCCTTTAGCTGTCTATTTTGGTTCATAAATACTATGACGGACTTGGCATCAAGAGCATGAACACATCTCCTTAATGTGTCAACTTTGTGTTGCAACCTGGTAGTGCAGTAATAGTGCTTCAAAAGTGGAGGTAAGCTCTCCGAAACTACTTGAGATGAGGAGTTCAAATCTGATGAAGAATTAATTACAGGACTCGGGGTCGAGACAGATTCAAGTGCACTAACACTTTTGGCTCTGACAAGAACTGGGTCTCTCCCCCAGCTCCTAGCTGCTCTTACAACTGAAAATGGCACTGTTGCAGACACTAGAATGGTCTGGCGTCCGTCTTTCTGGACAAGAGAACCATTCCCAGATTGAGAAACAGCTCCTGATCTCCTCCCAACGTGTTCCAAAATCCTATGCATATCTTCGCGGAAGTTGAATGCAAGAAGCTCATCTACTTCGTCTAATACTAAAAACCGACAACCATGCGTACGAAGCTTTCCGGCTGCACTAATCTCAGCTATGCGCCCAGGAGTGCCAACTACAATGGCTGGTTTGTTTTTCTTAAGTGCTTCCTCTTGCCTTGATCTATTAGCACCTCCTACCAGCTGCTGAACCATTCTCTTGTCAGCAGGTCCCAAGAGTTTCTCAACCTCCCTCACAATTTGCATCCCCAATTCTCGAGAAGGAGCCACAATGACTGCTTCTACATCGCCCTTCTTTCCAGATTCCTGTTCAGCAGAAGAATGGTTCTTCAGAGGGCCCACTTCAGAGAGGATCGGAAGTAGATATGCAAGAGTTTTTCCAGAACCAGTATACGATTGAATCACCACATCATGTCCTTTCAGAATTGTTGGAACAGCAGTTGATTGGACATCAGTAGGAACGGTAAAACCTTCCTCTTCTAATCTCTTTAACAACAACGGAGGAAGCCCAAGCTCAGGAAACGACTGAGCAGAAAGCGGAGCTCCCTCTATCTCAATTGCCTTCTTCCTTACTGGTTCCTTAACACGTACTGATTTTGTTTTCTTTTTAGACGCTTCATTTGCAGAATTCAAGAGGCCAAGTCCATCAACTTCGCTCTTTTTACTTGTTTCAGCTCTATTTCTAAACCCAAGGCTTGCAAGGGTGAGAGGGCCATCATCATGGTTGAACCTACTCAGAAAACGTACGTTTCTGCGGTAACAAGCATTCCTGGAAACATTTAGCAATCTCCCAAATGGTGAGGATTCTCCAATAAGAAAAAGCAAACGTGATGAAACTATTGTCGGCATCTTCCAGAATCTTTGCTAATTGTTATATAACAGTTTCATTACAGCTCAAGAAACTGCAGTCGTAAAGGCTACTCAGAACTGTTCTCCGCCTATAGAAAAAAAAGGCAAGCAAAAGTATAAAATTAGCATAAATAATCACTCAAACTGTCTAAAGATGAACAATAATAAAAACAAATCACTCAAATTGAACTAGAATCACTAAACCCACTGGCCACTAGTGTTTAAGCCATAAGCGTATAAATATCTGCAATTTCATCTAGTTTGATGCAAAAGAATAACTGTTAGAGGACAATTAATATGGCCTCAAAAGAAAGATTGTAGAGAATAGAGAAATTAGAAAGAGAGTAGACAATAGAGATAGATGAGAAATACTCCATATTTTTTCATTGGTTAATTCTAAAAACCCATACAAGCTATTATTTTTACTATTATCATGTGTTAGGCACATGCTTACTAACTCATACTACAGTCATGTGCTAGGCACATACTCATAAATCTCCCATAACGTTTCATCCCTCAAAAAGACTTGTCTCAAGTCTTAGTTAAAGATTCTAAATAGAATACTAACACGAAAATCTACTTCAATGGTCAAATTATTAAATGAAATGCCTTCCAGCATCTCTGTTTGATAAGTGCAATTATTTGTACTTATCCGTGACATTTTTATGCTCCTTTTAGATCGTTTTAGTGGATTTTAGGTTGTATTCTTAGTGTTTTACGATAATTTTGTCTCAAGAAGTTCACCGTTGCATTTTACACATTTTTGAGGCAAAAATTGGGGCTACATTAGGATTTTGGAGTGATAAGAGGGTGAAGGCTCGGAGAAATGGCCTAAGACCCCTTGTTAATGTGAAGAACCATGCCAAGACGATTTCATGTGAGAAGAAAAGCACGGAAAATGAAGCAGAAATGGAGTCAGCAACTAAGCGACGAGTCGTCACCCTGAAGTGACGATCGTCGCCATTATCATCCTTCAATACCAGACTTCCAGAGACTAGGCGACAACTCGTCACTCTAAATGTGACGATCGTCGCTCCGCATTGCAGCATTCACCAATCTTCTAGTAACTATGCGACGAGTCGCCGCCCTATAAGCGACGATCGTCGCTCGATCATTGAACAATCCTTCTGGAGGCAGAAAGTGTGCGACGACTCGTCGCATATCAAGCGACGCTCGTCGCTTGACGGTTTTCTCACAGTTCCTGGCGGTTTCTTCTGAAATTTTTGGAGCCATTATATATAATGGCGGTTACTATTTTATTTTCCTGTCTTAGAACCAACTTTATTTCAGTATTTTCTTTCAGTTTCTTTCAATATTTTAGCATTTTACTTATTGTAATTTCAATTTCGGCACCGTACTTTTGGATCCCCGAAGCTTTCTTTGAAGAATTTATTACTGCATTTGGATTTCTTATATCTAGTTTATGTTATCTTCCAGATTTGTAAGTTTTCGTGCGTTATTATTTTGTTCTTCGTTCTTGTTCATCAATTGCTTTATGTTTTCCATTAATATGCATAGTGAGTAGTTTTCTTATCTAGGGTTAGGGTAAAATCCCTAATTCGAAGCATGGATTGATATTTTATTGATTGATTGTGTGTGATTTGAGCCTATGACTGAACCTATGCTTAATGAATCTTGATTTAAATATCTTTATTAACCTTTTCAATAAAACGAAAGTTTGAGATTAGGATTAATTTAGGATTAAGATATATTTAAGTTAAACTCCTTCTAGTATTAACCAATAGAACGGAAGTTTGAGGATTAATACTAGTTGGCCTTAAATCGATATTAATTAATAGAGCGAAAGCTTGAGATTAATTAGATCACGTTCGATTATGTTAATGGCTTAATTCCATACAATCATGAGAGTAATTGAATTCTATGTTAGAATTAGGTGCCCGACGCCCTAGTGTCTGTCATATCTTGTTTTATCACCCTTTTTATACTTGCTTTAATTTGTTGCACCCTAGGATTAGATACAAAACCCATATTAATTGTTTTCCCTTGTCTTGGTTATCATAAAACATACAACTTAGAATTATCCAGCCTCCTTGTGTTCGACCCGCACTACGCGTACACCGTGCGCTTGCGGTTAATTAAAATTTGTTCATCACTATTGTAGCTATGCAAGTAACTTGATGTCAGATTCTTGACAACTTGTGATTTCCTTTTGGATTTAACCTCTGAATTCTCGTCATATAACACAAGAAATAAGAGAATTTCATCCACGTAGAGTGGTAGACCTCAATCTCCAAATCAAAATTAGTGACAATATCTCCAATGCCCCAAAGAACACTACAAATAACTATTTGCACCTTCAATGAACATATCGTTAATATTGGCCACAAATTCATATGGTCTCCAACAAAGTCTAACACCATAGTTTTATCCTTCATCTTCTCTACACATTTTGGTTCAACTATGTCACCCAAAGCAAGATATGCATCTGGTTGATCTTCTAACTCCATTAGCATAAGTCTAACTCCATTAACGTAAGTCTAGTAACTCCATGAACATTTGTTGGGTCTCTCAATATTTTTTTCAACATTAAAATGAAACTTTTTTGGGTAATCAATCTCCCCATTGAACAAAAACTTCTCAATAGTGCCATATGAATTAACTCTCAATGGTTACATCAAGAATTTCACAATTAGACTAAGTGTTTTAAATGATGCCATTATGGGGAAGTAAACCTTCAATAACTACATCAACATTTTTGCTCACTAGAATATTTAAATATAATTCATGAATAGTATTTGGTTCAAGCATTTCATCGAACATCTCCAATGCAAGCACATAATCATTTTCTAGATCATATACCACCAAAAATCCCTAATTATCACCACTTTGCTTGCATTTATATTCAAGAATTTGCTTATTACACCATTCAAATAATCCCTTGTCCCAACTGCCAAAACATTCATCATTCAAAAGCTTCTTAAAAGATTTGGTTACTTTCTTTTGTCAGACCTCTTCAAGTTGTGGGATGATTGGTTTTCTAAAATTAAAGGGTGCTGTAAAAATCAATACTCCTCTTGTTTCAATGCACTTGAAGCAAAGAACTAGTTCACAAATGACCATAAAAATACCAAAACGCAACATGTGAGCACAGAGGTTCAGAAATCAAAATCAGTCCACCATCATCAGATTCCAGCGTTCAAGATGCAAGTAAATAGACAGTAATAACCATAAAATAAAACGAAAATCGACAAAAATCAAACAAAATTATCAAAAAATGGGACAAATTAAAATAGACAGCTCAGTGTGAAGTAATTGAAGCCGAAAGAGTAATTGATACCGAGTAGTAATTGAATAGAAATGAAAAAAATGTGTTACCTCAGTGAGAAAATGGTGGAAGGCGAATTGAAATTGAGAACAATGGCGGCGAACAGCAGACTTTGAAATGTGAACAAATGGAGGTGATAAGTTTATCCTATCATTCCTAAACCTCTTCTTTTGTTCCACCCCCCTAAAGCTAAAACCCTTTCCAAAGTGGTGTTTCGGCAACAGATATTCATTCGGATTATTGGATCGGTTTTGGATTACGCGTTTTTGGTCGGTTTAAAATCAGATTTTGTATCCACATTGATTTTGATATAATTTTAGATTCATATTTGAAGTCAGGTCAAATCGAATTCGGTTATAAAGTCGGGTAAATATCGAGTTATTTGGTCTGCTTTGAACATAAGTTATGGGATTGGCTTGTCAAAATCAAATTTTTTAATTCATTGTAAATCTTTAGTTAGAACTTGTTAGAACTTGTGTTTAGTTATACAAAGTTGGGTAATCATGAAATGAAGTTTGTTTTGAACATCTCTTTATACTTCTACTATATTTAGGGTAGATGACATAATTTTATGTGCAAATTGAAAAATTTGTGAATATGGAATTTACGTGAAAAACGGAATAAAATGAACTTTTAAAAAAAAAATCCAAAATTAGCTCAGGAAATTTAAATCCCAATCTCCATGTCCAAGCTTAAGGTCACAATGTAGTTTTCTAGAGATAAGCATAAATCCATTTTGATCGGTCCCTAATGATATCCATACGAAAAATTCTCTTTGTCGCTTTGGAGTCTTTTATTTCATACTCTCCCTTCAACATATCCTTCACCTTCTTCACCTCAAGCATACCACAAGCATATCATCAACATATAGCATAAGAGATAACAAAGAAATCGTTAAGCAATTCTTTCAGGTAAACAAAACAATCATATTCACTTCTTGCAAAACCAATGTTCAATCATACATTTATCAAACCTTTTGCACCATTATCGGGGTGATTGTTTAAGACCATATAATGTCCTTTTCAACAACAAATATGATCCTCTTTACCCTCAACAATGTAACCATCAGCCATCGAATTGCCTCATATAAATTTCTTCTTCTAATTCATCACGCAAGAATGCGGTTTAACATCTAATTGTCCGGACCCATAATCATTGAAAGCAACAATAGTTAAAAAAATATGAATGGGACTATGGGAGTGTGTCTTACCATCGGAGAGAAGATTTTATTGTAGTCAATACCTAAAATTTGGCTATATCCACGAACCACAAGTCTTAATTTGCATCTCGCTTCCTCAATACCAAGTATATTTTCTTTTTCCATCGCCAATCGCCATTTCTTGAAGTCTATACACTCTATGGCTTCGTTGTATGAAGATGGCTCTAGATCGACTATGTCATTTGTAACTAAAAAAGCATAAGCGGCCTTCTTAGAGGTAGTGACATTCCATGCTCAAAAGTGATGTATCCTCAAAAGTAATTATTTTGAGTTCAAAGGGAATGTTCAAATTTATTTTTTTGGACTATTTAGATTAACTAAACATTGTCACACAATTAGGCCGTATGAAAGTGAGAAATTAGAGATCACAAGAGTAGCTGTTTGATCACAAATTGTTGTATGAGGTAGTCTAACTATATAACGCGTCGAATATATGAATTAATAGTTCAACTAATACATATTATGAAAATGTAAACTCCATGTTTAGAGTCCAGTTCACAAGTAGGGGTGTGTAAAATAAGACCAAACCGGCGGTCCGAACCGAAATTGGTTGAGACCGAGCATAAACAGGACTGGACCGGTTGCATCTGGTCCAGGCTACGGGTCTTACTAATAATTCATTTTGAATTTTCGATCCGGTGTGGTCTAAGCCCGAAAAATTCGGGTTGAATCGAATTAGACCAGATATATAAAAATAGTTTTCAAGAGGAATTATATTTGAGATTTTTATGTATATACTTTATCGAAAGGGCTTTATGTTTCTTATTTATAACACAAAATAAATTTTAACTCAAATATTTTAATTTTATATAATTATTAATTTGCTAAAATATTTCAAAATCTTTCATCTTTTTAATTTATTTTTCATACCAAAAATTGCATTCGGTCTAACCAGTCTCCATTCGGACTGGGAGAAAACCGGGTTAGACCGGGACCGGATAAAACCAGTCTAGTCTCTGGTTTCGGGTTTAGAATAACCAATAATTCGGTCTTCAATCTAATAGGTTTCGGTCTGGTATGGTCCGGGTTTGGACCAGCGCACACCCCCACTCACAGGAGAAGGCCTGTCAAACAGATTAATTTGGATCAAATTTGGGTCTGGATCATATGTAAATGGGTCGGAAACCCCTTAATTCGAACCTAAAAGATTTATTTAATTAGGTCGAAAAAAACAACTCTCACCTAGATTTAACCCGTTTAAAGATTCATTTTCATTTTAGGGTTTTTAACATTGAATACATTTTATTATATATAGGTCTCAATTTTCAACCTTTAGTTCATAAGTTAATTGTTTTGTATATACAATGAAAATTAAGAAAATGCTAAATGTATTAAGTTTAAGTTATATCGATTGACTTGACTCAAAATTAAGTCGTTTAAACAAGTTTGTTTCAAGTTTAAATTTTTATCTTAACCTAACCTATTCAAACAACTAAAACCAAGTCGACTCACTTAATTAATTGGATTAAAAGTCTCATCTCAAAGCCATTCGTTTCGCGTTAGGTTTAGGTCTAATTAGCATGTCAAAACCGCTTCTAATAGGCCTACACAAGAATAGTCGCTTGAAACACAAATTATTGTATGAAACAATTTCACTATAAAACTCGCATTTTTGAGTTGAATACTCCAACTAATACAAATTATGAAAATATAAAATTTCCCAAATTATTGTGTGAAGACGGTCTTAACATAATGCACGTATAACTAGTCTCTTGAGAAACCATCTCTTTGAGAGACATATCTCAAGTTCAGCCCATTAAAAATTAATGCCTAATTATCGTATTCTTAATGCTACTTACATTATCCTTAATGCCTACTTTCAATATCTTAAATGTCTACTTACATCATTCTTAATGCCTACTTACAATATTTTAAAACATATATAATGAAAGTGATGGTCTCTCACATGAATTTGTGATACACGTAATAACTCGATTAGTATAATTGATAGGATATAAATTTCCTTATTTTGGGTTTTCGTAGTAGCTAGGGGTAGGGTTGGCAAAAGTTGACCCGACCTGCTAACCTGACCTGAACCTAACCCGAAATAAATGGGTTTGGGTTGAGACTTTTGACCCAATTAATTAAATGGGTCGATCCGACCTGATCTATTTATTAAATGGGTTAAGTTCAGGTCAAAATTTTAAACATGAAAAAAACTTGTATAACCCATTTAATTAAATGTGTTAATTTCGAGTTAAATCAATAAGTATAAGCTAAACTTAGTTCATTTAATATTCAGAAAGTCTCCTGTGAGACCGCCCTATCCGTGCAACCAGTCCAAGCTCAATAAGTTTATTTAGAATATTCTGACATACTAATTTTAAGACTTAAAAGGACAATTTCTAGACTTAAAAATTCAATTTTAAGACTTAAAAGGTCTATTTCAAAGTTTTAATATCAACATTAATGTTTGAGTCATCCTATTTTAAGGTTGAAATGAGAATTTTAAGTCTAGCAATTGGTCTTTTAAGTCTTAAAATTGGTTTTTTAAGTATTGAAATTGAACTTTTAAGTCTTAAAATTGTCAAACTCCATGATTTAAAATGTCAATTGTAAATCCTTGAAATTGTTCTTTTAAGTCTTCAAATTGGTCTTTTAACTCTTAAAATTGACATTTTAATTTGTAAAATTGGTAGAAAAATATATGTAATTGGCTCGGCCCAATAAGACGCGTCTCACAAGTGAGACGGTCTCACAAGTGAGACGGTCTCACCCAAGTTTTTGTGTTTAATATTTTCTTATTATTTTTCATAGTAAATACAAAATAAACAACAAAAAACATAAAATTAAAATTATAGCCTAAAAAATTAGATTTAATCAACGTTAAAAACCTTAAAACGAAAACAAAAAATTGATAAACGGGTTAAGTGGGTTGAAATCAGGTCAACTTGATCTGTTGCAGGTTGGGTCAAGCTTGTGATTTTCGACCTAATTAACTAAATGGGTTGGGTTTAGGTCAAGGGTTTTCTGACTAGGGGTGTGCAAAATGAGACCCAAACCCGAACCCGAACCAACCTGATCTGTTTGACTGGCCTGGCTAAGGGTGTATAAAATGAGACCGGACCGGATCGGTTGCATCAGGTCCGGTCTTCGGGTCTTACTTATTTATTATTTCGGGTTTTCGATCCGGTTCGGTCTAAACCCGAAAAAATTCGGGCTAGACCGGATGTACATAAAAGTGATTTTGATGGGGAATAATATTTACGATTATTATGTATATATACTTACTAAGATAGAAACTCGTGCAATGCACGGATTTTTAAATACGTTAATATTTTAATGAAATTTTAGACGAACGAAAATAGTAAATGAAGGTGGGTAATAAAGTATTTACATATGTATATTGTAAAAAAAGGAATTAAATATAAAGAAATACAAAATAGGATGTTAATAAAGAGTTTATAGGAAATTAATTTAGTATTGAAAATGTAATTTAACGATGAAGAGGTTACTATAGATATACCATTTCTCTTAAATGTAATTTAAGCTCATGGTTATTATTGAAAATATTATTCACCAGCAATTAAATTTGAGAAAAGGGAAATAGTATGAGCAAATAAATTATGTTCTATATAAATTGATTGCTTCACACATTCCAATTGAATGATTTATTGACTGATTTTATATTCCTGCCATTAACATGAAACCAAATTTTTATTTTTGTAAAAGAATAATTATTGACTGATTTAAAATTCCTGCTATTTAAAATTCATGCCATTAGAGTGAAACCAAATTGGATGATTTATTGACTGATTTAAAATTCCTATTATTAAAGTGTCAGCAAATTTTTATTTTTGTAAAGGAATAATTGTTGACTGATTTAAATTTACTACCATTAAAGTGAAACCAAATTAGATGATTTATTGACTGATTTAAAATTCCTGCCATTAAAGTAAAATTTTTGTAATTAAATTGTTGTTTATTAGTGTAAATATGGTAAGTGTGTAATTACTTATCAATTAAATTCTAATAATACTGGCCAATAAAAAAATGACAAATGACACTCTCTCATTCAATTTAACTTTTTTCTATTATACAACAAAATTACTATTATGTATGATCTAAAGGGATTTAAATATTTTATTTCCAACACAAAATAATTTTTTATTTCAAATATTTTAATTTTTTTTAATAAATAATTTGCTAAATAAGTTTGAAATCTTCCATTTTTAATTTACTTTTTGCATCAAAAATTATTTCCGGTCTAACTGGTCTAAACCCGGACCGAACCGAAAAGAATCCGAGTTAGATGAGGACTAGACCAAATGAAACCGGTCCGATATCCGATCTTAGCATATTCGAAGTAGCTCTCAATTTTTTTCACAATTTCTTGGAAGAGGAGTTGAATTTGGAGTTGTTGACGAATCGGACTAGCTAAGCGAGTCAGCGTGCCCAACTCAGCTTCCTCCATTATCATCCTCCACAAAATTGCCTGGAAAGAGAGGAAAAGAAGCAAAACGCGTCAGGCACACGTTATTATCATGCTTAAGTTACTCAGTTTTTCCTTCTTGTCTAACTTCCTTTACCACTAATCCTTATTATTACCAGTTACTACTTACTACTACAAACCTCCATTAATTTAACTCCATTTTTCTCCCTTCTTAAACCCAATCAACACTTTCTATCTTTTGTATTTTCTGTATACGATTTCCAGTTCTTAAACAAATAAATATGGCGAGCAGAGATCTTGAGAAGAATAGAGATGGAAACTACAATAATTACTCTAATTACCCACCTCAATCTTCTTCATCTATCTATCATCTTCATTCATCTGAAAGACAATGGACGTCTTGGTTGGTTCCCATGATTGTTGTTGCTAATATTGCTATGTTTGTTATTGTTATGTTCATCAATAATTGCCCTAAAAATCACTTTGGTTTTGATACTTGTGTTGCTCGTTTTCTTGGTCGATTCTCTTTTCAACCTCTCAGAGAGAACCCGCTTCTTGGTCCTTCTTCTAACACGTAAACTTCCATCTTTTTTCTTATTTATTTTGCTTTATTTTGGTAGTTTTGCGTTAGGGTTTGTGTTTTAATGTGATTTTTTTTGATTTTTTTGATTTTTTGTGAGAGTTTAGGTGATTTATTGTGGTTTTTTGAAAAATTGATTTGGGGTTTTCTTTTTCGCTTGCATTTTGTAGTTTTCTTATGTGTTTTCTATACTATGCTTGAATTTTTATGTTTATTAATTTCTGAGTGGTTTTGTAATTGCAAAATTATTTGATTATTCTCTTAATCATCCATAAATTTATAGCATTTTTGCTTGAATTTTATTGCTATGATTGTGGGTTGAGCTAAGCTTAATTATTAGATTGACAATTGTTTTCTGAGAGTGGATTTGTGCAATTTGGGTATACTGATCCCTGCATTTCACCCAATAGCTTCTACGATTTTGCATAATTTTAACATTATAAGTCCAATTCTTTGTGATATTAGGAGTTTTTCTTTGTTATGTGAACTCTTTTGGTTCCTTGATCTTTGTGTGTTGATGCTTTTGATTGATTTGGACGGTTGGGATTATAATCAACTCATTGAAATGAGGCTGTCACATTCAAGTTGATCTTATTAATGCCACCCATGTGATTGATCCTCAATTTTTGCCTTCTAAAAGCTTAATTATTATGAAAATGGTTCCTCTATTATCTAAAAGCTTAATACATTACTGTTACATTCAAGCTTATTTTATATATTACGGCTAATGTGTAAGAAAAAAAATAGTCAAATAGAATTTTATTTGAATCGTATAATTACATATTTTCATGATATTAACTTTATATGATTTTTAGTTAAGCATAATTTAATATATAAATGATCAAAATAGCACATTAGATTACATAAAAAGTGTAATGTAGCAAATAAAATAGAATGGAGGAAGTAATTGACACTTTCTTTACCTGCAAATAAATCATCATTTTAAATACGTGCTGTCTTGATCATAGTTAAAATTGTCACTTGTATTTTGTAAACATTATAATTTCTTGGATTTTTGTGGTTATTTGGTTAAGGTTGAATTTTCTTCCTTTATAGTAAACATGCCAAAATGTGACTATCCCATGTGGTTGAGTAGAAAAGTCAAATTCTTGCAAGTCAAAGAATTTCTGTTGAAATAGATGTGCCTTTATGGAAGGCATTAGTAGTATGAACTATGAACTTTCTAGTTTGAACTAAGTCTACTTGAGCTGATGAACAGTCAACTCACTAAGGGTTCTTAGAATGAACTCAACCTAGCTAATCATCTCTTACCATTAAAGACTATGAAGGAATACAAGTTTAGATCAAGTTCGAAACAATACCCTCGTCCCAATGAATTAGCCCCATTTAATTTTGACACAATGATCCAGAAGTTATGTATAATGATTAAAGTGTTGGAGTATCTTAAATAAGGGAATATTTATGAATAGTAAAAGTGATGAGGTCATGTCCGTAAATAGAAATTAGACAAATTCATTGGGACCAATTGAAATGAAAAGTGGGGCAAAATGAGGAGTAGTGTGTTATGTGTTGTATAATGGGATATAGTAAAGATTATTGATTGGGTTATGCATCTATTTTATTTGTTTAGTAGGTTGACAGACTGTATAATAAATGGAACGATACAATGGAGTACCTTCTACAACAACATTGCCAAAGCTTTAATCCCAAAAGATTGAGGTCGGCTGCACGTACCAAAAGATCATAGGGTAGCTTTTGTTACAAACTATGTCTTTAGCTGTCAAATTCTAGTGTTTGTTGATTCAAGCATTGATTACATAAGACGGTTGATTTTGTGATGCATAGTATCTTTTCTATGAACACTTGAAAGTTTGTGAATATACTAATATACTAACCAATGTAACAATTCCCCTGTTAATTTGCCTTTTGGATTCGCTATTTGCTCAAAATGACCATGAAATAGCGACCATAATTCGCTTTTTTGATTCGCGATTCGCAAGGAGATTAGTGAATCATGTGACAGTGATACTTACAATTATAAGAAAGTGTTGTTATATTTTAGCTTACAACAAATATGTATCCTGTTTAGAAATGAAGATGTCCTTATTTTGCTTTATCCTAATTGACTTGTAGATTAATGAATCTGGGGGCTCTTAAGTGGGAGAAGTTGGTTCAACATCATCAAGGATGGAGACTTATTACATGCATCTGGTTGCATGCTGGTGTAATCCATCTCCTCGTGAACATGTTGAGTTTGGTTTTCATTGGTATTCGCCTTGAGCAACAATTTGGTTTCGGTATTTTTTCTCGTCCAAAACCATGAATAACACGATGTATTTATCTTTTAAATCAAGTTTACACCCTTGATTGTAATTATAAAGATATTTCTACAAGAATGCCAATTACTCATGATATATTTGGCTCGTTGCAGTGCGAATTGGAATACTATACTTAATTTCAGGCGTTGGTGGATCTGTACTATCTGCACTTTTCCTCCAACGGAGTATATCTGTGGGAGCTTCTGGTGCCTTGTTTGGACTGCTTGGTGCAATGCTTTCCGAGCTTCTTACTAATTGGACTATCTACGCGAACAAGGTAAACACTTTGTTTCTTTAGTGTTTTCCGGACTATTCTTATCATTATAACTACTTTCAGAGAATTTGAAGTATACATGATGATTCAGTAATTCAAACAGAATATCTTTTTGCAATCAAGATAACCCGATTTCATGCAAAAATCAAGCTTAACTCTCCATATAAAAATTTAGTGTGTCAATAGATTGGAACAAAACCCACCTGATTTAACGGAGCCATTTGCATTTCCAACTGTTAGGCTGTGACAATTCGTCACATAATCACCACATGGGCCTACTCGTGTGGACACAACTATGGGGCACCCGTGGGATTGGCCCCATAAACACCACGGGTAATGAGCTGAGCATTGACCACACAGACTTGATGAGGTTCATTCTTTCCCAAAATCGTATGTTATACGAAGATTACCCACCAAGCATTATATACAAGCCCACAACCCACTATGTTAGTGATGTGGGACATTCCTCAGTACTCACGTGTGAAGTTTTTTTAACACCAACGTTAATCAAGCAGTAGGTTCATTTTGTATAGGAAATTTGTCACTTCATATGCGTAAGTGGTCACTTGTATGTACTCAAGGATGAACATAGGAGAATGCTATGCATGTAAATGTGGTTAACAAAGATATAACTTGCAGAATTTTCAAAAAAAAATTTAAAGTGTATTCATTGTACTGAGCTCTGCAAACGGTTGTGTTCTTGCAGGCTGCTGCTCTGTTTACACTTTTGGTCATGATTGCTATCAACTTGGCTGTCGGAATTCTTCCTCATGTTGATAATTTTGCCCACATTGGAGGGTTTATATCCGGATTTCTTCTTGGATTTGTGTTGCTCATACGTCCTCGATTCGGATGGCTTGAGCGTCACCAACTGCCAGAACATGCGCGTGTGAAATCCAAATACACGCCATTCCAGATTGTTTTTTTCTTTGTTGCTGCCGTGGCATTGATAGTTGGGTAAGACTAATCTTCTATTTATTGATTCAAACTTACCATTCCATTCTAGGAATATTGAACTGTCACATTGTATTTGCGTACATTTGACGAGTCTTTTATAAGAAGTTCCAAAATGGGTGTAGTTCTTTCGATGAAGATCAAATGATATGTCCCTTTGAAGTTTCCAGTCTTTTCTAATTTTGAATTGATTGACATAATACATTTCATTTATAGTAAATGTCATATTCAAATTGGTCCGTTGTCCGATACTTGCGATGAAGTGTTAGGACACATGACGAGATAAAATGGAGTATCAGTTTCTTTTGAGGAAACAAAAAAAAACTGTTTAGGAATCTGGATATATTACTATGGGGCGGGACGGGTCGGGGCCAGTTTTATACCGAGTTGGGGCTGGTCATATTATTTTTATAGCGGGTTGGGATGTGCCAACGCCCAACGGTCCATTTTACCTAGCCCATTTATAGAGTGCTTGCTATTTTTATGTAGACTACTTTTGTTGTGCTATGTTTTGTTCGACCCGTTAAAAGCCCGTCCCTTTAAAAAGTTAACGGGCTTGACCATTTTAAGATGCACAATGTCACGGGCTTTTAGCGGGCCTCCAACCCATTAAACACCTCCAACTCTGATACTGCATAAGGTTTTCAGAGTGTTGACTTTTGATGCAAATCAGGCAATCAACTAACCTACTTCGCAACAATACGAGAAAAATCTTTTGATTTCGTCCTGCTGTAAATTGAAATTGAAAATGGGCCGGTGTCTCCACTCGATATTTTGTTCCATATAGATTATGAGATCAATCAAATAAACATCATGCTTATCAAGTTATTGTTTCTTACAGATTTACTGTTGGATTAGTAATGCTTTTCCAAGGGAAGAACGGGAACGACCACTGCAAATGGTGCCGTTATCTGAGCTGTGTGCCAACGTCAAAGTGGGAATGCGGAAACTGAGTAAACGCTTGAACTCATACGCCGCTCCTAGGTTCATCGCCTTATATTTTTCACCTTTTCCGCCCCTTCGATTTTGGTTTTAGAGATGGATTTGTTAATCATTGTATATGAGTATAGTAATACATAACACTATAAGAGTATATTTTTTTGAACTTGTTAATAAGTGTGTTTATATTATAGAAGGATAGAATTATTTTACTTAATGATGGAAAGCTATGTGAATGTTGTTGATATATGTTTCTGCCTTGAGCCAGAGTTTTGAGCTTGACGTTGATCGAATACGATTTTGCTTAGACTTCATGCTGATTTTTGGCTTTATATTTCGTATCATCTGATTCCGTTGTCGTAAGCATATAAGTTACGACTAGACTTGCACAATGAGCCATCGACACTCGGCTGCCTGTTTTTGGCTCTTAAGTGACTCATATTAAGCGGTTTTTATTTCATTTACATAAATAAATAGGTTCGTAATAATAATATCTATGAAATGTATGCAAGTAATTTTTATTATATGAAATTTAATTAATTATTAATACAATTTAGTTCAGGTTAATTTGGTTTATAAAATGTAGCAATGTCTAAAGACAAAGCGAGTACTTGTAGCAATGGTTAATATCACATCTAGTTGCCCCTAGATATTATTACTCATTATCTCTTTATTCCTTTGATTTTGCTATAAATGTAACGTAGTACTAAAAGTTATATATTACTTTGGTTTCGATCAATGAATTATAGTAAAATGACTCAATCATTATATGCGCTTTCTATTTATGCGAAGTTCCATGTGATGTTTGCTACTAAAAATTAATTGAAAATAACTTTTTTATTAGTGTTATCACTAATAAATATAAGGTTGCATACATCTAAACCCTTCAAATCTCGCACTAGATAGAAATCACTTTATGACATTGGAATAAAAAAATATTTTTGAAAAAGAGTAAAAGTTAATGATGGTAGAGAATTTGGTTAGCAGGGGAGTGACATAATGTCTAATTAGATCTTAACAAACACAAACTTCTGCTGGTTAAGATACCACAGTACTTTATGTTAGATTAATTAGTGTAGTTGTCGCTTAATTGGAGTGATAATTTAGCAATACAACAAAATGATGGGGGTATTTAGTGAGTCTCTTTGGGTTCAATGGATAGAGCATCTGCATGTGGAGCAGAAAAAACAAAATCCCCACCGGGAGAACATGTATGATTTGTCTGCATTTTTCAGAAAAAACAAAACCTCCCACCCGGACCCTGCCTTGTGCGGGATACTGGGAGTGTTCTTTACCTTTATTCAGTGAGTCTTTTCCTTGTAAGGGTGTGATGGGGTGGTATTCCTGTGTCTTTGTGAGGTATATTCTGGTGGAGGACATTGTACGTGAATCCTACATTGGGTCGTCTATTCGAGGGTCTGACTAGGATGAACAAAGTTTGGTCTATCCTGGTTCATAGAGTTCATGTAAGTACTTGGTTTTGAATTGTTTCTCGGAGGTAATAAGCAAAGCAATCAAGTTAATCTGGAGCAAATTTACATTGAATTAATATGGTCAATTTACAGTATTCAAGTTAGGTGTAAGATGGCATACCAAAAGTACTAATTTATGTGTTGATGATTAAGCTGAAATTTTTGAATATTATTGTGAAGTACAAATTTTTATTCATAATTGACTTTAAATTAAGATTTTAAAATTCAATTTACATAATGATACTAAGATTTCAAGTAGTACATCTACCTCCCAAGAAAGGGTCTACGATTGAAAGCATGTTTTACTTAATTACAAGATTACTCCATTTCATCCATTTTGCCTCATTTGCTTTTGGCATGAAGATTAAAAAGTTGAGAAAAGTGAGTTAAATAGTGAAATGTTTAAAAATTATTAGATATAAAATATAAAAAGTAAAAATAGTAAAATTACATCCTTTGAAACAAACTAAAATAAAAAATAAAGCAGATCAAAACGGAGGAACATAAAGTAATTTCGAACCCAATCAATACTTCTGTTACCACTAAATGACACCAAAAGAAGGCAAATCCTTGCACAAAAAGCTTATAAAGCTGAAGGCGATATTTGAACCATTAATCAGCTAATTATTCTCTATAACAAGGACTATTTCCATAGCCCCAAAAAATAAAAAATCCCTCTTAGACTGTTAAATATTTGTGCTGATATAGCCCAATCTAATACTATCCATTATATACAGGAATGATACATTCAATAGCCAGAAAGGTATATAAACTTTCGACAACTCACGCACACGGCACACGGCAGACAGCAGTAAAGTGATTATAGTAACCGCAATTGCCGCATACTGAACCAACTTTCAGGTGCACACATTAGGCAGACAGATCGGTAAACTCTTGTTCTGTGCAGCTCTTTACGTAATATGCTCGCAAACACACATAGCATATTCCTACGATGGTAAAGATAAGCTTTTTCGTACAGGAGGCGTTGCTGATGTAGTGTTACTTTGAAGTATTCCGGTCATTCTTTGAATTATGTCTTCAAATGAAGGGCGCTGCTCTGGCTTGCTGCTCGTTGATATTGCGTATGAGTATGAGGTACCGAGTTGTTTTGCTACTTGGGTTTTCAACTATTAGATTTAAGAGATTGAATAGTAGGAGGAGAAATATTGCTTACCTTTGCCAGCATTCTTGAATAATTGATGAAATGCGTGGATCAAGGCCTTCCGGTAGGTCTAACCTTCTATCCATGAATCCTACTACTCCAACAACCTTTCCAAATGAAAGGAAGACATCAATAACAAATAGTTTTTTTGTTTCATTTTTATTTTGGTATTGATAGCATTAACTGAGGGGCTCTTTTCGATAGTGACCTATTCGTGATGAGGGTATTGGTCTGCCTTCTTTTCCCACCCTCCTCAGACCCTGCCTTGGGCGGACTGATTGGGATGATGATGATGATAATGATAATGATGATATTGAGATGCAAGAAATAAGGAACAAATTGAAATGAGGAGAGCATGAACCTGCAAAGCATTTAGATTATCCCAAGGGATTTTCACTGTTACCAGTTCCCATAAGATGACGCCAAAACTGAACACATCTGACCTGTTCAAATAAACAAGTCAATTCTTTAGCAGAGCCAGATTAGTGTTTGCCTAGTAATATACAACAAAGTCAGGCAAAATCCCAGTTCATCTTTTATCTCCATTTCAGCAAATGAATAATCGTATATCACAACTCCCAAACAAAGGACAAGTTTTCCTGGGCCTTGAGGAGCAAGAGGTTTAGCTATGATGCACATGATTAAGAGATTCAGTGTATGCTGGTGTTGTAGTATACTCGAAAAGACAGATGAAACTTGTAGAGACAATTTACTTTACTTTAAAACTATGAGAACGGGGGTTATCTAAACACAAAACTGGTGGTTGAGCCCCAAGAAATGTTATATACTCTAAACAAGAACTTTATAGGTGATGCAAGAAAGATGAAAACTAATCACGACTATTCGCTGAACATTTATGTTGACACGCAGGATATTTAATCAAACATAACATTTATGGTGTAGTCCATGCATAGCTTTCACTCTGATCTTTGAAATTGATTTATCTGAATTAATGGATCGAAATAGAGCTTGAGAAGAAGTAGATTTACATAAACTAATTGATGAAAATAGAATTTGAGGATTTTCAGGGAAGAATATATACTTTTCATTGGAGGGGTCATTCCGCAGGACTTCTGGGGCCATCCATTGAGGCTGCATGATTATGACAAAGGAATTAAGTAAAACAAATAAATTTTGAGTTACCATACTCAAAAGGATAAATTGTAGCAACTAAGACCACCCAGACCTAGTGTTTGGTTCATTTTCATGGTGGGTATTGAGGATTGAACTTTAAATTTGAATTAAAGGATATCTTACAGTTCCGCCTCCCGATTTTGCAGTCAAGAAGGTTGCATTCTTCAATTTTGATAACCCAAAGTCACCCACCTAATAAAGATCCTTAGAGTGAGCCGTGTTTTGAGTTTCAACAACTTAAAGCTTCACTAAAACAACAGGAAAAAAATAAAGAGCGACATTCAACACACAATACCTTCACATTCCAGTTCTTGTCAACCAGCAAGTTTGAAGATTTCAAGTCCCGATGAACTATAGGAGGATTTCTGCGATGCAAATAGTTCATACCCCTAGCCTGCAGCCATATGAAGAGTGAGATGTGCATCTCGTGCTAAAAATAAGCAAGGATAAGACAAGAAATAGAGTGTTTTAATCTGAGGAAAGTCATACAACATCAAGAGCCATCCTCAACCTCCGTCTTAAATCCAACACCTGATTGCTTCTGTGAAGTATCTTGAAAAGACTTCCCCTGTAAAATTGAACAAATTTTAGTTCTAGTAGCATGCCCAATCCGTGAACGGATGAACTACTTATCTTTGACAATAGAAGTATCATGACAATAATAGCATGCCGTGTTGACAACTTGAAACTGTTACATTTACTCACATCTAATCATAGCATTCGTCCAAGAAATATTCTTTCTTGATGGAGAACAAGAATAAAGCACCCCACTCCCTAGCTATATCTTCAATATGGTTCATGACAAAAGACGAGTAACCATGGGAGACCTAGAACAAAAAAAAATGTCTACCTAAACTAATTTAGGTATTGCTTCCTCCGTCCCTTAAATTTTGCTACATTTTACTTTTTCACAGCATCCAATGCACTGATTCAATTGTTAACATCTTTGATTATACATAATTAAAAATTATAAAAAGTTGATATTAATAATTCTTGCATTGAGATGAAACCAAACAAGATCCCACTTGACTATGTTTTGACTTGGAGATTAAGAGTAAAATACAAATTAAGACCGATTGATTAACAGTGCCCAAAAGCAACTGTTGCAATATATTAGGGACGAAGGACGTACCTCGGAAGAAACTCAGTAACTATAGCAAGCCGCTCCTGCGAATAGCATGCTCCCATGAACAGCAAGACATTTGGATGCCTTAATTTTCTCATTATGCAAATCTGCAGTTTCACACCTTATAAGATTTGACCTCATTTCTACTTGAGATTCATGAAAAGTCCACATCTTAAAATACTCACCTCCTTTTTGTAGTCCAGTAAAGTTCCCTCGTTGTAATCTTTACCAAAGTAAACTTTGATAGCAACATCCTATGCAGCATGGGTAAAAAATCAGATTTTGATCTTGGAAGCTCTACTGTTTTCTTCTAAATGTCAAATAGCTCGAGATTCTAGACTAAAGTTGAACTTACTGATCCATTCCAAAGTCCATGATATACAACAGCATAAGAACCTGAAATTTAAACAACTGCTTATGTATCTTTGAGAAGTCGATAGATTAGCAGATGTAATTCTGCCCCACAATCATGAACAATTATGGCACCACCAAGGAGATAGATGACAACATGAAATGTGAAAAGAAATGATTCAATGATCTAGTTACCTTGTCCAATTTCCTCACCCAACTGTAGGTCCTCCCACCGAATATCAGAATCAACCATTGAACTTGACTCACCATCACCTTTGCTTGAGGAGCTACCAGGACTTCCAGCAAAGTTGTCCCCTGAACTCGGCAAACTTTTAGCTCCTGCTTGTCGTTCAGCTGCATCTTGTGTTTCTGCAGGCTCTGCATCTTGCAAGGAAGTGGGATTTCTAGGCTCTTTAGAACATTCATGGTACACTTCAAGAGAAGGAGCCGTTTCTAAATCATATGACTTCTTATTTTCATTCACAGGTGCAGTTTTACAAGGAAAAGGGAAATGTCTGATATCACAAGTACAATTTTCTGATTTATTATCTTTTGAGCCTCTGGTAGAACATGTCTCATTACTTGTTTTTTTCCCTAGTCCGTTTTGTACAGCTCTGCAATCGCATGTTTCAGCATTGGTTCCAGCACTCATCTTCCGGAATTTTGCCAATAGCTTTGCTGCCTGCATGAATCCCGCATACACTACTTATCAGAATACTCATTATAGAGGTGAACTGAATACCGACTTGAATTCCTACCAAGATTTCATTCTTAGTTGTACAAACACATGACGGATAGTGTCAAATAATTCAAAATAAAAGCAGACACTTTATTCATGTATTTATCAATCACATAGATCGCTTATTTAACAAATAGTGAGGCATATCTTTTAAAAAGCTCAAGTGACATTCACAAACTAACTTCTTTTTTTGAATTGACACAAACTAACTTCATTAAACAAAACGTAGTGGATTTATAGTCAAAGTATATGGTATGTAGTCCTAAAGAGAAAAAATTCCAGCGCATATCCTCAGAAACTTGCATCCCCTAGATAAATGAAGTGTATTACTGTAGTTCTCTTCGGACACAATGAAAAATACCTCCACACCAGGAGCAATTTCAAGAAGCCTGACAATGAGTATGCTGACACAAAACTAGTCAATCACATGGTAAAAGAGTGCAGAGATATACCGCTTTTACAGGTTGAGAAATCACCGATTCCTCTGAGCTTTTCCTTTCGCCGGAATTCTTAGTCTGCAAGCAAGAAATCAATGAATCTTGGCACAAAATTATAACTATTTCCAGCATCATAGTTATACTCATGGAAAATGGGCAAGAAAAGTAAATATACATCAGTTTCCTGCCTATCTTGATTCACATCATATGTGACAGAATTAAATTCCTCTCCATCCGTGGAATTGTCATCTTTGCGGATTTTCCCCATTACCTTTGAAGCCTGATCAAGCACATTATCACTCGTTCAGTAACTGTAACAGAAAGAAACATGTAATAAAGAAAAGAGGGTATGTTACAGTAACATGTAAGCACCAGATCCATAATAGAAGAAGCCATCTGTGGCACCGATGCAACCTGTGGCCTTTGTTGCCATTGAACCCTTCTCGTGTTGTCCCGTGGTACCTTGCGTTGGTCAGAATATATACTATTATAGACCACTGCATCGCTGGAAACAGTGACAACACCAACAAGCTCCCCATCCTCATATAACGGGGTCTTGGTTACAAGCGCCATAAAAATCTCACCGGATCTCTTCTTAAAAGGGAATTGACCTGACCACGATTGGCCATAGAGCAACTTTTCCCTGATTTTGTTGATATATGGCACATATTCCTCGTCAATAAGAAGATCCCGATAACATCGCCCGATCACCTCAGAGTCCTTCCATCCGTATAGCTTCTCAGCAGCACGGTTCCTGCAACACATACATGTAGAAAACATTTTTAAAAAGCATCAAACGTCATAAGAGTAGTTTCAACGAATACAAGACCTAGTAAGTGGAAATTATAGCGCTAGTCGTGCATTCTCAAGCAAAAGAACCGCACAACACCTAAAATACTGGTGCGTAAGTACCTATCCTCAATCCGAGAACACAAAAATGCACCACTTTTGATTTCAAAACCTTTGTGACATGGAAGGGAAATGCCACGTACTTGAAAACCACTACATCAATTTTGATGTTCCTTTTTAACTATTGGTAGTAACTTTCTAACTTGCACTCCTCTTCGTCCCAACACTCGAAACCTTATATTTTGGAATCACATTAAATCATATAGCCTTAAAATAACAGTATAACATCTTGGAGATAGTAAATCAAAACTCCATTAAAGAGTCATAGTTAGCTTCAAGAACCCAACATTCTTCAAACTCATTAACATATAGAAGTATCTTAGCTGAAATAAGACTCCATCACTGTATGCAAGAAGCTGAAATGATTGGTTACAACTTCATAAAGTATGAAATTAGCCCTTTTTTTCGATTTTCATACTGTTTAAAAGAGCTGTCTTCATCCAATAAACAAGACACAAGATAAATGCTCAACAAGACAAAAATCGAACATTTTTACACACCTATAACAGAATTTTAATAAATAGCTACCGCTAAAATGGGTATTTCTTCTTAAGTTAATCTAACTATAAATAGAAAATACCCAATTTCTCAAACTACCTAAATTTGGAAATTTCTAACCATCATTAAATATTCACAAAAAACCACATATAATTCCCATCATTTGATGCAATAAATTGCAGTCTAACAAACTACCATAATACCATTATCCAAACCAAACTCAGTTGACTAACCATTGAAAAGCAAAAAAGGAAATAAAATCCGGAATACCAGTAAATGATCTCGCCAGAAGAAAATCGCGTCACGTAAACAGAAACATTAATCGATTGAAGCACTTGACTGTAAGGGCCACTACTCTTGAAGTTTCCAGGCAACGTCATCTCACCGGAAGATGACGTCACATCACTTCCACCAAGGTTATGGAGTTGAGCTTTGAGAGTGGCTTGACCCGCTTCCAACTGTGCGCACCGATTAACGAGGAATCGGAGCGTATCCGGGTTGGAATCGTCGGAACCCATTTAAGCCGGAGATTAATTGCCGGTGATCGTTGATTTGGTACCAAAACGCAGCGCATAATGAAGCTACCCAATCCACATTCGCTCTTCCCAATATGCGACTTTTTTTTATTTATTTTCATATTAAAATAAAATAATTTGTTGTATTAATTTAGATAATTAATTAAAGATTGCTTGTTGCAGAGTGAACAGTGAAATTATTAATATTTTTATTTTTCAAGATGTACTTTGTACTTGGAGATGATTAATTAATTAATTAATTTATTGAATGTTAGAGGAACGAGAAGGGAGATGCCATTTGGCACGTGCTGGCCGAGAGAAGCAAGCAATGAGAATTCAGATTCATGCGTGCCTCTTGTGTTTGGTTAAAATATACACTACTAGTGAAAATAAAA
The DNA here is from genome assembly GCA_019425755.1 of Amaranthus cruentus. NCBI lineage: Eukaryota > Viridiplantae > Streptophyta > Magnoliopsida > Caryophyllales > Amaranthaceae > Amaranthus > Amaranthus cruentus. The sequence goes on along the minus strand of CM033451.1, from coordinate 7,136,575 downwards.
AATATTAATCTATTACCGTGATTTGTAAAATACCATAAAAAGATAAAAATTAATAATAAATAACTATACTCTCATCTTATCAAAATCTTTTCACATAAGGGTGATTTGTTAATGTTAGAACAAATGCTCTACAATGGAGATTCTAATTTATAAAGAATGATAAAGAATGCAAGAATATAAAGAAACAATTGAACAAACACACCAAGAATTGGAAGGTGGAAAATCCTAATATCAAATTGATATTAGACTATAAAACCACTCAATGGATGAAGACAATTGTATTGATTAGTTCTTGATTACACACACTAATCAAGTCTAATAATGGAGATGAAAAACTATAGAGATTACAAGAGTAATTGTAAAACCCCAATTCACTCGAGAACCCTAATTATATGGCTCTCTCTCTCTCTCTCTATTTAATTCAATCTCACTTGTGTTTATCTCTATTTGATTACAATGTAAATCACCTTTCTACTAATGATGTATACACAATGAGTATTTATAGTGCTAATAACAAACAATGGGCAGCCTTATAACAGAAAATAAAACAGAATACTTCAACAGTGGCTTCCCGCATAATTGCTCGACTGATGGCTTGGATCGAGCCACTCTGCTCGACTGGGTCGAGCCACATATAGGGGGTCGAGCTAAGGTGCTCGAGCAGGCCGAATGAGGGTGCAGAACATTTTGATCTTAAGCTTCTCAAGATTCTTCATAAGCCCATATATACCCAACACATATACTCTACAAAATCAAGCCAAAACACATTTAGATTATGAGTCACAATCTAACAAATCTCCACCTTGACGAAATAATCTCAATCCCGTCAAACACATCTCAATTAATCATCTTCCAAAAACAACTCTTCAAAAGATGAACTCCACCTCAAAAAGGTGCCCCTCCCTTAAAGGGAATAAACTCATGACACATGAAACTAAGCAAATGAGTTTGAGCCAAGCTCAAACACAACCCCGACCACAACTTCAACCATAAGCCCATTGAAACCATAAGAGCAAGCACCCTACCCAAGACAACCGAGCCCCAAGCTACAAAGTCTTGAAAAAGCCACAACCTCCGATCAATGCAAACCATCTCATGACAACCCATAAGACCACATTCCATCAATGCTCGCCTACTAACCAAGTTGACACATCTTCGATCTATCACATTGTTATCCATCAATTCCATGTCATCATCAACCATCATATTACTACACGAATATGACACCCATTCCTTCAAGGTACACAAAGGAATGTCTCCACCTAACATAGGTGCACACACATCATCAACATCATCCTCCTTAGCTAGAGTAACACCGCTATCGACCTCCACCTTCTTCTTGGCGCGAGAAGAACCACAAGCTCGGAGATTAGCACACTCTACAAAGGTAACCCAAAAAATGAATGTTGACGTGCAAGGATCCCACAATAAGTACCTCTTGATCCTCCCCAAGTTTCCCAAGAAGACTCCCTTCTTGACTCGTAACTCAAAACCGTTTCCCATACAAGCATAAGCCATGTCACCAAAGAATCATACTCTGGAGTATTTATGAAGCGCCAACTTTACCACTTTTGCTTCCAACATCTCGCTTAATCCCACTTGTAACCACAATGAATAATGAGTCGAATCATGTAGAGCCATAACCATTCTTACCATTCATCCACATTTGATCCATCCACCTAAACCCCTTTGCTTCCCGACTTCTTTCTTTAACATAATCTTCCAACCCGTGAACACCCCAAAAGTCTCATCACTATGATCCAAGAAATAAACCCACATTTTCTTCAAAGTAAGCAAATACCGGTAGATACCATATGATGGAACTAAGAAAAGACTCCACATCACTGGGTAACTATAACCGAGAGAACACGTTCTATTCACAATCATCTTGAAGATAACCCATCTTTGCTTGTAAAGAACACCAAGCTCACAAGACCAAATAGAACTCACCCATCTCTCACCAAATAGACTATTCTTGGATAGAACTACCAATTCTTTCTCACTCATTTGCCCATGTCTCAAATGCCACAAAGAAATATGATGCTCGTCGGACAACAAAGAACCCTTTGATCTTGCCAACCCATCATTCATCGACCCAACTAGCTCATAAAGTGACCCTTTCTTCTTGCCCTTCATCACTACTTGAGACCCCTTAGTAATCATCAATCCATCCTTATCAAGAATGCATCTACTACCATCACTAACCAAGACACTTAGTGATATCAAGTTGTTTTTCATATCTAGAACATGATGAACATTCAACAAAGTATAAACCATGCCATCAAACATTCTTATCCTCACCGACCCTACACCCACAACATTGCACACCGCATTGTTGCCCATGTGTACCACTCCACCTTGAACACTAACGTATGTGGAGAACCAATGTCTATGAGGTGTGACATGAAAAGAACTACCCGAATCAAGAATCCATCTATCACAAGACCTATCACTTAACTCAACAACAAGAACAAAATCATCATAACAATCACTATGAACAATGGCCGTCGAGTCCTCATAAGAAGTACAATCACTCTCCTTACCTTTGTTCTTACCCTTCAATGGGCAATCCCTCTTCACATGGCCCTTCTTTTGACAATTATAGCATATGACATCCTTACCCCAAGACTTAGAACTACCCTTCCTATTAGGTCTACCCTTTACTACAAGGCCCTCACCATCATGTGAGTATTTGCCACTCTTAGTTAATTGATTCTCAATCAACTCCCTTTGTAGTAAAGCCCCCTTTACATCCTCAAGAGTCAACACATTCTTTCCATACAAAATTGTCTCTCTAAAATGCTTGTACTCCTTAGGTAGGGAGCACAACAATTTTATCGTAAGGTCCTCATCATCAAGATTCACATCAAGATTAGACAAATGGTTTGAAATACTTAATAGCAAGTATAATGGGATGAAGGTAGTATATAAGACCAAATGACCAAATAAGTTCAATTGTTCTGCAAAAATTATTTAACCAAACATTCCATTTGCCAAAAAAATGTTTTAATGTTAATTTTTGCAATGTAGCAAATTGAAAAGAACAGAAAATAAGCAAACAAACTAGGGCATTAAGTAAATATTAGAGAGAGAATAAAGTTTGTAAGTAGATGTGTTCAAAATAGACTAAACATTTTAGAATTTGTCTGACCATGCCATTGAACCCAACTTTAAAAATAAATTTATAATTATGTAAAATTTAATATGGACCAAAAATCGATTTTGAACCAACTGAAATCATCTAATATAAAATTGATCCGATAATCCAAACGAATACCTTTATTTGTAAGTTAGTTGAAAAGATAACATGAGGATAGAGACCAAAAGTAGAAACAAATAGGAGTATAATTAAATCAGAAAGAACATCCGAATGCAAAGGTTCAATTCATCAATTGCTATGGATAAATTAATGAGATTATGAATAAAATGGGAAAGAAACTCTAAATATTGTTTTTAATTCCAACATCAAAATAATGTACAAAAGATGATTTGTTAGATAAAAGGAGTACCAATTCAACTTGACTTGTTAAATTTTATGGATTCGGAATTTGGCAAAGGGAAAAAAATTAATTTTAGGATAAAATATAAGAAACTACTTGATCTATAGGTCTATTTGCAAAAAACTACCCAATGCAATTTTTTTTTGCAAAAAACTATCTAATCTAGTATTTTCTCTGCAAATGACCACCACTTAACGGAAAACGTTAGTTGACCGTAAAGTTTTAGGGTTTGACCAATTTGAGAGGTTAAGTTGTCTATGTGGCAGTATCTTATTAGTCCTCATATTTTTAAATAATTTATAATTAAAACACACATATTAACAAAATAAAAATAAAAGATATTTAACGTCATTTTTGCCCATCATAAGGATTTTTTTTAAAAAAAAACGGACGTCGTGATTATCCTTATGGGGTAACTCTTTTGTAAATCCGGTCGAAACAAGTACTTATTTGTCTATTTTTCGATACATAAATCGAAAAAGATATTTGACGTCATTTTTAACCATGTCTTGACGTCTGTTTTTTGAAAAAAATCGTTATGATGGGTAAAAATGACATCAAATATCTTTTTCGGTTGACGTATCGGAAAATATGCGAATAGGTACTTGTTTCGACCGGATTTTTGAAAGAGTTACCCCATAAGGATAATAACGACGTCCGTTTTTTGGAAAAAAAATCTTTATGATAAGTAAAAATGACGTCAAATATCTTTTATTTTTATTTTGTTACTTTATGTGTTCTAATTTAAATTATTTAAGAATACGAGGACTAATAAGATACTGCCATATAGACAACTTAACCTCTCAAATTGATCAAACCCTCAAACTTAACGGTCAGCTAATATTTTCCGTTAAGTGGTAGTCATTTGCATAGAAATATATTACATTAGGTAGTTTTTTGCAAAAAAATTACATTGGGTAGTTTTTTGCAAATAGACCTATAAATTAGTATAAATTAGGTAGTTTTTTTTATAATTTTTCCTTAATTTCATTATTTAGGGTTTATGTGTCAAATTTAAATTAGGTCCAATAAAATTCAAATTTAGACACATATATCATTCATAGACCTAGATTTGAATCCAAAATCATGATTCTGAAAATTTCGAATCCAAACTCAAATTCGTCGAATATGATGAGTCTATAATCATTCATATAATGGAAAATGGTATTGAAATCAGAGGTTGTCTCCAACTCTTCACTACTAATACTTCATTTAAGTGCCTTTTTTTTCCTAGTGGATAATTACTTTTTACTCGCTCTTTTTATCTATTTATTAACTTGTTGTATTTTTTATATTATTTCAGAGTTCAGATCTGACTTTTGTTAATGTTGTTTTTCTGCATGTAGTTTTACTCCTAAGGCAATGATATTTCTCAAATTCTTTTTTATGTATGGCTCTTACTTTTTGGTGAACCATATTTTTTTAATCCTCCCTTAAACCTTCCTTTGAAGGGAATATGGGTATGAATTATTCGTCATCTTCTCTCTCCCAACCCATTTTCAAACGAAATATTAAATTAATGATGATGACTGACGAGTAAATTCTATAATTAAGGTTCTCTCCAAGTTCAAAGGGTAAGATAAAAACAATATAATTGTGGGCCTAAGTAAACCAACTAGAAACAGCTCATACACAACTGCAAACAAACATTCAAAATTAATCGAGCTACTTTTGTAAGAAGCCGTCTTTCAGAAAGACGATTTCAAAATAAAAAGTCCATATTCATAGTTTCTTACTTTCTTTTTAATTTCTATTAATTGGGCTATATAGTCCATAATCCATATACCTAATGTATTTCTCGAAAAGACTGTCTCTCACATTAATTTATAAAATCAAAATAAACACACAAATTGTCGTATGAAGCGAGCCAGATGTTTTTAAGTCTTTCACACTAGCTCAAAATATAAACCGAAATAGGGCCGACCTAGAGGTGTTCATTCGGGTCATCGGGTTGATTTCGGGTCAGGTGTTTCGGGTCGGTTCAAAATCGGGTTTTGTGTTCACATTGATTTTTACATAATTGTAGATCCATTTTTAAGTCGGGTCAAATCGGATTCAGTTATAAAATCGGGTGTCTATCGGGTCATCGGGTCTGTTTTGAACACCTCTGGGCCGACCAAACAACATATTCAACCGCGTTGACTATTTAAAAGTCAATAGGAAGTACTTTTGGTCAATAGTAAAGTAGCCACCCAATAATACTTGTTCTTTGATACTCATAAGGATCATATGATCATACACTAGTCTTTATCATATCACTATTGACAAGTGCTTTCATCACATACACTAACTATTGCCAAAACTTTTATTTTCCACCACAATTTCCATCATTTTAAATCACCTCTAATTTTTAAAAACTATTTAAGTGTATTTTTTATTTTGTTGAAAATTATACATGTAAAGAACACAACAACAAAATTTTCCCACAAGAATATAAGTGACTAATACAAAATTATTATAACCTAGATGCAAGTAATTAATAGATAAATAGGAGTATATTGTACTAATAGAAGGAAACACAAATTCAAGTATATTATACATGAAGTATTTAGTTTATTTTCAGATGTTATAAATATTGTAATTTATTCTTCAAAAAAAAAATATTGTAATTTAAAAAGTCTAAAATTAATAAGTATAAATAAATAAATAATAGTGTGGTAATGTCTTATAGTAAACTCAAAATAATAATAATTAATACTAACGATGATAACATCATTATTGAATTTGGAAGTGAAAATTTTTCATGAAAGTACAACATACAGTATGATTTGTTTGCATCTTTCAGGAAAAATAAAACTCCACCCACACCCTACCTTATGCGGGATACTAGAAGTGTGATTTACCGTATGTACTATGAATCAATCAATGCATGAATATTGAATATGGACAAGAGATACACATGGTGTGAATATATAGTCAAATGATAGACAATTGTACTTAATAGGACATTCCCTCCAAATGAAGTTTTTTTAGTTTCCTTCATAAAGAGGGAAATGTCCCTTAAAAGAAAACCTCGTAGGTAAGCCCACAAAATTAGGTAAAACTTAAAAGAAAGTTCTAACAACATTTAACTCCATCTACTTTAAAACCTAAAGTTTCATTACTCACTTTATCTCTTACAATTTAATACTTCCTCTTTCTAAATATATACTCCCTTTGTACTAAGAGAAAAATATTGATTTTTAAAAAAATGAATATTATAATCCCTTTGCACTTAGAGAAAAATATTGATTTTTTAAAAAATGAATATTATAAACTATATAGATGAAATTAGAAGATAGTTAAAATATATAATTAAGATTAGAAAAGTAGTAGGCTATAGTTCGAAAAAAGAATTGGTTAAAATAAGTAGGACATATTAAAATAGCATTGATGCTGAATGAGTGGGCCGATGGAGGAACTACTTTACTAATACATTAGTCTTATGAATACTAGTTATAGTCAAGTGTTATCTTGTTTGAATCGTCTAATTATATATTTTCATATTATCAACTTTTTATAATGTTTAGCTATGTAAACTATATGATCAAAATTAAACATTGCGTAAAAATAAAATGTATAATGTATAATGAAATAAAAAATATATATGATTTTGAGAACCAAAGTTTGCCCAATCATCAATCATCTTTATAGCAAGATTTATTTCTCACAACCTACATCAAGATTCTCAAGCCTATCTTAATCAAAGAAAAAAATTATATTCCTACTTGTAGCGTTATTTTTAATTATCTACCGTACTTTTCATCAAAATTACTTTATATATTTCTTTCATTCATTTCTTTCTATTTTATTTTCCTACATAAAATTACTCAATTTAGCAAATTTAGGTGTCAATGTATCAAACAACAAACTTGACCAAAATTTTAACTTAATACTCCTTCCGTTCTTTTTGTTATTCCTATTTACTTTTTGTACAGTTTTCAAAATAAAATTTAAACCTTAATATCTCTAAATACACATAATAAAAAAATCATAAAAAATACTCCCTCCTATTCATAGAGAATGGGACATTTTCTTATTGGGTCAATTAACTGAAAATATCTCATTTCTATTTTTGTCATTCTTTTTTACCCTCTTACCCTTATTACAACAACACAACACATAAATATCAATACCCTTTTTGAAAAAAGGGAGTTTTCCACTCACTTTAAAGTGGTTTCCCACCCCTTTTTGATTTTTGTGCAAAATCCAAATGTCCCATCCTCTATGAATAGGGGAAGTACATTATAAAAAAGTATACATTAAAACGACTCTAATAAAATCTCACATGGATATATTTTATCTACTAAATATGTATCAAAAACATTAATCAAACTTCTAGTGCTTAACTTTAACACACTTTTATATTTAAGCGAGAAGTATGAATGCAACACGAATTCTATTCCAAACGAAGTAAGTGAAAAAATGTAGTAGTGAATAGGGAATACTAACCAGAAAAAGATATGGGCGGATGAAATAGTGGTAACAAAAAGAGCATGACCAAGGGAATGTAGCACACAACTATACGGCTTGCTAAAATTTCCCGAAAAAGGAGGACGAGGATACCAATTCCAATCCGTTACTTTATTTCGTTCTATGAGACCACCACGTCCAAAATCATCATTGTTTTTTGTTTCTTGTTTTTCCTTTAGCTCTTTAGCTAACTCCTTCATTTGAGCTTCCATTTTTGCATAACATGCTTCCAATTTCGAGCATCGTCGCACCAAAACGGAGTACCAACCCGGTTTCTTCCCCGACTCGTCCCTCCATGATTTCTCCCCCATTTTCACTTCTTTTCCGTTTTGGTATCGATTCATTATTGGCTACGGTATGATTAAAAGTTAGAGAAAATAGGAGAATTAGACGAATTTAAATAGAAATATGAATATTTTATAATAAATACTCTTTCTGTCTCTATAAGAATGCAAAATAAAAGTTAGTGAAAAAGTAATTGAGTTGGTGAGTGATTAGAGTAACCACAGATAATAAATTTGTAAATAAGATTAAATGAATGTTGTAAAATAAATGAAACAAATTAATATAAAAAGAGGTGCAAATTAACAGTAATGGATGGAATTGAGTTCAAAGGGAAATTGGGTGGGGGGATGATGGATGGATTTGTATTGGGTATGTATGATATTGGGAAGGAAGAGGATGACGTAAGACATGAGTCATGAGTGAGTAATAGCCACCTGGCTTAAACCGGCATGGAGGAGCTAATCAGAAGAACACGCGTGTAAAACTCTTAATTTCTGGCAAACTTGTGGGCGAGATTTTGATTCTGCGTCTTTTTTCTGACCGCAAAAAAGATTTCCTTTCTTCTCTTTGCACTTTGCAATATGCATTTCTCGTGTACTTCTATGCAAAATAGTCCCTTTATTTTTTTTATTTTTTTAAAATTATCGATGGTACTTATGAGTTTTGGCATTTTATTAATGGTATTTGTAAATTTTGTTTTTTATTTTTAATGGTATTCCTAAGTTTTCTTTTACATTATTATTTAGAATTGTTTAATTTTTTTATTTCCTCCGTTTTTTATTTAGTTATACCCAAGAACAATTTGATACTATTCATTAGTGTCACTTAATTTTTATATTTTTGCTAATTTATAAGTTAAAACATAGTCATGTGGGATCTTGTTAGAATCTTTTCAAAGGTGAATTTTATTGATTTTCAATTTTAAAATATTTTGATGTGTATAATTAGAGATATTAATAATTGAATTAATGCATTGGGGCGTATGAAACTGTCCTTGGGTGCAAGTAAAAAAAAAGTATGATTTTCTATAATAATTCCACCTATTGATTAATTTTTGTGTTGAAAGATCTCTTTTAGTTTGATTGTTGGCTTTTTGATCTTTTTCTTATTTTTGTTTGTGTTGATCTTATCTTTTTTTGTGTCTACCTAACGTATCCTCTTTTTAGGCGGACTGTGTTCTTTTTCCTATCTATACCTTTAGTTATAGTTAGTTATCTTTTTAGTGTGTGTCTCTGTTCTACCCTGTGTTGGGTCTTGGCTTGTGTGTGTTTGAGTCAACGGCGTGACCGTTCTTTACCTTCTGGTCTGGTCCAAGGGTAGTCGAGTATAGAGCTAAGGCAGACTTATGGTAGCCTAAGGTCAGGTCCAAGGATTGGGGGGATATGGGGCAATGTAAGCAGGATGTGGAACTAAGAGAGGGGACTTGAAACCAAAGTTGTTAAAATCTCGATTCTACGTAGAATCGTTTAGAGAGGTAGAATCGAATCGGTAGAATCGAATCGTAGAATCGTACGATTCCACAAATAAACTTAAATATATTAAAAATATATAGCTTCTTATCATTATTAGCCAATTCAAAAGTTTAAATTTATGAATCAAAGTTTCTTTAACTTTATTTTTAAGAATATAACGAAAACTTTTTAATAATTAGTTTAAATCTTCATACCGATTAAGAAATTTGTTTTTTAAAAGTTTTCATGATGGAAAATTTGAAATTTATGTGCATATGGAAAAAGATTAGTAAAAGATGATTCACAGGAATAATTAAAATCATTCATACTATATTAGTAGAATCGGATCGTTAAATCGTAGAATCGTGTTATGATTCTACCTCTAAAAATTTTATTCCAACTAGAATCGTAAGATTCTACAACTTTAAGATTCTACCTGCGATTCAAATCGCTCGCTTGTTTTCGGATCGTTGAATCGTAGATCAGAATTGCGATTTTAACAACAATGCTTGGAACATAGGCACACTACAAGCCAAGTCGTTGCAGTTGGCGACTGAACTATCTAAGTACAGGATTTAAGTGGTTTGCATTCAGAAAACTAAGTGGAAGGGGCAAAAGACAAGCGTTTTAAAAGGTTATAAGCTATGGTATGCAAATTTGTATGGAAAGCGAAGTGGAGTCGGTGTTCTTATAGCTAATGATATCCTAAAGCAAGCGGTAGAAGTTAGGAGGTGGAATGATAGGATTATGCTAGTTAGAATCGTAGTGGGAGAAGAAGTCACATCGATCATTAGTGTATATGGGCCGCAAGTTGGGCTAGATGAGGAAGTCAAACGTGAGTTTGGGGATAACCTAGGTGATCTTATAAATACCATCCCTGCCGATGAAAAAGTTTTTATAGGTGGAAACTTCAATAGACATTATAGGTAAGGAGGCAGTTAACTATAACTCAGTCCACGACAAACTTGTGGGCGAGATTTTGATTGTGTATCTTTTTTTTATGACCGCAAAAAAGATTCCCTTTCTTTTCGTTGCAATTTGCATTGCTCGTGTACTTCTATGCAAAATAGTCCCTCTTTTTTTTTATTAATTTGTTAAGAATAATCATACTCCTTCCAATTAACCGAAAATGGGACATTTGTTTTTTCACGCTATCAAATTCTGTTTATGCAAGTGTCAAAAATCATGACTTTAGCCACTTAATCGAAAATGCCTTATCTTATACTTTGGAGAGGAACGATGAGGATATGTCGAGTGTAAGTGAATTAAGGTTTGGAACGGTTCATGAGGTTTATAACATGGGGCAAATGAAGCTCCAATGAACGTGAGAATCATGCCTTGAACAAGTCAAGGCATGCCTTGAATGAGTTAATGCATACCGTGGTGGTTGTACAACGATGCAACAAGGAAAAACAACAAGCAAGGGGAGGCATCAATAGTTGCTCGTTCGAGCATGGGATGGCTCATTCGAGCAGCAAGATCAGAATGGGTCAGTAAGTGCAAGTAAGACCTGCTCGTTTGAGCACAGTGATGGCTCGTTCGAGCATGCACATTGGATTCCTTCTGGTCAGTTTCTGGTTTGAGTAAGGCATTGAAAAGGTGGTTTAACTCTTGTTTAATGCTTGTTTAATGTGTTGTTTTATTGCTATGTTAATTGTTATGCATTATTATCATAATTATGTGGGTGATTAATTGTGTTTAATGGTGAATGAATGTGTGCTTCTAGAATGATGTAATCCACTCTAAAAATAAGATACATTATTCATAGAACAAACTCACCACAAACACACATATTGTTTAGAGAGCTATAGCATTGTTAGAAACTTGAGAGTATTCAAACTTTGCTTTAGTATTTGTGATCTTGAGAGAGTGTTCTCAAAATAAGGGAAGTTTATTATAATTGTATTGTTGAATCATTATAATAAAACTACACTTGAGGGGGAGGTATTGAAGATACCTCAATAAACACTTGTGCTCATTTTGCATTTGTTTTTTCATTTTGTTTTCCGGTGTCAAACCACGTAGAGGCGTTCATTTCAAATCAACTTATTTAATGTTCTCTTATAACTTATTTTACATAACGAAATATTATAAAAAGTGGATATTAATAATTTTTGCATTGAGATGAATCAGATAAGATCTCACTTGATTATGTTTAATTTATAGATTAAGAATAAAATACAATTAAGAGTAATAAGTGAATAGTGTTAAAAAATAAATGTCCCCTTTAAATTGGAAGGAGTATTATTTGTTGTCTATAAATTGCAAATAGTCACAACTATTAATTGTTTTTAAATATTCCAATTTTTGTATTTTTTGTTGATAGTATCTGTTATCACGTTTTATCCGGCTATTGTAACTACCTACCACCAAAGAGAAGTATTGTTAGACTAACGAAGAAGCATAAGGAGAAGAAAAGGTGAATTTACCGGCTCGTGAGTACCTATAGCAAAGATAAGGTTGGATTTTTTTTTAAGAAATAATCAATCGTAATGATTATTCACAACAGATGGACAATAAGTGGGATTATTCTAAATAATTTTACTGTTTTTTATTTGATTTCTGAATTTGTCTTATTGAATTTGTTCTATTATTAATTTTCTAAATAATACAACTCATTCATTTTAACACGTTTTTACTCTTTATTTAACTCTGGTGTTTCCCCAATTAATTTACAGAATAAATAACCTACTCAATTTAGTTTTTTAATCTTCGTACCATTTGTTGAGAGAGTAAGTAAAACTCAGAGGATAAAAAAGTACTTCTATTTAATAAAAATTTATAGTCAAAGTTTTAATACTCCCTCTACCTTTTTTATTGTCTAATTTGGACACATATTTTAAGAAAATTGTAGTTGGAGTATTTTAAGTGATTATAATAATCGTAAAGGTGGTAGTTGGGGTATTTAAGTGATTATAATAATTGAAAAGGTGGTAGGTGAGATATTTTAAATAATATAAGTTGGGGTAGTTGGGGGTATTTAGGTAAAAAATCTTTGTCAAAAATAGAAAGTGGACAATTAGAGTGAATTGACTAAATAAGGAAAGTGGACAATAAAAAAGAATCGGAGCGAGTATTATTTAGAAACATGAATTTAATGACTTAGCATACCGGAAAGTATGACGTATGCATTGGAAAATTGTAATTGGATATGTCAGATCCGACTACATGTTTCAGATCAAATATCCTAGTTTGCTCACACCTATTAATTTTCATCCACTTATATTTTTTACCTTATTCTCCAATATAATCCAGTGTATTTATCTAATATAAATAACAAAAAATATGATTTTTACACCGCATAAATAAATTTGAAACTCTCACTTACTCGTGATAGTATGTACTACTAAATCCTGTATTAGATACTTCCTCTGTTTCACTAAACTTGCTATATTTCACTTTTTTTTTTATGCAATTCAATGCGCTATTTTGATCGTTTATATATTAAATTATACATGTCTAAAAAATATAAAAAATTGATATTATGAGTATGCGATTAGACGATTTAAACAAGATTCCACTTGACTATATTTTTTCTTATATATTAGCCGTAATATGTAAAATAAGCTTAAACGATAAATAGTATCGATAACGAGAATGTAGAATGTAGGGAGAATGACATTTACAATAATTCTGACAGTTTACTGAATAATATTTGAGTGAAATGTCAAGAATTAGAGTATAGAAGAATAAGAAGCCAAAAAGAGAGTAAAGAAGAGTAAAGAGGTTGCGTCATATGCGCTCTGAAATCATGGTGGGCGATGATCTAAGCAAAGGAGATAAGGATTGATCAAAACCAACATCGGAAATAAAATATATTAGGTATTTATCCGTGCTATGCACACGTTGTGTAAATTTTTTTATATTACATGAAAGTTTATTGGTAGTATTTTTTATTTGTTGATGAATGTTTTTCGCCTTCGCAAAGCTAAGAACAATAAAAACAAACTCATTGGTATTTTGTTGTGATATATATTCAAATATTTTCTCGGCATATGTATCCCAAAGTTTGCATGAAATTCTATTATCCCTGTTACAAAACTTATTACCATAGGTTTGAATTTCTTTTTATCAATAATAATTACTTAAACTGTCTAAAAAAATAATAAAAAAATATAATTATACGCATACTCTGTATCACACAACTTCAAAGTTATGCATTTTATAGGTGGAGTCATATGGACATCACTAAACGACACCACTTGTCTAATAACATCTATCCTTTTAAAAAACATATTCATTAGATCATATGTTAAAATTTAATAATATTTGTATTAAAATTAAAATTTAATATATAGCTTATTAAACTATAAGAATAAAGAGATAGAATACATACCGCATAAATAAGACATATCATAAGTTTGTAATAGAAGATCAGAAAATGAGACAAATTTCATCACATATGGTGGAATCTCTACATCGTCACAAATTTTGACATTAGTAAATCTTGTAAAAACAATTCGTTTTTTGTGAAATGTTGCTTTATAGTCTCTGTTGTTTTCATAAATCTTAAAACGTACAACTGTATAAATTTTTCCCAATGACAGCTTTGATGAATGACACTATAACTATCTTGAAATAAATAAGAAGCTTTTTATTATTGTATTCTTTAATTTGTGTGTCCTTTTAAATTATTTATTTATTATAAATTTATTATTATTATTATTATTATTATTATTATTATTATTATTAAGGGTGGGGATGTAGGGAGTTGGAATAATTATTATTATGATTATGATTATTATAAAGGGTGGGGATCACTACAACAAATTTAGCTTTTTGCGACATTGAATTTAGTGGCATTAAAAAAATGCCACTGATTCATATTTTTAGTGTAACAATTATTGGTTTTTATTTTAAGTTCTATAAACTGATTTAGCGACAAACAAATTTAGCTTTTTGCGACATTGAATTTTGTGTGTTTCTAAATTCTTTATATACATTATAATTATAAGAAATTTGAAATAACGACATTTAAATTATTTGTCGCTAAATATATCCCAGTAAAAGCAAATTATGTTGTAGTGGGATGTAGGGAGTTGGAATATGAAGTAAAAATGTAGTATTGTAGTAATAAAGTAGAAAAATTAATTACTATACTTTAAGAATGACTTTCATTACTTCAAAAAAAAAAAGGAAGAGTTTTCATAGGATGACACGTGGCATAGAAGTTCCTGGATTATAATATGTATATGATTATCGACATTTAATTTAAATGTCGTCAAAGGCGAAGTCACATGGGGCCGGCGGAGGCCCGGCCCCCCTTGCCGAAAATACGAGTCTTTGTAATTTTGGTTTTGGCCCCCTTACTAATATGATATATATAGTTTAAAGAGAGTAAAATATAGCAAAAATTACTATAGCTTAATGGTTGGAGTAATACATTTATAATCTAAGGTTAAGGATCAAATCTTCATTAAAATAATTATTTTTTTATAGACTAATAGATTTATATTATAATGTCATTACTATTTATTTTTTATAATTTAACATTTATCCTTTTTAGTGTGTGTATATATTTTTCTATCTTAGTTTTAATTATGTTTTTTTGGAGAATGATTAGGCAAATCTATAGAGTCAAAAACACTTAGTTTTTTCAAAAATAATAATTATATGGAAGCTTCAACTCTATTTATTATTAAATATAATTTTTACAATGATTCAAGTATATTTAAGTCTATATGATTTAATATTTTTATAGCTTTAACTAGTGTCTAATGATATTCGTTTAGGTCATTGTTGAATTCGAATTAGGTGTTTCGGGTGGGCTTGAAATCGAATTTCGAGTCCATATTATTTTACATAATTGTAAATTTTTAAAGTCGAATCAAGTTGAATTCGGTTACAATGTTGTGTAAATTTCGAGCCATCGTGTCTGTTTTTAACACCTCTAGTTTTTATATAGTAAAAATTTTTTTAGTATATACAATGTGGCCCCCCTAATTCAAAATCTTGGCTTCGCCCCTGAATGTCGTTATATTAAATTTCTAATAGTATGTATATAGAGAATTTTAGTGGTATTTATTAGACACTTTAACACCATAATAAAAATTCACGTAAAAGTTTTTTGCAACATAAGATCTAGTGACATTTCTCATAAATGCCATTATATTATAGACTATAATAACAATTACATATACCATTTAAGACTAAATAAAGTGTCGGTAAATCACTTTATTGTAGAACTTAAAATCAAAACCAATAAATATTACACAAAAAATATAAATTAGCGGCATTGTTTTAATGCCACTAAATTCGAAAAGTTAAATTTATTATAGTGTATAAGGGACAAAAGAGGCATGTGCTTCGGGTCAATTTAAAAAATTAGAAAAAATTACACTATAATATTTAATAGTTAGAGACCTATAATAACATATTTTGTAATTAGGGATCATATTTAATATTTCGCCCCAAGTCTCTAAAATTTCAGAGTTGGTCTCGATTCAAACCTTGCTCAGGTTTTCGGTTTTATATATTTTATTGCCTACCTAAAATTGAATTGTGGACCAAGTTAACATTTTGTTTCATGGCACACAAGTAGGGGTGTGCAAAAGTGGATTGGACCGATAGTCTAGATCGAAATTAGATTGAACTGAACCTGAATTGAACCGAACCAGATGCATCAAATCTGGTATCCAAATCTTATAAATTTAAGGGTTTCTATAGTCCGGTCTAACCCAAATAAGTTTTTTGCAAAAAAAATTAGATTCGGTAGTTTTTTGCAAAAAGTGCTATTACTTATGTAGTTTTTTATAATTTTTCCTTTTAATTATTATTTATTAAAACTGATATTGACAAAAGTCATGCAAATTTATTTTGATTGATTTGATGCCTCTATTAAGCTAGAGTAGTACTAATATAATAATTTTAAAGCTAAGAAATTTATAATTTTATTTTTAAAGACTTGTCATATAGTATTGCTTTTAGGTTGGAGTAATTCTAATATAATTATTTTAAAAGTGCTAAAATCGTTTAAATTAATATTGGTTATTATATATTTTTATTATAATTAGTGTATATTTGAATAATATATAGAAAATTAAGATAAAGTAAAAACAAAATAAAGTGAATTCATATTGGGCTATCAAAATGAGGACCCTAATCATATAAAAATAACGACCCTACAAAATATGATCAAATCCTAAATTTTTAATTTTATGGATAAAAAAACTTTATTTTTTAACTTATTTGTACACTCTAAGTTATTGAATGCTACATTTTCGTTTAGGTTTAATTCTTTTTTATTTTGTTCAATTATAAATTCATATATGCAGATCATAAAAATAAATATAGAAGTCGATATATGATGTAAATATAAGTGCACCAACCATTAATATAGAGTTAATTCTTTTTAGGGAAATTTTACATGGTAGCATCCATTTTTCATGAAATGTTAGTGGTAGCACTTTTTTAAGAAAATTTCGTAACATCCAATTTATACACTATCTAATTGTTGTAGCATTTTCCGTTCAGTTCTTGTTAAATTCCTTTTAATTCATCATTTTGTAAGTTTTTCCCATATGGTAGCATCCAATTTTGTTTAAATAACCATTTTAAAGTTTAATTTACCGTTTCATTCATTAACGCGAATAAATGTAATAATTTTGTTTTCATTCAAATTGTTGGCATTATAAAGTTTTAATTCATTAACGCCCACAAATGTTGTAATAATCAAGATGGACAGGGTATGCATTTGACCCTAATGTTGGTTGCGATGAGAACAAAACGAATTAGTACAACATTTGAAAACAAAATTATTACAATATTTATAGGCGTTAATGAATTAAACGTTAAAATAGTGAATTAAACGTTAAAATGGTGAATTAAACAAAAACTGGATGCTACCGTGTGGAAAAAACTTACAAAATGATGAATTAAACGGAATTTAACAAGAACTGGATGGAAAATTCTATGGCAATTAGATAGTGTATAAAGTGGATGCAACTATGTGGATTTTTCTTAAAAATGTGCTACTACTGGCATTTCATTAACACTGAATGCTACCATGTGTAATTTCCCTTCTTTTTAATTAGACACATACTTAAATGACTTTGTACAAAACAACAAGAATGAGAAATAAAAGAAAGTGTTTTCCTTACATGGTTATACCAAACAACTATGAACATTGAACAATAAGGGGTCGTTTGGACTGAGTATAGATATTTAAGGGGAAAAAAAGTCAAACTAGTAAAATAAAGGTAAGTGGATGTGCAAATGAAGTAATTGAAATACGTGTGAAATACATGTAGAATGAGAGTAAACTTAAAAAGATGAATAAAAAAGGATGATGATTTCCCTTATTTGGAGGAAAGTATTCCCCCATCCTCCCTTATGGTAAATTTATACTCCAATATGAGAAATAATTGTTGTTTTATCTATATTTATTACCTTCTAACCAATTTTTTTTACCTCTCTAACAATCAAATTTCTTTAAACTTTTATCTAATTAACTTTGTTTTTCTACTTTGACTTTTATTTATCCTTTAAATATTTACACTCAATCCAAGCGAGCCCTAATCCATACTATTTCTGTTATGACTTATTATGAATTAACTTTTCATTTTCTTTTACTCCTTATACCAAACACTCCCTTATTATGGAGGATGAAGCGAACTTCTCATTGTTGAGGATATTTTGTGCATTGTGTTTATATGCTTATACATATTGATTAATCTTGGAACATCGTAAAAACAAATATTGTACTTAAAATATACTTTTCATTTTACTTGCAATACTTGTCGTTTTTGGAAGTTTCATATTACTTGCAACATTACTATTTTTGGCAAAAAATAATCTACTTATTTTATCTCACTTTATTCCTACCTCACATATCACCATCAATCATACATCATCCCATTAATTATTTAATATACCCACAAGTCACAACCACTATCTACTTCTAATAAATTTTTTATTTCTACCCCACATATCATCATCAATCATATTTTATTCCTATTTTTACCATACTGATCTGACAGCCCTTAAAAAATATGCCAAACCCCTATGGTGCAACCAAAACGGAACAGAGGAAGTAAAAGGAACAATTGCTAGGGGTGTAAGTAATTTGGTGAAAAACCGAACACCGAACCAAACCAAATCGAATAAGTAATTTGGTTCGACTATATTTTAAATTTGGTTTGATTTGGACTGAATTTTAATTATAATTCGGTGTTCGGTTTGGACTCGGTTTAGGGTCCAACAAAACCAAAAAAACCGAACAAAAACCAAAATATTAAAGCCCTGTTATATCTTCTATTTGATTTGTTTGAATTTTATCTCTTATTTTTAGATTTTTGTTAAATGTTTTTTACTTGCTCAAATAAAAAACCCTAAAATTATTAATATTTATTTAGGAGCTTTAGAAAGAATAAGTTTGAAACGATACATGCAGATTTGACTTTCAGTGCAAAAGATACAAATCGGTGCAATTCGGTCTATTCAGTTAATTTGAATTGGTATTTTAAAATTCGATTCGGTTCAATTTGGATTATAAATATTATGATTTGGATTTGGACTGAAAATATCAAAACCGAATTTTATTCGGTTTGATTTGGATTTGTATCGAATTCAAACCAAAAACCAAACTTTCACCCCTAACAATTGCTAACAATTTTAAGGGTTGTTCAAAACAAATTCGTTTACAATCTCAATTGTTAATTACATTATTCATGAATTGCTGATAATATTAGCGGTTTTATATGCTTCGTTTTTCTAGAGCTCATTTGAGCCTACGTGGACAGTATGTGCTTTTGTATTATGTCATTATTTGGGACAATGGCGTAAAATTGTATTTACAATTATGTAAAATCAATAAAAATACAGGACCCGAATTTAAATTGATCTGCAACATCTGATGCGAAATCGATTTGATGACTCGAATGGATACCTTTAGCAAAAGTTAGTAATAGAGCAAGAATGAAGATTTGCAATTTGATCCAAAACCAAGGAATTGCTTTTCTCAAGTCCTTAACTTGTCTTCTTTTACTTTACTAGTCTACTTGTTTTGCAAGGCAATCTCATTTCGATTTGTGTAGAACAATTGAGAGAATCCTTTCTAATATCAAAACCCTTCATTGTTCATCCCCATTATCTATCAATCTACAAATAAATTAAGAATCACAACAAGAAAGTATTAGTATAATTTTACTTAACAAAGACAACCTTCTTATCATACCCTTTTATCAAATTAAAATTCTTCTCATTTACTCCCAAAATTCTCTGAAAAAAACTCTACAATGGCGACTCCTAATCGTGAAGCAATTGACACTTTCATGGGCATCACCGATGCTCCTGAGTCTGTCGCTATACAAAAACTCCAGGTATTAGTTTTACTTTTTATAATTTGATTTGGGTTTTCATTTCTTTTCATTTACTGTTGTAGAATGCATTCTCTTGATTATTATTTGGTTTAATTAGGGTTTTTGTGTTGAATTTTAGTTGCTGGTTAATTATTGTTAGATGGGCTTGGAAATGATGTAATAGGTGATTGTTGGTGTAATTTTTTAGTGGGTATTCTTTATATATTGGGTTGATCTAACAATAGTTGTTCTTGGTTTGCTCGGTTGATGATGGTTCTTGTTTATCTATTTCTGGATCAGTTGAAGATGAAAGTAACTGTATTTTTGTTGTGGAGTAATGATTATGGGCTGTTTATGTTGGGGTGCTAACTAATATTTTAATAGTGTTTGTTATCTAAACTTAACCTACATTTGATGAAAACTATCCCTTATATGTGTGCTGTATTCGAAACGGAGGGAGGAGCTGTTTTTAGTTACTAGGAGTAATTGAGGAATACATTTCTATTAATTGGGGATCATTATTTTTTAATATGATGGATTTTTATACCTTATTGATAAATTCTGTCACCGAGATCGTGTTAGAGCTGTATTCATCCAAATTGAGGTGCAAATGAAAACGAATTATTATGGAGGCTTTGGTATTACTGGTCTGTTAGTTCTTGATTAGTTAGAACTTTTCGGTGGAACACTAGAGAATGAGAGGCGATTCCATTTGGCTCCTGGCCATTTATTCTTGAGAATGTTAACTCATTTTGGGTATTTTGTAGTATAATTTGAAACTTTTTACCTAGATGAGTAAGGTGCAAGGATTGTTTGTGATGTAGGGTGTGACGATCCCCAGTTTGTGCTTATAATCGAAAATCGGAATTGATCGATATAATCATTCTCTTCTTAAAACAAATAAAAGAGAAATTATGGATCAGCTAAGCCCTCTCTGGAACTCGTTAAGAACAATAGAGTGGAACTTCATGTAAATACCTTGTTATTCATGGAGATTATGTAAATATTCCATTTCAAAAATGGAAACAATTTGGATTTTTTTGGAGATCGGATGTAATTAGAAATTTTCATTCTCGATTTTCGAGTGGGTTATTCGAGGCCAAAACATGTTCCTTTCTATATTTCTAAAGTTCTCGTAATGACGTGTATGAAGGTATTTATGTTCAAATGTGTGCTGAGTGCTCAAGGGGAGAAAGATGGACATTTTATTGGGATTAATGGTTTGTAGCAAGTAAAGGAGTATTTAGCTGAGGAGTGTTGATTCAAGATTTTTTAGACATTATAAAGATCAATGATAAAACTAATACTACAGGTGTTATTATGTAGGAAATGACACTGTTAGAAATGTTGCAATTTTTTTTGTTTAGAAATGCTGCAAACTTATGATGTACTTTTATTTCATCATATAACAAATATGATGAACATATAGTTTTTACTCTTTAGTGCATGTATATGGGACTTGTGGACTGGAAATGACAAACAAGTACCAAAAAGAGGCAAAATGGCCGTATCTTGGAGGCAGAGTGGTAGTTCCGTAACTTAATGAGTGTTTGTTTTCTATTTATGTTTTTCATTTCTTAGTTTCTATGTATATCATCCCCTAACAAATACTATGCTTCTTTGAGATGGATATTTGATGCTCAATTGATTGCTACACCCTTAATTCAATATAATGAACTATATATCATATGCCAAAGACAATATTTGAGGTAATGTGTTACCTTATGATACAGATTACAAAGCAGAGTACTCTAGTTCATAAAGTATTCTAATTTTGCTTCTTGGCAAAGCGGAGTTCCAATCCTTATGATCTGTTCCATTCTTAAAGAGGACTTGTGTTTTCATTTGGAAGGCTTAATAGACTATCCTTTCTCTCTCTCTCGAAAAAAAGACGTTCATGTTGATCTCTGTGTATTCAAAGTGCAACAATCGGATTTTTGTGATTTTGTGAACAACTTGATATTTTATTTACGGGTTAATCTACAATTTTCCACTTTCAATGTTGATGTGTTTTGAGTTCTTTTTTTCTTATGTTTTCTTCTAGTATCTTGTGCTTAAAGGCTAGCTTTTAGTCACTTAAATGTGTAGTTTCACTTTTTTTAAGTCTTAAGATGTCAAGTTAAGGTATTTACTTGTAAATGCTTGTTGAGCTGCAAACTTCCTTTGTTATTTAATTTCAAAATGTTTTTTAGGAACATGGTGGCAATCTCAATGAGGCTGTCAATGCATATTTTAGTGAAGGAGATAGAAATATGTAAGTTTGTACCACTGTGCTTGCTCAACCATTATCCTAATATTAGCTTCTTGTTTCTAACATAATCATTGTAAATGTAATTACGTAACTGCGTTTGTCTTTTGCAATATCCAGTTTGCAAGAAGCCCCTATCACAGGTACTACCCCACCAAATGATCTCATGGATATAGATGATCCTCATGTAATGGAGGCTCGTGGTCCTATACCACTATTATCAGCTACAAGAGGGATGAATCCTTTTTCTCATCTTGATTCATCCTTTACTGAGAGCCTATTGGATAGTGGAAGCCTTTTTAATACCAGGACTCGACCCTTCGGACATGCCCCATTTGTGTCTCAGCCAAGAGAAGTAAGGGAAATTCCCATAGAAGTCAAGGATGGTGGCAATAATTTAGCTGTTTCTTCTGGTCATGGTCCCAGGATTGAGGACGTTACAGAAAATGTTGATACAGAGGGAACTGAAATACGTGGAACTGTCGTTCTTGAGGATGATGATGATGTTATGCCATCGAGTTTAGGAGGCAATACGGATAATGTCAGACCTAGTGCACCTCAATTTGATGAATTGCCAGAATATGATAATGATATTGAGGAAGAAATGATTCGGGCTGCCATTGAAGCTTCCAAAAGAGATGCTGAACTCCAGAATAATCAAGTTGGCGCTCTCTTCCTTCTCAAATCTGGATTTTTCATAAATCTATCTTGTTTAATTGTTTTCCCTGAGATCTATGCTGAAATAACAAAATTCCTTTTTTTTACAGGGCTTGCATGATGATGACCCGCTACAGAGACCATCTCAGCGTGACGAGGTTGATCTTGCACACTCAGTATTATGATTTTGACAAAGTTGTAAACATGTAAGCTTGTAAACCTTTCATAAACTGATTGTATGTTGTCATACTATTCTGTTACATCAATACAGACAGCAGAGCAGGTGCAAAGAGTGACAAGTCTCAAAGCTGGGGCATCTGGTGCAATTGCCGATGAGCCTACTGGGGTGGAAGAGCTAGGGAGACTTGTTGAACCAAACAGCAGGTATCTTTGTAGCTGTTGTATTTAGGCATGAGTTCTTGTTGACTAGTTGATGGATAGACCTGAAAAACTTCTACAATAACTAATTATCTGATCTGTATTTAGGCATGATATAATAACTAATTATCAAAATCTTATCTGAAATGAGAAAATTAATTTTAACCCAAAGCCAAAATTGACCTGATTTTAGTAAAAGTGATGCAACATTAACATGACTAATGATGGTGAACATACTGATACAATGAGACAATCAACAGTTGATAGGTTCGTATCAAAAATGCCTTTAATTGAACTGGAGGTGAAGGGAACTTTTTATCGCTCAGCATACCTTGAATTAAGTTGACTTGAGTAATAACTAGCCTTTTGATAAGTACTAGCCTCCTAAGTTCCTCTTGGGGGTAAAATATAGACCACTTTCCTCTAGTCTTCCCTTAAAGGGAGTACGGTTATGGATTGTTTTCCAACTTACCTCACTGCAGGTCCAGACCCTGCCCTGAGCGGGATGTTGGGTATGATGATGATGATGATATGATGTTGATGGTAGTAGAATGGTAATGATGCTTTGTTATGCTAGTCAATAGTACTTTTTATCCATATTTAGAACTGCAATGGTCATAGGCTGGTTTGTCCTTATCTTCTCTGAAATCTTGTTAACTTTATTGGTGATTCTACCAATCAGTTCCATTCTTAAGAAGAGGGTACTTTTACTAGTTTCCTGTAGTGTACCATTACACTTTGTGGGAACCTACTAAACCATCTTTTTTTGTTATCAGATGGCATGGTGTCTGATAATCCTTATCATGAGCAGTGTAACATAATTCGCTAGCTCATTCACTTTTTGAATTCGCGATTCGCTCAAATTTGCCTAAGAATATCCCAAAACCCGTCATAATTCGCTGTTTTTCGATTTGCGATTCGTGAGGAGATTAGTGAATCATGTGACACTGAATTATGACCATAGACTCCTATGGCTCTTTCTATTGGTAATAATTTTTTGGTCTTTCTTTGGTGCTTAAGTGATGTATGAAGTTGTTTCTCATAAGCTCCTCATGTGTTAATGTTTGCCTCCCTCTGGGTCCTTCCCCGTGTGCACAATGAAAAAGTTATCCATTGATATCTGTATAAACTTTAACTCCATTGTTTTGCATTTCTTTTTCAACCTTGAAGACAGGGTATTGGTATTTCAGAGTCAACTCATCATACAAAAGAAGCTGGGAGTTCCTTCATCCAAGAGGAAGTTGATGAGTTGGATGAGCTACCACTGGTTAGAAATAGGTCAAGGCGAAGGGCTCCAAATATGGCTCACAGAGAAGTAGGAGAATCAGAAATTAGTCCTATTCTGAATCCTCCACAACCTACCATAACTGGCCAGTCACATCTTAATGGAAATGAATTCCCAGAGGAGGTAATAATTTTTCTACACTCCATGGTAATGTGGTTTTTTACATTGAAAAAGTGTTGATGAAACTCAAAAGGAGATATTTGCTACACATTTTGATGAAACCATAGAAAAATAATTTGGAAAAGTATGGAAGTTGAAAGTTGTAAAGTTTTCTCTCATCATATACAATCCCTTTTCTTTTTTTTTGGCAGTGGGGAGGCATATCCTCTGAGGAGCATGATGAAGCTGTCATGTTGGAGGCTGCCATGTTTGGTGGAATTCCTGAGAGGGGATACCATGCACCATATGTTCCTCATCAACTGAGGCACCCTGACGCTGATGCAATCTGGAGAATGCCCCGCCCTCCATCACCAGGTCTTGTTGCTCAGCGTGCAATTCGGGACCAGCAGGTATGAGCCTCGACTCTCGAGGTCAATATCTACTGTATTTTTTTGAATACTGATTTTCTCTGCTTTTTACTTGCAGGATGATGAATACCTTGCTGCGTTACAAGCTGATAGGGAAAAGGAAATGAGGGCCGTGGAAGAAGAAAAAGCAGCTAGGGAGGCAGCATTGGA
The DNA here is from genome assembly GCA_019425755.1 of Amaranthus cruentus. Lineage (NCBI taxonomy): Eukaryota > Viridiplantae > Streptophyta > Magnoliopsida > Caryophyllales > Amaranthaceae > Amaranthus > Amaranthus cruentus. Next base: position 7,111,344 of record CM033451.1, on the reverse strand, counting down.
AGAACAGAGGAAAAAGGACGAAGAATCACAGAGAAAACTGGAGGAGGAACAGGTGACATTGCAATTTCTTGCTCATTTTTAGATGTCAGTCTTCATTTTTAACATGTGGAATCCAATTCGCTTTAGGAATGATGTTTCTTTGCTGCTCCATTCTTTGTTGAAACTTATGGGCCGACTCACATGTACTTTACGATGATGGTTTTTTTGACTTTTTGCTCTTATTAGTTTTTTGTTTCCCTAGAATCTGTTAACGTGGATCAATTTCTTCAAAAAAAATTCGAGATGTTAGTAATTTAAGTTTAGGAGTTTTGATGGGTTGGATTGAGACAGCCAAATATTTTGAACTAGGAATTTTTCTTATTTGATGAAAATACTGCCTTGTATTACTCTTTAAAGTCAATTAGAGACGACCTCTTTTTTCTTACAAGGGATTAATTGTGTATATCTGACCCCTTACCTCGCTTAAGTGGGAGTCACATTCATTGTCACGGGGGTAATACTAATTATTAACTTCTCTAGTCCCTAGTTTTGGCAGCAGAACAAATATACAAGTTGTTTTGTGTTTTACCCTTTTTGTGTGTATTGTACGTGCCATTGGGCTACCACACTAAATCATGTACACTTCTTATTGGTGCGGAGCTACATGTGGTGTTGTATTACAAGGTTGAGGCTCCTTACTTCCATTCCCCCTTCCGTGTTTAGGTAGGAGTCACTTTAGTGCGTTGGGGCATTGTCATGATGTTGTTTTAGGTTGTCAAACTTGAGCTTTCGTTATTTATACTTATGTCTTGTGGTAGAAAAATATGGATCTCTACAACCCGTATTAAATGGGCTGTGTTTCGTTGGTTGCTACTTTGTAAAGCTACATAAATTTTGTGAAAGTAATGCTCTTCCTGGTGTCATTCCGTTACTAACTTGTTCATTTATTCTCTAGTTTCACATAGTACAATGTGATGTTCAAATATACAAATTCTTATATGATACGGTCTCACCGTGAGACGCGCCTTGTAAATGAGTTATATAGTCAAATAACATAAATTACTAGCATATGAAATTCTTGTTTTGAGGTCGTCTCACTGAATGACGGTCGCACAAGATTTATTGGTTCAAATAAATTGTCTTAAAAATTTTTGATGCTATTGAAAAATGTTCGGTATTTTTTGTGGAGAACATAAATTATATCAGTATTTCGAGATAATCAAACGTTTTTCTCTTGCCAGGAGCTTGAGAGGCAACTGGCTGCAAAAGAGGCTTCTCTTCCTGAGGAACCATCATCTGATAATGAGAATGTTGTGACTCTCCTTGTTAGAATGCCTGATGGCAGTCGACGTGGCCGCCGGTTCCTCAAGTCTGATAAATTGCAGGTATATTCAGCACAGTGTAACATAGTTCGCCTTTTGAATTCGTGATTCGCTCAAGTTTGCCCAAGAATACCCCAAAACCGACCATGATTCGCTTTTTTCGATTCTCCATTTGCGAGGAAATTAGCGAATCATGTGACATTGATTATGTAATACTTGCTTTTATTTGGATTTGACAACACTAGCAATCTAGTTAATGACTAAATGATTGTCGGTACTGCAGTCTCTCTTTGACTTCATTGATGTTGGCAAAACCGTCAAACCCGGCACTTACAGAGTGGTAATTGTCTACTTTTCATTTGCTACTTGTATGAAAAAAAATGAAAAATGTACCAACTAACGTTACTTGTCACGGACAGGTAAGGCCGTATCCTCGTCAAGCGTTCGGTAATGAAGAGAGCAACTTAAGCTTTAGTGAGCTTGGCTTGACAAGCAAACAAGAAGCTTTGTTCTTAGAGTTGGTTTAAAGATGACACATGACACCTCTGTTGCTTGGACATTTTACTACCTCGAGCGTCTGTGTTGGATCCTTGACACTTGGACATCTGGCATGGTGACGCATCCAAGGAACATAACATTTAGACCACAAAATTTGTAGAGAAATGGAAGATGATGGTCATCATTTATAGATTCGTTTGGTTGGATTACTCTGCTGTCTGCTGTATGCTGTTTTGTAATTTGCTGCATTTTGTATATCATGATTCACGCTACTGCAGCGGGCAGCGCCGTGCGGGCGCCTATAAGAAAGATCAAATACTCCATTGTTATGATAAGACCGCTTTATATAAAAATTTATTATAATTGTATTAGTTGGACTATTCAACTAATTTATGGGTAACATCTCATGATAAGACCGTCTTACATAAGAATTTATTATAAAAAGTATAAAGTTACATATTTTTTTTATTCCTTCATTTTACACATCTAGTGCTCCAAAAGATAAGGAGAGTTATAAGAGAAAGAGAGCTAATAAATTACTAGACTATCCTAATAAAATTTTCCACCAAGATACAATATTAATTACTTCATTGTTAGTCATCCAACTAATACTTTATTCTACACTTTATATATAAAAAAATTTAAATTATGTAACAAACTCTACGTTATCATCATCCTACGCAATATATGTCATTCATAAAATAATCGATGTAATATATTATTGTCTAATTTTAATAAGCTAATTATGAGTTCATCTCCTAGTGAGATTGTCTCATACAGGACTAACGGTAAAATCTATTGCATAATCACAAACATCACCCCCAAAATTATCCGCATCTTGGGTTAAATCCTGAGCCCGTTGGGCGTGAACCTTCCAATTAGTACGAACCAAGACGAGCAACATCGCGATCACACATGATACTTGGGCCGAAAGAAGCCCAAGCCATAAACCCTTGAACCCAAAGCCTAACTCAAACCCAAACCATAAAGCCATGGGCATGCCCACCAAATAAAAACTTCCTAGATTAACAGTAGCCCCTAATTTGGGCCTAGCAAGCCCTCTTAACACCCCACATCCTGTTGTTTGTGGGCTATTACCAAGCTCACAAAGCCCAATTATAGGTAAAACTGCACAAGTTAATGCTATAATCTCTACATCATTTGTGAAATAACTTGCCCACATTTTTCTCACCATAACTGTGAAAAAAAGAGCAGAAAATCCTATAATAAAGCTAAAAATCAGGCCTATAATTGTGACAAGTTTGGCTTTTTTTGGTTGGTTTGCACCTAGTTCATGTCCCACTCTTGTTGATACACTTAAACTTAAAGAAGATGGGAAAATGTAGATTAATGATGTGGTTTGGATCAAAATTCCCATTGATGCTACTGTAGCTTGAGGATTTGATAACAACCCACATAGTAAAATCATGATTTCATACCACCACCATTCTAGGCATACTGAAATGCAGCTTGGAATTGCTAAATTGGTTAGGGTTTTCCATCCTTTTATGCATTCAATTGAGATTGCACACCAAGTGTTTGTTGAAATGCCTGACTGAATAATGTAAATGATAAGTGTAATTACTAGGATGAAGTTGGTTAGAACCCCACTTAAAGCTACCCCTTTTACACCAAATTTAAGGTATACAACTAAGAGATAGTTGATGGGTATGTGGAGAAGGATAGCTAGTGCGGCACAATATGTTAATGGAAGAGTTATAGATTGAGATCGTAGGTAAATTCGTATTGGGTGTAGAAATGATTGAGCAATGAGATCAGGGAGGGATAGAAGAATGTAGGAAAATGCCTCATTAGCAATATTTTCATCTTGGTGACAAAAGAGTAGGATTTTTTTCATGTTTAACCAAAGAATTGAGATGGGTATTGTAGTCAAGAGGAGTAAAAGGATTGTTTTTTGCATCACCAAGCCTAGGAGTTTATATCTTTTAGCCCCAAAAGCTTGCGCGCAAATAGGTTCCATTCCCATGGCTAGGCCGGACAGGATGGAGTAGCCGGTTATGTTAGCAAACCCTATTGCTAATGAACCACCCGCTAAGGCAAGATCACCAATGTGGCCGAGAAAGAGCATTGAGATCATAGAGCGCGAGTAAAGAATAAGACCGGTTAAGACTAATGGAAACGCGAGTTTCATGATCGATCTTGCTTCATTAAGAGCATGAATGAAGTGGGTTTTTTGTGAGATTATATGATCAAATTCATTTTGTTTTTGTTGGTAACATGATGATGGATTGTTGGGTAGCAAAGGCTCATAGTCATAGAGTTTGTTGTTGGGAGATGTATTGGATGAAGACATGATTAAGAGGCTTAGAGTGTTATGAGTGTTTGAATGTGAGGGATTAGGAGGCAATAATGTGAATTTAAATGAGAAATTTTTGGTTGTCTTTTTCCATTTTTTTTTTGTCATTTGTTCAATTACAATATCATAGCCTGTTTTTTAGGGGTTTAGATAGGTAAAATTAAGCATTACGTCTATAGTGCATCACAATTCACAACGCGCACATTAGTATTGTTTTATCTAGAAGTATGACAATTATCATCATGGTTAGTCAATGTTGATTACCTTATTAAAATAGTTTACCTCGTTTGTTAATCTTATTGTGTAACGTTTTGGTTAGTGCTGGGCTGTGATTAGAGGTGTTCAACGGGGTGGGTTGGGTCAAAATTTAAATGGGCCAGGTCGGGTCAAATGTTAAACGGGGCGGGGCGGATCAAGCCCGTTTAAATCTGACCCACTTTGACCCATTTTTAAAAAGTTAATAAAAATAATTTTTTTATATTTTATGACCCGTTGGGTCGATCCACTTATGTTTATAATAATATCATTTAAAAATAAAAAAAAAGAGGCAAATTTTTTTTCGCAATTAATTCTTATAATTGTCCGACCCAACCCGGTCCGACCCTTTACACTAAGGCCCGCTAATGACCCGACCAGCAAATGACCCATTAAAATGTGATCCGACCCTTGACCCGTTGGGTCGACCCGCCCCGTTGAACACTTCTAGCTGTGATAATTTGTCACATAATCATTTTGTGGATCTATTCTTGTAGAGAAACCTATGGCGTCTGTTAGCTCGGGCCCACAAATAACAAATCTACGGGCTACGAGTAATGAACGTTATACACATTTGATGAGGTTTACTCTTTTTCAAAATTATGTTGTTGTAGGAAGATTGTCCGTCAAGTATTATATGCCGTTTACTGATATGAGAGATTTTCCTGATCACATGTGGTGTATTTCAAACAACTAGCATTTTAAACGTGTCTTTTATTTTGATGAGTCTAAAGATATGAAGTATAGTTCTTTGATTCAATATGAAAATGGATTATAGTAAAATGACATATTAAATCATGTGAATTTCTTGTTTATGTGAGAATGCAAATGGTATTTGATTATTTGCTAATATGAATCAATCAGAAACAACATTTTTATTTTTCTTAAGACATTACGCACATCTGATTAATTATTTAATACGTATGAAAGTAAAAGTTATTATATTTGAGTGTATTTATGTCATATAATTTGTACAAAATTTCAAAGAACATGCCAAATTGTCAAAGGATAGTCTAACAATTTAGAAGTTTCTCTTTACCAAAAAAATTTAACATGGAAAATAAAGGTGAAGGGAGGTTTACGGCGGAGTTATTGTGTTTGTGTAGATAATTAGTTGAAAAAGAATCTAATGATCCAATATATATTTATTCGATTTTGTAACGAATTTGATTTGATCCAATTTTAGAAATGAATTTATTATTATGAAAAAGGCAAGATGGACAAAATTCAACTTTAAATCGACCCGAAATATCTGGTTCAATCTAATAACCCGAATTAACACCTTTAGCGATAAATGTCAACAAATATCTCCTACGTGGTGATGAAACTAGTAAAATTCATCATCATCATCATACTCAGTGTATCCCGCTCATTGAAAACTATGATCAGGATTTGGGGAGGAAAAAACGACAACAACTCATACCCATGAAAGAAAGTGAGATCAAAGAATCCCTCAACTCGAGAAGAATCTTTAAAAGAAAGAACCCTGCAACTTACAAATAGAATACAGTGTGACCAAACTAGTAAAAGTAATATAGGCAATTTGCGTGCACCATTTCTTGTATTTTTGTTGCATGCATGAAACATTGCGGAGTGACATGTTTCATGCTTATACGTGATACTATCATATTTATGTACCATTATCTCGTATGCATCTTTGGGTTATCCATTATTAAGTGGATAAATAAATGGATTCTATACAAGGATCTAGGTTAATTAATGATGGGAGAGTTAAATAATAGTAACGTCTTTGATATTAGGATTCAGGGCAGATGCAAGGTTGTTCAATGTTGTTAATGGACAATATATAAATTATGTATAAAATTATATATTTGGAAATAATTATATGTGTAACTGATTAAGTTGGTAGGCGTTTTTGTTTGTGTGTGATAGCATTTACCTTATAGGTTCAAACTCTATTATACGCATGTTTTTTTTAAGGATTTAAACATAAATATTATTTATTAATTTGTATTATTGACATCAGTTAATTTTATTATTTGAATCTGACCCTGGTCGATATGATTCAACATGAGCATGAATTTTTGAGTTTTTTGACAATAGAAGATCTTATCTAAATTTACAATTTTCTCGATAGTGAGTGATAAACGGGGATTGTAATGAAATTAGGGTTAGTTTGATGGGGAAATAATCTACTGACAAGGTTAATGGATCACATGCATGCTTGGTTTCCTTCAAATAACTTATTTGTTCTTTATATATAAGAAAAAATATAATAAGTAAAGTCTTGTTTAATTTCTTTTAATACTCATTTTCATAATACTAATTTTTTATTTATTATTTTTATTATGCGCAATTAGCATTAAGCTAAGCTAACCTCACTCTTTGGAGTAAGTAAACTACTTTAAAAACTGCAATGAAATTAGGGTTCAACTCATGAGTCATGATCTTTTATATTCAGAGTTAAAATAATGTATTAATAGCATTAAAATAAAAAGTGTAATAACCGTTAAAAAAATAATATAAAGTGTATCTCAAGCTAGGATCATGAATAATGTGGTGATTGGTAAGGAACTATAAAGTGTTTAAAAGTACCTACTCTCCTATATTATACATGACAATGAGATATTGTAGGGATGTATCTAATTAAGATGAACTAATAGCAAAAGGGTAAAAGAATAGTCTTTCCACATGAGCATCATAATGTATTCGTTCTTATTTGAATCATACAATAACAGTCCTCATCATTATACTCAGTGTATCCCTCTAATAAAAAAGTATGGTCAAAGTCTAGGGAGAGAAGGACAGCAACAATTCATACCTATAAAGGAGAGCACGACCAAAAGAGTCCCCAAAATCGAGAAAGAAAAAGAAAATTTTTTGCAATGAAATGAGAAAATAAAAAAAATTAATAAAAAAAGCTAAGTAAAAATCGAATTATTAAAATAAGATATGATTTTCAGACTCATATATTTTAATCAATGGATTGACTAGATTTTTTTATAAGAGTCTTTCATAAGATAATCAAATTTAATAATTTTACTCGGACTAATAAGATTACTCATCTCTAATATTGCAGGGCTCTTACTACCTAATGATTTTTTTTGAATTATGTACATTTTTCTAGCCCTCTCCCTCAAGTGGGTACGGGTATGATCTTTCTGCAACCTCTCCCCTAACCTTTAACTTTGTGGAAGATAATGGGCCGATGATATTCCATTTTTCATTCAAATTGATATACGTCAATATACAACATCAAAATTATTTGAAAAGGATATATTTAATAAAAAAAATGGTGATTAGAGCAATCAACATAGAATATGAGATAGTGATAATATTTGACATGTCAAAAATGCAATCTTATCCAAATATTTGCTGATTTTTTATTGAATGTTAACAGTTTTACCCTTACAATATTTGATGGGAAACATTAAATATAATTATGACATATAAATATATTAGTAGAAATAACGAATCACAACTTAGTATCAACAATATTAAAAAATTTCTAGTTAGCAAAATATATCATATGTAAGAGATATTTTAGGAAAAATTACCTGGAATAACTCAACGTTTTATGAGTTTTCTACAGTAGTCTCACCTATTGATTAACCATAAATAATCTCAGTCTTAGGGCTATTTGTCTAGAGTAAATTTGAGTAACCTGATAACCTGTTATAGTGGGTATAATTCACTAAAAAAAGTAAATTGAAAATTAATATAATTTTTGAAAATTTACATAATGATTCTGAAAAATAAAAACAAATCAATATTTTTTTTCAATATTTTTTTAACATTTTTTTCGTTATTTTATTATTAATTTATCTTTTTAATTAAAAAATAAAACTTTCTATAACAAGTCATAAGGATATCGGGTTTAGCCTAGGAAAATACCCACCAAAATTAGGATTATTCATGGTTAATCAATAGGTGGAATTATTGTAGAAATACCATAAAAAAAATTGAATTCTAGGTAATTTTTCCTATATTTTATTTATTGTTACAAAATAATTCTCAAATATATTTTCATCTCAAGTTTAGACAATAAATAATGTGTTAATTTGTGAACTTTACGAACTAATAGTTGTGTGACTTGAGATATTCTATGATAAGGGCAAGAGGTGTTTAACGGCGCAGGTCAGGTTAAAATTTAAATGGGTCAGGGGTGGGGCGGGTCATGTCAAATTTTAAGCGGGTCGAGGCAGGTCAAAATTCGTTTAAATCCGACCCACTTTGACCCGTTTTATAAAAGTTAATTAAATGTGACCCGTTAGGTTGATCTACTTATGTTTATAATAATATCATTTAAAAATAAAAAAAATGATAATTTTTTTTCGCAATTGATTCTTGCAATTATCCAACTCAACCCGACCTTTTACACCAAGGTCATTAATGTGTTAAGGATTGTTTATATTTACGACATTTGTATTTGGTATAGTTCATATAGCTAGTTATTTTGTATTTCTTTCCTTTCCTTTTAGTGGGTAAGCTTGCTTTGCTGGCACTCCCTTTCACATTGTATATATGCATATGTTGGTCCTTGTTTTAGAAAAGGATTAGTTGTAAGAGTAATAATAATCAGAATTGTATTCTCTCTCTTTTCTTTGGTTGTACTTTGTACAATCATTTATCATATCAGTAATATTTTACATAATGACTTGCCCCATTATGATCCGACCCGATAATGACCAGCTCCACTATTGATCCGACCCGAATCCGTTAAAATGTGATCCGATTCTTTACCCGTTGGGTAGACCTGCCGGTTGAACACCTCTAGTAGGGGCTAAACTAAACTATGAGCATAGTGCAACACAAAAATCATTTGACAAGCATCATACTCTTTGTCGTACTCTATCAAATTGCTATTCTATCTCATTAATATATTACGAAATTGTAATAATTTTATTGGTACGGACTGTGGAGGAGTCCTCATCAACAAAAGCTCATAACTTATTATACCTATAGAAAAGGCCAAAGAGCATTCAATTAATTGGGATCGTTTTGGATCGAGTTAAAATTTTATTTTCAAGTCGGGTTATTTTCGATTTTAGTTAGTTAAGATCAAAATTTATTAGGTCCTGAGTTTCTTCTAACAATGTAAATAAATTATTTTTGTTTATATACAAAAATTCTTTCAAAAATTACCATTATATAACTCGACGCTTCAATATAGAAATAAAAATTCGATACAAATACTAACTAGTGATATGTGTCCCGATTAAAAACTACTAACGTGGTCAAAACGGTCGGATACAGATTTTGACAGGTTTAACCCAATTGTTTTCATTTTTTCGGATTTATGATCGAAATTTAGGTTAATTTCGAGTCGCATGAAAATTTCAATTCTAAAAATGAAGCCAAAATAAAATCACAAAGCAAGTATCACTGTGATGGTTTGGACAAAGTTATTGTATCAGATCGGCTCTAAAGAAATGCTAGGATCTTTGGGAGAATGATTTAGCGTCTCACCAAGTTGATAACAATGTCTATCTTTGTTGCTTCTAGACTTAAGGATAATAGAAAAGTTAGCTTTCTTGTTTAGTGTGGCTAGTAGCTGCTTGGTTTTTGCCTTGTCTTGGCAGTTTGCCTTGTTGGTGTTTTGTTGGTTGCGTGTTGCTTTCTTTTGTGTTTTAATATGTGTTTTTTTTTTCTTTTATAACCCATGTTATAAAAAAAAATTTAGTTGATATATGAAAAAAAAAATCACAAGAGACAATAATTGATAAACTTTGTTGATTAAGAAAATAGCAATTTATTTAAATAATGATCTTTTTGGACAACCAATCATTTGGCATGGTCTATTTAACCCTCATGTCCAACATCTTCCGAAACAAAGGAATGAGATATACTTAAATTCTTCATCGTGAGATTTATGGGAATTTCTATATAGGATTCTTGGATATGTTTAAAAATTGTATCTAGAGGTTTTTTTAACATATCTTTGAGTCAGAAGGGTTAATTTTTTAAAAAAATATGCATGTTTTTTATATTTATACCCTAAGATTTGGGACCATTTAAACTATAATTTTCTAATTTACTAAAAAAAACTATCATCATCATCATCATACCCAGTGTATCCCGCTCAAAGAAAACTATGATCAGGGTCTGGGGAGGGAGGAACGATCGCATACTCATACCCATAAGGAGAGTGCGATCAAAGAGTCCCCCGGCTCGAGAACGGTCTTCTAGCAAGAGGAACCTGCAGTTGGCAAATAGAATAGAAGCACACACACAAAAACAAAGATAAGATCAAAGAAACAGGTAAAAAGCGAAAAAAAGGCAAAGGATAAAGACGAACGAGGGGGTAAAAAAAACTATAATATTCTAATTTGAAAAAAACTATAATTTTCATTGCCTTTCGTCATTGCTCTTTACCGCCTCTCTTACCTGTATCGTTTCCTAGTTACCTGTATGTATTCTTTTAGTTGTGTAAGTCACTTACTATGCTTGCAGTTAGTTGTTTCCTATGCTTGGCTAACGTGGATGTAAGATGCAGGATTTCATATAGTTGCAGGTTTCCATCTTTGATGACCCCTCTTGAGCCGAAGGACTCTTTTGACCGCCCTCTCCTTATAGGTATGAGACGCCGTCGACATTCCTTCCCCAGACCCTGACCATAGATTTATCTATGTGCAAAAACACTGGGTATGATGATGATGATGAAATGTGATTAAAGGTTATGATTGAATTTCATTTACTCCTTATCATTTAAAGTTGAATATATATTTGAATTTATTTATTAGGGTTCATGCAACGTTTATAGATTTATCTCAAAGGGCATGCGTGTGAGAGGGTGTGCGGAGTATATTACATATCATGAAATTTTAATCGTCAACTCGATCACTACAACATAATTTGCTTTTAGTGAATATATTTAGCGACATTTAATTTAAATGTCACTACTTCAAATTTCTAATAGTATATATAGTGGATTTAGTGATATTTATATTAAACTCTTCAGCAGCATAATAAAAAATCATACTAAAGTTTTTCGCGTTATAGGATCTACTGACATTTCTCATAAATTTCACTATAGACTATAGTAACAATTACATGTGCCACTAAAGCCCCAAATAAAGTGTCACTAAATCACTTTATCGTGGAACTTAAAATAAAAACCAACAATTATTACACTAAAAATATAAATAAGTGGCATTTTTAAAATGCCACTAAATCCAATATTGAGAAAAGTTAAATTCTGAGGTGGTTCTGAGCATGTTCAAAATGTCCGACCGCACAGGGCCCCGAAATATCGAAGGCCTTAATATTGAGTTATGTAGTATATGTTAAGTGTTTAAAAATACAAATTTATTAGAAAAATATCATAACTTTTAAAATTGCACAGGGCCTTCAAATTTTTTTTCAAATTTTGCTCCGCCCTTGTCACTTAAATTTGTTGTAGTGACTTAAGCTTTAATTAAACACAAATTCTTGTGAGAGACGGTCTCTTTGAGAAACATCTCTAATTGAGTTGGCCCATAAAGAAAAATGCAGAGTAAAAGTATACATTAAGCTTTAATGGGCTGGACCTGAGAGATATCTCTCAAAGAGACGGTCTCTTAGAAGACCGGCTGTTAATTAAATAGTTTAGTTGACAATTATTTTGTAAAATAAAACATGTTTTTGTCTCTAGCAAAAAAATCCCTCATAGTTCAGGAATCCTGGGGAAAGCCCTTCATAACTGCCAGAAGTTTAGTTGCAATACTATTAAGTTGTTAGTGTTTGATTGACTTCAACTCAAATTTAGTCATTAAAAGTCCAATTCAACTCATTTTTGATATGTGGTTAGCACCTTTAATCGTATTTGATTTTGATTTAATTTTAAAATAAATTTATAATTATGTAAAAACTAATCTATACACATAGTCTGATTTTAAATTAATCCAAACAAAATACGTGATTTTAATTTGATGATAATGAACATCTCTATTCGAACTATCTTTTAAAGACGTAAAGTTACCAAAAGCTATATGTAACTCTATTAAAAACTACCTTCAGGAGTAGAAATTTGCGACAAATTATATATGTTTGTAAAAAAAATCCAATTTAGTTGAAATAATAGTTTCATAATGAAAAAGTGAAAAATAACATTGTCGTAGAGGGAATATTGCAATTTTAGAATATAAGTCCAATTATTTGAGACACAGAGATTTGGGGTTTGAGTCCCGCGTCAATAAAAAAAAGTCTAAATTTGGTATAGAGTTTTCAGACCCAAATTCGATCCATACCTTTTAACAACTCATATATGACCTAAACCTGATAGACAAACCAAAATCAATTCAAATTTGTTCTAATTCTATTTATATAGACTTATAAAACCTTTGAAATGTAAAAAAGTTTTAGTAGGAATAATTAAATTAAGACCTATATTTAGGACCCTAGACGCATTAGACCAGACAAGTTTGAATCCGAGTCGAAAATTTTCAAACCTCGAGAGTTCGAGTCTAGATATGGGTCTAACGGGACTGGAACCGAATTTTATTGAACCCAATCCCAACCCGACGCATGAGCATCTTATTAGAAAATTAACTCCTTTGCCAAATTCATAGAAAATATTTTTTTCTTATTTGGTTGAATATCGAATTTTGCAATAAACACAAAAAATTTGGAGATACCCCTTGATAATTAAATTTGACTAGATGTCTTGATACCAAACAATCTATGGTTATTGTATTTTTCTTGGTGATAAGCTAATATCTTAGTCATCTAAATAACAAGTTACTCTTTGAATTTTCTAATAAAAATTATATTTCTCTTTTATTTCATTTTGAACTCAGATCCGCCGATTAGCAAAGGCAAAGCGGGCCACCCACGGACCTAAATTTTATTGTATTTATATATAATTATTTATATATAATTTACATTTTTAGCTAAATAATATGAGTTCTTAGTGTTTTTTTATAAAATAGTTTAAATATTAACAATAAAAAACAAAAGATGTATTATATTATTCGTTACGCCATAAGTTTTTAAAGGCGCTTTTATCTTTTGCTTTGGGGCCCAAAAATGAACAGAACGGCCTGAGCAAACTCAAAAAGATAGAAGCGTATCGGATTGTACAAGAATTAGATTAGAAAAGACTAAGGGGGTGTTTGGCAATTGGCTTTTGGCTTAGCTTTTTGGTTGACTTTTGGCTTTTGGCTAGTTGGTTGGTCAAACAGCCAAAAAAAGTGTTTGGTAAATGGCTTTTAAAGCAGCTGAAAAACTGGCTTTTAAGCCAAAATGAAAAAGCTGCCCCGGCTAGCTTTTTGGATTGACTTTTGGCTTGTTGACCCACTTTTTCTCTAATAAATAGCCAACAATCAATATTAAAATTTACCAAACATCTTCACAAAAAGCTAGCTTAAAAGCCAACAAAACAACCAACATTTCCAGCTAATCAAACAAGTCAACTAAAAAGGCCAACCGCCAACCACGAACCGGCAACAACCAATAGTCAATTGTCAAACACCCCTTATTGATGAGGGGACCTCCCTTAAAAAGTTAGACCTCACATGGCTTAGATTTTTAAGGAGTTTATCAAGTCACTTTCTAAACCCAACAATAAGTCAAATAATGCGTGGTAAGTGCCATCAATCACTTGTTTTTTTTTACTACCATGCATTGGTTTAATTGGTTTTAGTTATAGTTTTAGTTATAGTAGTGTGGTAGTACAAATGAATTACTAGATGGTACTACAAGTCTACAATGGACCATGGATGAGTACAAAGCTACTACTAACTAGTAAACTTTAAGAACATTATCATGGATTACTTGCTCCCTCATTGAATCTTGTGTACATTTGCTATACTCCAATCACTTTATATTATTTTACTCACAACTTGTAATTAAGTATTACTCTACTAAGAAAGCATGCCATTTTCACATTGTAATCCAAATAGGGCTTTTCAAGGAATCTATTATGAGGATGGTTAAAACTCACTTATTTACAATATTGATAAACCAATTTATTATACTTTTATTGTTAATAAACTCACATTTTGATTATTTCATTTATTATATGTACGTGTCACTAAAAATATCATTGTCCTACTCAGTATATCTTGTTCATAGAAAACTATGGATAGGGTCTGAGGAGGGAAGGTCGGCGACATCTCATACCCATAAAGGAGAGTGCGACCAAAAGGATTTCTCTGGCTCGAGAAAGATTAACAGGAGCTCCTGTGTCGTGGGAGACAAAAAATATACTAAACCTAATTGAAAATTGATACTCAATGGCGGCTTAATACTTCCTTCGTTCCAATATAATCGCAACATACCAAAAATAAGCATTATTCACTTATCTCCCTTAAAATCCACATTATATTATACCTTGTATCATGTAATTGATTTTTTTGTTACAAAATTCACAAATGAGGTTTGACTTCAAATTGTAAACAATGTATAAAAAAAATAGTGAGATTTTATTATATTTACGTCAATATCAAATGTGGTATTATTAATTTTTACGGCCAAGTGAACATAAAAAAGGTCAAGAATGCATATACTATAATTTTATAAATGGGCAAAACTATTTTTTTAACAATTATTTTCGAAAAACTATATTCTAAGATAAAAAAAAACATCCAAATCACTAAATATGCATGGTTTATTTCTTGTTGCAGCCTTGAAAAGTAAAGTGGGATTTTACCCTTAGAAAAGTTTTTTTATTACAAAATCACTAATTTAGGCGATATATTAAAAGAAATAGATCAAAATGAATACAAAAATGTCAAAGATAATGACATACATATATATCAAGAAAACAAAAAACCTATTCGACCTTTTAAATTATGAAAATCGACGATATATGAAATCACATAATAAGTTCTTTAGCAATATATTATCAATAAAAAATCAACTTAACAAATTTACTAAACAAAATTGTACAAAATTGTGTGAGTACACCAAAGAGAACATTTATGGGCATGGATGAACTATGCCTAAGCTATGGTCAAATGGGTTTTAAGTCCAATATTAATGGCCAAGCAAGAGAAAGAATAATCCAATTAATCATTCAAAAAGAACATGACAAACATTTGGGCTACAAAGAGAAGTTTAGTCCAAATAAGTCCATAATGTAAGGTATCATCAATAGAAATGAAAAAGAGACAAAGGATCCATAAAAGGAGTTAAAACTTAAAATCAAGGTTACAACTTACAAAGGTGAATGGTCAATAATAGCCTAATCTATATCTAATTATTATAACTATTACTAAAACAAAACACTGCTGACGTTATCATCTTCTAAAATCGCTTATGCATCACTTCCTCATTCAAAATTTTTCCTCCAAAATGCAATGATTATGTCATTGTTATTATGATTATCTTTGACTTTACTATTTTCGAATTTTGAGTATAATAATTCATATTGATTATATTTAAACTTTTTAGGTCCAACCATTTAATGTATTAGAAAAATATAGATTATATTTCATTTATTTCAATCATAAAATCTTTTCAATTTTATTATTAAAGTAGTATTTAGTGTATTGGATTTTTTGAGATGGTTAAAACATACTTCCTCAATTCCATAATACTTGCTACTGAGTGTGACATTAGGGGTGTTCTTTACCGGGTACCTGGCTAATCGAGTACCCGGAAAGACGGGTATCTTTTTTTGCAGCCCGTGTCCCGGCCCATTTATTGCGGGTACCCGGATAAAACGGATCGGAACACCGGGTACCCGGTTATTATTTTTGATTATTTTTCAGATTTAATTAATATTTTTAAGATCGAATTCCGGACAGATTTTAGGGTATATTTAGGCAGAATTTTTCTAATTCGTATTGATCAAAGCTTGAATTTTAGATTTTAAAATTATTATTCTAATTTTCAAAACTCAAAAGCAATATCTAAAATATTTTAAGCACCCAAATTATTCTAATTTGAAAGTAAACAAGCAAATACACATAAAAAACATGGGTGGCAGAAATGAGAATTACAACTTTTGAGTAATGCAGAATGATTATTTACCGATTCAATTTATAATCCATTGTCGTGGGATATCTTGTACTTCTTCTGATTCCTATATTCTTCCTTTTTACTTTTTACACAGTTTTCAATTTATAATCACAGTGACATGTTGTGTGGGAAAGTGTCTTAATCAGTAGCAAGTATTACGGAACGGAGGAAGTATTATACTTTTATTAGGATTTGTTTTTGTTGTTTATACTCTTGGTTACTTAAACGCGATGTTTAATTCTAATATGATTTATGTAGTGATTATCTTCATAATATTTGAGTTTAAATTATGTTATTAATGGTAGTAGTATTTAATATAAATTAATTTAACAGTTTTTTTTGTAAGCAAAAATTAGTATGTAATTTTTTATTTAAAAACTCATAATTTCGTATTTTATTCTGCATGTACAAACTATTTGCTCTTTTATTCAAAATAAAAAAAAGAAAAATATAAATATAATTATATAAATATATGTATATATATATATATATATATATATATATATATATACATATGTATGTATGTATGTAAATAAATATATATATATATATATATATATATATATATATATATATATATATATATATATATATATATATATATATATATATATATATATATATATATATATATATATATATATATATAATATATATATATACATACATATATATATATATATATATATATATATATATGTGTATATATATATATATATTATATATATATATATATATATATATATATATATATATATATCATCATCATCATACCCAGTGTATCCCGCTCAAAGAAAACTATGATCAGGGTCTGGGAGGGAGGAATGATGGCATGCTCATATCCATAAGGAGAGTGCGATCAAAGAGTCCCCTCGAGACGTTTTACAGAGGAACCTGCGGTTGGCAAATAGAATAAAAGCACACACACAAAACAAAGATAAGATCAAAGAACGGTAAAAGCGACAAAAGGCAAAGGATAAAGACGAACGAGGGGGTAAAGGGACAAGTTTACTAATCTAGGACTTGGATAAGGCGCCGCCAACTGGCCCTATCCCTGGTCAAGTCCTTGGAGAGGTGAAGTTCATGCATATCACTTTTGATTTGTTCCTCCCACGTTCTCTTAGGTCGTCCTCGACTTCTCTTACCCTCCACTATGATGCATTCGATCCTTCTTACTGGGGCGTCATGTATCTTTCTCTGCACATGCCCAAACCATCTCAACCTATTCTCCTGCATCTTTGCGGAGATAGGTGCAACCCCTAACGTCTCCCTGAACTCCTGGTTTCTTATCCTATCCAACATAGTCTTACCACACATCCACCTTAACATACGCATCTCCGTTACTTCCATCCTTTGTTCGAAAACCTTCTTTACGGGCCAACATTCTGTCTCATATAACATCGCCGGCCTAATCGCAACGCGGTAAAATTTACCTTTTAATCGCCTCGGAAACTTTTTATCACAAAGCACCCCGGTTGCTGCTCGCCACTTAAGCCAGCCCGCTTGTATACGATTAGTAACGTCTCCATCAATCTCCCCGTCGCTCTGAATCACAGAACCCAAATATTTCAACTTGGACGTACACGCAACAACTTCACCTCCTATGGTTACCTCTGGCTCCCCTAGTGATTCTATCCCACTGAAATTGCATCGCAGGTATTCTGTCTTTGTACGGCTTATGGGCAGTCCCTTTCCCTCCAAGGCTTCTCTCCACTCTCCCAATTTACTATTAGCCTCCTCCTTGGTTTCTGCGGCCAAGACTATATCATCGGCGAAAAGCATGCACCATGGTACGGTCTCCCAGATGGATTTAGGGAGCTCTTCCATAATGACCGTAAAAATAAAAGGACTTAATGCTGATCCTTGATGTAGTCCCACATTAATTGGGAAAGACTCATATATATATATATATATATATATATATATATATATATATATATATATATATATATATATATATATATATATATATATATATATATATATATATATATATATATATATATATATATATATATATATATATATAGATTTAGGATCTAATAGGAAGGGGTCTGAAAATAAGGATAGGAAGGAATTTCATCCATTAGATCTTAGATTAATGGTCCATCTTGCACGCGTTTGAGAACAGAAAAATTTCTTAATTAATATGTGATGCTTTCTGTAATTAATATGTGTGCTTGAAAGTGTGATGTAAATTTGTGTGATGTTGTCTTCATAAACATGTGTTACTAGATATTCTGCTATGACAAATTTTTTTAGACCGTTAGATCTTAATCAATCAACGGTAGCTACTCCTTCCTATCCTTCTTATTTTCACACCCCTTCTTATTGGATCTCTACCCTATATATATATATATATATATATATATATATATATATATATATATATATATATATATATATATATATATATATATATATATATATATATATATATATATATACATTTTTTTTGCCAACTAATTTTTGTATTATATACCAGGAAAAAGATACAAAATATGCACGGAAAGGAAATTAACTCCTCCCGGGCCATCCAAAAATACTAACGCTCTGACAAAAATAAGAGCGCCAGCCCAAAACCCCAAAATCTAGCTAACTAGTTACAAGCATATCTATCATCCTACTATTAGCCCTCCCAGCCATCCTAAAGACTATACAATCCGTTGTTTCTTTCACATTGACCTTATGGTTGTTGAAGATCTTCTTGTTGCGTTGCATCCAGATGCAGTAGATCATTTCCGTCCATAGGCCCACGATCAGTTTGGCCCTATCAGACTTTTTCCTGTTTATCCTGCTCATCTGTATAATTTCATCCTGAAAGGAATGGTCGTCCAGCTCACGGGGAAGGAAATTGAAAACTCTAGTTCTAACTTCCTTAACATTTTTACAGTCGCAAAAAAGGAGCTGAGCTGATTCCCTAGCCTCATTACAGAGGACACACATATCATCTGGAAGATTCGTCCATTTGCTGATTCTATCTTTGGTGGCCAGCCTGTTTTGAATGGCTAGCCAAGTGATAAAGCGGGCACTCGGGGTAGCGGCATTCTTGATCATGATGTTCCCCCACTGCACTCTAGGCTCTCCTGCAACCATCAGCTCATAAGCCCTACCAATCTCAAATTTATCCCCGTTGGTGATTTTCTCCCAGCCCCCTAGATGGCCTATGAGATTTCTTTGTTTTATGATCTTTTTGAAACTCCAAGAAGCATGTATGGAAGGAACGACCTCCTGGATCTCTTGAGTTTTGAGGTAGTAACAGTGAACCCATTTTACCCATAAATTCTCCTTCTTGTGCGCTAGGTTCCAAAGATGCTTAAGGATTGCAGCCCTGTTCCAAATAAACAAATCCCGCATGTTCAGGCCACCTTTAGCATAAGGTAACCCTATTTGTTTCCAAGAGACAGCTGCTTTTCTTGACAGCCCATCACTCCCAGTCCAGATGAACGTCCTACAGATGTTTTCCACCATTCTAATCAGCTTTTTGGGAAGGCAGAAAATTTGGGCCCAGAAGTTCTGCATACCCCTAATGACGCTCCGGACCAGCTGGACTCTACCTGCATAAGAAAGTAAACGAGAGGACCAGTAGCCAATTCTGCCAGTGATCTTATCAACCAAGGGTCTACAGTCGCGGGAGTTCAGCTTCTTTGAGTGGAGAGGCACCCCCAGGTATTTGAAGGAGAAGACCCCTTCTTCCATCTGCAAGTTGTGGAGGATCTGATTTTTACTTTGGTTGTCAACTCCAGAGATGTAGGCGTTGCTTTTGTTCGTGTTGGCCTCCAAACCAGAGGCTTTCGAGAATTTGCGAAATGTGCTAAGCATGCTTCTAACGGATCTTATATCGGCCTTACAGAACATGAGGAGGTCATCCGCAAAATGAAGGTGCGTGATATTAGCAAGCTTGCATCTAGGGTGGTACTGGAAGCCTTTTCGCACTCATTTGTTCTAAGCACGACAAGTATTCCATAGATTCAAAGCGATCAGGGATATATTATATATAATATATATATATATATATATATATATATATATATATATATATATATATATATATATATATATATGTATGTATATATATATATGTATATTATATATATATAATATATATATTCATATACATATACTATATATATATACATATATATATAATACATATATATATACATATATATATATATATATATATATATATATATATATATATATATATATATATATATATATATATATATATTATATATATATATATATATATATATATATATATATATATATCACATCGTATGAGATCGTCTCACCATGAGACAAACTCGTATAACAACGTTTAAATTGTAAAGGGTCACTTTAATACACTTACAGTCTGTTTGGTTAGTGGTACTAAATGGTGATAATAGAAATGATTTATAGTGTAAAATTTAATCAAAAGTTCAATATCATTCTCATGGTGATGAAACTTTGATCACAAAAAAGTATATGTTTACAAATTTTCATTACCACCTAATACCATTTCTCCCAATGCTAATGCATTAGAATGAATTTTATGAAGATAATGAGATGATTGGATTTGGACAAGTACGACCATCAAAGTAGTCAAGAGATTTTTCCACTAAAATTACACTAGTTTCTCATTCCTGTTACCACCGTTTATTACCACCTACTAAATGAGCCGTAAATGTACATGGACCAGCCCAATAGAGATGGACTGTTATTTTATATCATAAAAATTTTGTTATTCGTATAAGACTGTTTCACCGTGCGATGAACTCATATAATTAACTTATGTTATTTTATATCATAAAAATTTCGTTATTCGTGTAGAGACAGTCCCCAAATCTCATAGGTTCATTTAGATTATATTTGCTCTCAATACATCAACTACTTTATACTAGAGAAAAAATGGGTCGAATTTGGATAGGATTTATAAAGAGGTTAAACATATTAGAACAAAAATTGTATAAAACAAAATTTCACCACCTTAAAATGAAAAGTCATTAAACCTTCAATTCAATACTTGAATATCTATATTGTTGGAACTTGATTAATCCAACTTTGAAAATAAAAAGTAATTCATGTAATTTGGAATAAAAGAGTCCCTGAGAAGAGACCAAAATCCTAAAAGGGTTATTTAAAGACCTCTCCATTGGAAAAAAGTCATTGAGGATACGTATTAAATCTATCAAATCATCTTTCAATTAATTTGGACACAAATTTTTACTTGAGACCGTTTTTTGTAAAGACGATTCTCAAAAGCCCAGTTCAATTTTAAATATATATTATTACAACTCTAAATATAGATTTGGACTCGACTTTTGAGAGTCGTCTTTATAAAAGACGGTCTATCAAGAGAGCACTTGTAATTTGGATGTAGACAATAAATTTAAATTTATTTATCTTTCAACTAATAAAAAAAATTAATATGTCTATATGAAGAGTGAGGTTAAGTTATAGGATCATATTATAATAGAGTTGAAATGTATGAATAAGATTAAATTATGTAGTATAATAACATATTAACATTCATTTTCAAATTAAAAATAAAGTTGCAAAACAAATAAGATAATAAGAAAAGGAAAATTATTAATGATACTCTTTGGATTTAGAGGAAAAAAATATGATTTGGTTGAATCTGAAGCTGATAGTATTTGAAATGGTTAAAAAAAGAGTTAGGGTTTATATTTTAGGGGAAAAGGTTGAAACTAATGACATTTAAAATGAAAGAGTAGCATAAATAGGCGTACAACAACCTTAAAGCTTCGAAATTAACGTTGCTAACGTTTAATGTGCAAAAAGGTCACGGTGAAATAATATGGTAAACATCAGGGTTATCGCGTATATTTTTTATAAGTTTTGGTTGACAAGTGGAAAACCCAAAAATTCAAGGTTACTACGTGGAATTTCCCTTTTTTCATAGTACAACCACTGAAATACAAAATTTTACAATATTCAAGCCAAATCGTAGGATTCCTACCACTTAACTGAAATTCCAAACACTAAAATAGTCGAAATTCAATAATTTAGCCTAAATATGACAGACATTAATACTTAAATTAGTGTAACAAAAATTGTAATTTACAAAAGGTGATTCAAACAACTATCTAAACGATATGATTAAGACATCAAATTAAGCAAATAAAGGGCATTATTATTTGTCGCCACCCTTTTACTAAAATCGCCACCCTTAATTTTTTTTTATTTTTTTTTTGTTTTTTTTTGTACGATTTTCCTTTATTTTATTTTATTTATTATAAATGTTATTATTATTTGTTATTGCTATTTAAATTTTATTATAAATTTTTGTTTTTTTTATTTATTTATTATAAATGTTATTATTATTTGTTATTGTTATTATTTGTTTATAAATATTTTTATTATTATTTGTTATTATTGTTATTTGTTTATAAATATTTTTATAAATATTCTTCTGGATTACGGCTGGTTCCTATGATCATAAATTTGCAACCAGACGCACTACATGTTATAAATAAATTAAATAATATTAACATAAACAAATTAAATAATATTAAATTAATAGCCTACATATTATAAATAAATTAAATAATTATTAATCACAACACAATAAATATTTAAATAATTAATTAACATAAACATAATTATATGTTAAATAAATAATTTATAAAAAAAATGGAAAATCGCACGAAGCGTGAAAATACATGAGAATTAGCACAAAGCGTCGAAAATACATAGCAATTCGCACAAAGCGCGAATGTACATGGTACATTCGACGCTTTGTGCTAATTTGCATGTATTTTCGACGCTTTTGCTAATGTCTATAGTTATTTCAAGCGCTTGTGCATTTTTAATTTTTTTTTAAAATTATTTATTTAACATATAATAATAAAATTTATAATAACATATAATAATAAAATTTATAATAACATATAATAATAAAATTTAATAATAACATATAATAAATAAATTAAAAAGGATAACCGAGTACAAAATTCAAAAAAAATTGTGAAATTCGAAGTAATGCTGAAAATTCATGAGCATAGCACAAAACGCTGCGAAACACCATAGCATTTCAGAGCTGTGCTAAACTGCATAGTATTTCGCATCTTTTGCTTAAGCTGCTGGAATTTTCGCACATTTCGTGCGATTTTCACATTTTTTTTTATTAATTAATTATTTATTATTTAATTTATTAAATGTATATTTATTTAAATTATTTATTTAATTTATTTAAAATATTTATAAACAAATAATAACAATAAACAAAAACAAATAATAATAAATAATAATAAAAAATTTATAAACAAATAATAACAATAACTAATAATAATAAAATTTATAATAAAAAAATAAAAAAAAGGAAAATTGTACAAAAAAAAAAAAAAAAAATTGGGGTGGCGATTTTATTAAAAGGGTGGCGACAAATAAAAATTGGGCAAATAAAAGTGTCAATTGAAAGACAAGCAAGTCACTTGATGAGTTCATATCAAAACTGTTAAACACGCATCAATCACCAATAATCATAAAACAAACGGCAAACAAATCATCATGATACTCCCTCATTTCCAAGAAATTACTTGCTCCACTTCATCTTCATTTGAGTTGGGCACGAAAATTAAGAGTGGGATGAGGTCCACCAAAAAGGTGGTAGTTGGGTTATTTTAATTGATTAAATTAATTGTAAAAGTAGTAGTTGGAGTATGATAAGTAGTAAAAGTGAGGGTATATTGGTCATTACTTGTGTGAACATGGAGTATTTAGGTAAAAAAATCATTGACAAAAAAGGAAATGGGACAACTGAAATGAATTGCCCATAAAAAAAAATAGGACAATTAAAATTAATTGGAGGGAGTATCATATACTCCACTTTATTTTCTTTCCATTTACCTTATAAATATACTTATTCAATTAATCTCACATGAATATATTTAAATCTCTTTTAAAATAAAATATTCTAAACAAGAACAGTGAAGAGAGTTAAAAAATAATAGAATAATTACTGATTTATTTAGGGTTTATAAGAGAAGGATGAAAATGAGCGATTGAGATGATGTTTTAAGAGATGATCTAGGGTCATAAAATATTTAGGGGTTCTAAAAACATTAAATCAAGATTGGTTGGAAGGTTCAACCGATGAAATCAATTAAGTACTTGGTGATTGACCCAACAGACCAACACAACTATTTTCAACGCACTTTAGCCTCACTCATGCGCGCCTAGAAAACTTATCAGGAGGTCACTCATTCTAAGATTGCTCCCCATCAAGCACGCTTGACTGTGAAGTTCTTAGCAAATGAGCTCCCATGAAAAAAAGATGCACCTTATTGATTATTCGTAGTCTATCAATCCCTTTTCAAGCTAAATCTGGAGTATCACGGATTTAACATGTGAATTGAATTTGGGGGAAAAAATCTAGTGTTATTAAAAGTAGGTAGTTGGTAATGGGTAAATTTAGTAATCAAAATGATGAGGTATAATTGATAATGATATGTGGGTAGAAATAAAGTAAGCTTAAAATAGAGATTTATATAGATAATTTTTGCCAAAAGAAACAATGTTGCAAGTAATATGAAACATCCAAAAATAAAAAGTGTTGCAAGTAAATTGAAACGAATAAGTAACAAAGTAAAATAAACAAGCATACTAAATTACTCAAAAAAAAATAAAGGTAAAGGTAAAGGGCACTCTCGGTATCCTGCACATGGCAGGGTTCGAATGGGTTTTTTTCTTTTTCTTGAAAGATGCGGACAAATCATACTCGTTCCCCCAAGGAAAGAGTAAAGAGAGATGCGCATTCAAGAAACCACCAAAATAATTTTGTGCCCAGTAGGGGTCGAACCCCAAATTTTTTTATCCACATACAGATGCTCTATTCATTGAGCCACACGCGCTTTTGATACTAAAAAAAGAGTAAATTTTTTTTAAAAGAAAAAAGCATACTAAAAAGAATTGGAGAATCACTTAAATAGGAAGTAATAACCTAAAATTAGGCCAACAGCCATGTCACTCAACTCTTTATCACCAAATCCAACAGTTCAAAGAGACACAAAAGGAAAAAAGTGGGCCTCGAAAATCTGTCTCACTTGAGTCTTTAGTTGATACCTTGCCACACGTGGACTCTTCCAAATCATTTCAATCCTCTCTCACGAGTATTTAGTCTCTTTCTATAGTTTGCAATTTTTTATTATAAATTTCACTTAATTCTAGAACGAGACTGTCTCATAATGAAATTATTTTGTATTAGTATAATCTTATAATATTTAATCTATTAAAATAATTAATTATCAAAACAAATAGTTAGAGAAATGAACTTATTATGTGAATCAATATCATAGTGGGATCTTCTCATATAAGACGAGCAATATAAATTTAATTTTTGTGTGAGATGGATACATAGGTTGAATAGCCCACTAATTATTATGGACTCCTTATTTTAAGGTCATTTTACCGAGATACGATCTCTTACTAAAGTAGCTCGTTTTCATTTTAAATAATGTTCTTATCATTTTATTTCATTTTTATTCATATAATTTTAAAAAATTTCTATTACTTTTAATTTTGGCCACGTGCTTCCCATGATCCAAATTACTTGCAATATTAGTATTTTTATACTATTCATTTTACCCATTAATTAGTGTTTAATTTTTTTTTTAATCTAAAATTAGTATATAGAGTACATAAAAAGTCAAAAATTACAAGTATTTCCTTTGTTCCTTAAAGTTGTTCCCATTTACCATTTTGGGTTGTTTCATATATGTTTTCATAAAAAAACATTTCTATTTATGACGCAAAAATTTGACAAAATAAACTTCTTTTTTACAGGAAGTTAATAATTCATTAATAAAAATGTTATCTGTCATCTACAGTAGAGTAATATTTGATCAAAATATCAAATACATAACAATTTTAATCAAACAAAGTTCTATATTAATAAAGCCATGATAATTATAAAAGAGATATGACACTGAAGTATTCTCTCTATCATAATGTTGGTTGGTGAAGCCTTCTTCGAGAGGGTCTTTTGATCAGGTGTAGCTTTGAAATAGAAACAAGTTTAATGCTACTGACTGTATTGGTAGAATTGACATCCGTCATGATGTTATATACCTTTTCACCATCAAATTGATATATAGATTTCAAACTCTCACCATGAAAAACTTTAAAATTCAATATATGAGGAGATCTAATTTAATAATGGAATATAATAAATCTATAACATAGAGATTAAATTATATTTGTAACTAAAAACTGAAAAAAAAAATTAAAGAGATTGGGGGTCTACCATCAACCATAAGGTTGATAGTAACCCTAAAGTTGACAATATGTTTTTAGAGATAAAAAAGAAGGAAAGAGAAGAGGCGTGAGCTAGGGCTTCAGAACTAAATCGACAAAAAATAACTTTGTCTATCTTCATTTTAATACTTTAATAATATTTCGTTTTTATATATCCTTATCTAACTTTATTTTAACACTTTTATGGAGTATCATTAATGATCTCGAGTCCTCCACATATTTTCCACAATTTAACAAAAATATTTATTTAATTGGTGTACTCCACACATACTACATACTTTCTCTGTTCAATAATACTTGCTACTAATAGTGACATTTTCTAACACAACATGTCCACTCAGTAACAAGTATTATGAAACTGAAGAAATATATTTTTCCACTAACTAACTTTTTTAAAATATTTTTTAAATTATAAAAACAAAAAAAAAATATTTTTTTAAAAATTATTTATAATCCTCACTTTTCTCTATTCAATTGAAATTTTTGTCATTATTGTTGGTAGCCTAATTCTCTAATTCACTTTTAAACCCATTTAGAAAGTCAACTTTGGTCGCATTCAAGTCTATAACAGACCTGAGATTCTTAAACCTAATTTAATCATATAAATAAATAATAAATTAATCAAAGTTTCCAATTCAAATCAAATTAACCTCTATTTTATAATAAAACTTAAGATTCAAATTTTTGTTTCTCTTGATCAAGGAAGTATCCTTGCTACTTCTATTCTCTCCATTTTTACACTCTCACTCATTCACTCACTCACTTTCTCTCTCCTCTAGCTAGCCATTACTTGGATTTGATTCGATTTCTGCAATTTTCACTGTAATTTCCAGTTCTCAAACTTCTTGAGATCTTCACTTTTCCTCCAAGAACTTTCCTTTCCTCTTTTTCTCTCTCCTCTTCTCCTACTTAACCAATCACTCTCATTTTCCCTCCATACATCTTCCCTTTTCTCCAATCTCTTCCATTAATGGCAGCACAAATTTCTGTACTCTGTTCATAACCGACCTCTGTTCTTCAATTTTTTGAATTTGAGTCTTCTATTTGAGATCAAAATCAAAATCCAAAAATGGCTTTAGTAGTGTTTATGTGTGGAGAAGAAAAGGCAAGAACGTCGTCGTTTCGAGCAGAAAGGAAGCCATGGATGTTAAAAGATTACCTCGGTGATGATCTTAGTTCATGCTCCTCCAATGGCTTTCGATCGTTTCCTCGCCGACAATGTTGTGTAGCGGTTCGTAATATTATCGAAAAGGAGGTCGCTCGAACCGGTCGGAATAATAATCACTCCAAAGCTCCGAAACGTATGCTTGTAAGAAATCGAAGCATTTCGTCTACTCTTCAAAGAGCTTCAATGGCGGTGATTAACGCCGTTAAGTTTCTTCCGTTCAGTTCTGACTCAAAAAATTCTTCGCAATTAAGCGACGGAAATCGATTTCTTTCTAGAAGCTTCTCGAAGAAGCTATTTAGAAAAAGCTTGTTCTGGAAGAAAGAAAGAAAGAGTAATAATGGAGTCGTTATCAAAAAGAATAAAGATGATCACGAGAAGTTTGATGATGAGATCGAAGAATGGATATCGTCGGGTGTAGTCGGGAAGGAGAAGTATCAACCGTTGGATTTATCGAATGATACTACAGTTACGAATGTTTCAACGACGAGTATTAGTAACAGTGACGGTAAAAGTGATAGTAGTTGGTCTGATGATATTACTTATACGTCTGATTCGAGTGAAAACGACGTCGTTGAGGAAGGAGTGAAAATTAGAGTTGAAAATGGAGAAGTCAGCAATAGTGATGGCGTATTAAACGGTGTGGCTTGTGTGGGGCCAGCGGAATTTGTTGAGGTAAGAAATACTTCCTCGTTCATTATAGTTGTTATATTTGACTTTTTGCGTAATCTAATGCGTTATTTTGATCATTTATATATTAAATTATACACATTTAAAAATTATAAAAAATTAATATTATGAAAGTAGGCGATTAGACTATTCAAACAAGATCTCACTTGACTATATTTTTTCTTACACATTAGCCGCAATATATAAAACTAGTGTAGAAACTCGTGCAATGCACAAATTTGCTAGTGCGAAATATATATAAAAACAATTTCAAATAATAATGTAAGTACTGTATACTATCGTTCTTAAATTTACCAAATTTATGATTTTTAAAATCAAAATATAATTACTGATGTTTATTTTAATTATTTACCTGATACATAACTATTTTTTTTCATTCAATTGAACATATTACATTCTAAGTTAACAAAATACAATTACTATAGTATATCATACAAATACTTTACCTAATTTAGTTTCAAACTTAAACAATAATATTATATTCTAAATTTGATAAATATTTCCATGCCTCTTTAAATGATGACACTTGAAATTTTCCAAGACTTTTATAGTATTGTATATGATGCCTCTTTAAATGATGACATTTGGAATTTTCCAAGACTTTTATAGTATTGTATGATATGATGTATGATAAGCGAATACGGTTTTCTTAATTTTTAAGCTGTTTTTCTATAATTTTTTATTATTATAATCTGTTTTTGTGTTGCTAACTTTTTTGCCGTTGATTTAACTTTCGTTTTAGTCTAAGATGCAATCTATGCCCTTTATTTCCTTAAGCGTTACTCGTATGAATGATTAATCAAGTCTTTCGGTACTATAAGGGAGTATATTAAAAAGCTAGTGTCTTGAGAGACCGTCTCTTTAAGAGACGTATCTCAAGCTCAACTCATTAATACTTGTTTATTATATTTTTAATGCCTATTTATATTATCTTTAATGCTTATTTACAGTATTCTTAATGTCTACTTTCAATATCTTAAACGTCTACTTACATCATTCTTAATACCTAATTACAATATTTTAAAAAATATATACTAAGCCGGCCCATTTAGAGCGACCATCTCACAAGAATTCGTGTATTTTAAATTTTCAGTCTAATTTAAAATGTTTTAGATCCGATTCCGAGTAAACCACTTTAACATAAAGATTGAAATTATTTTCTAGACTTTCATGTATGATATATATATCTAAACATTTTTTTTTCAAAAAAAACTATGAATTATGTTTAATATATAATTTTTAATTTGTATAATCGGTATTAATAATGTGTAACTTTCAAAAAATATGATTTAATAGTTATGCGTAAATATATAATCTTTTTTTCCTTGAATAATGAGGTAAAGTTAAAAAAATCTTCTAAAAATAAAGA
Source organism: Amaranthus cruentus (assembly GCA_019425755.1). Lineage (NCBI taxonomy): Eukaryota > Viridiplantae > Streptophyta > Magnoliopsida > Caryophyllales > Amaranthaceae > Amaranthus > Amaranthus cruentus. Next base: position 7,081,582 of record CM033451.1, on the reverse strand, counting down.
AGGATAATTAATCTTAAAATGTAGGTGAAAGAAACGTCTTCCACCACTGTTTTTATTCTTGATACTCTATGTATATATGACAATTAATTGATAATTTATTTTGATTGGTTTACATATATTTTTTATTTATTATTATTTCACAAAATGTTTTCAAGCAATTTAATAATTTATTTTTAATACAAAATGAAAAGGTTGATTCATCAATATGAAAGAGACTAACAAATTAAATTGATTAATAAATAGTTAGTTTGGTTCTCCGTGAAATAGATTCATATAATTAGCATATTTAATTACTTTAAAACATTAAATATGTATGAATCAGCTAAAAAAATTATTTTATAAGATCTCATTGAGAATTTGTTATTAATAAATAAGATCATTAAGCAGTGATATAAAAACGGCGGCGATAAGCAAGGAAAATAGCATGAGTCTCACGTGTGTGTGAATGGACTAAAATCAGAGGATGGTTTTGGTGTTTCTCCACGTGTTGGGATTTATTGCTTTATACTACCTCCTATTCAGCCTAAATGTCCCATATTTTTTTGGTACTATTTACTCATTACTCTTAATTTGTATTTTACTCTTAATCTATAAGTTAAAACATAGTCATGTGGGATCTTGTTTGATTCGTCTCAATACAAGGATTATTAATATCAAATTTTTATAATTTTTAATTAAGAATAATTTGAGATATTAAGTGTTAAAATGTTATCTCGACAAGTGTGAAAAACTAAATGAGACATTTAGGCTGAATAGGAGGGAGTATTTGTTGTTAATGCAGTCAATCTGCTTCGTCGGTTCCAGCCACGTAATGTGCCGCAGGAAATCAGGGGGCTGGACCATTGAAAATGGCCATATAGCTAGATCAGAGTACTAGTAATTATTAAGTGAAACTAAAAGCTTAATTATATACTTACTCCATTTCATAATATTTGCTACTGAGTGTAACATGTTGTATCTAAAAATGTCACTATCACTCTATCAGTAGCAAGTATTATAAAACATAAGAAGTATTATAGGTTAATTATGACTGAACAACAATATAATAATTTAGACGTGATGAGTGCAAATAATAAGTAATTCAAATATATCTTGTTGCTGTTTGGCAGAGTATAATATTACTTCCTCCAACTCAAATTAATTGTCCACTTTGGTTGAATACAAATTTTAAGAAAATAGTAGTTGATGTATTTTAAGTGATTATAAATAATTGTAAAGGTGGTAGTTGGGGTATTTAAGTGATTGTAATAATTACAAAAGTGATAGTTGGGATATTTTAAATAAATCTACCTCCTATTCAGCTTAAATGTCCCATATTTTTTTGGCACTATTCACTTATCACTCTTAATTTGTATTTTACTCTTAATCTATAAGTTAAAACATAGTCATGTGGGATCTTATTTAATTTGTCTCAATACAAGAATTATTAATATGAAATTTTTATAATTTTTAATTAAGAATAATTTGAGATATTAAGGGTTAAAATGTGTAAAAAATTAAATGGGACATTTAGGCTGAATAGGAGGGAGTATAAGTGAGGATATTATGATCTTTACTTGTGTGAACATAAAGTACTTATGTAAAAAATCTACAAAAATAGAAAATGGACAATTAGGTTGAACTTATCTAAAAAGGAAAGTGGACAATTAATTTGAGTTGGAGAGAGTAATATTATAATTTATTACAAGCATAGCATGTATATTAGGAGTATTAAGGATTTTAATTATGTAATAATCAATAACTCTAAAAGTTATGTATAAATTATATTATTAATTTAATTATTTAAAATAATACTCCCTTCAATTCACTATTAATGTCTCATTTGCTTTTTGGACATTTATTCATCTCTTACTTATAATTTGTATTTTATTATTAGTATATATATAAGTTAAAACATACTCAAGTGAGATCGTGTTTGATTCGTCTCAATGCAAAGATTGTTTATATCAACTTTCCATAAATTTTAATTATGCACAATTAGAAATATTAAGGATTAAATAAATGCATTGAATAAAGTGCATAAAGCAAATGAGACATTAGTATTGAATTAGAGGAATTACTATCTATATCTATAAAATAAAAATACATGATTACATCACACTTTTCTAATTATATATGTTGTTGTTTATTTTGATTTTACAATATACAAACTCTGTTCCATAATACTTGCTACTGATTGCGACATTTTCCCGCATTGCATGTCAGACTCAGTAACAAGTATTATAGAACAGAAGAAGTATGTTGGTAAATAGTTGACTCATCCAATTAACTTAATAGCTAATAAAAGCACCAATATTTTCAACTGGTTAAACAAGCTATTTAAAATGTCACTAATTATTTGCTAAACCAAACATTTGTTAAATTCTCAATTCATGGGACTAAAGTAGATGAATTCGTTTTGATTTCAGGAGACATTATGTTTCAATGAAGAAGCTGAAAAAGAACAATCAAGTCCAATGTCTGTCTTGGATTTCCCATATGATCATGATGATAATGGAGATTCCTCACCTTTCACCCTTAGGGTATCAAGGCTTAAAGGTACTATTCCGATCACCTACCTAAATACAAGAATATTTGAAGAAAAAAAAAAATTTTCGTGAAGTAATTTAATTATGATTTTTTTAACCACGTATAAAACTTAAATATATATATATATATATATATATATATATATATATATATATATATATATATATATATATATATATATATATTATTCATATTCATGTGAATGTGTTTTTTTAGATTCGTCTTGATTTATAAAATTTGGGTTATAATTTAATGAATTTTCTAATCTATAATGTACCTAGTGCATAGGTGTATACAATAAATTTTGTAATTATTTTGAATTTGGTTGGAATATATTTCAAAATACGTAAATGTAATACTTCCTCCGTTTTCATTTGTACTTCCCATTTGGAATCTGGGAAGAAACCAATATAAACTATAATTACAAAATAGATACTATGAGAGTTGAGTAAAATAATATAAACAATAAAGGTTCTATTGATTAAAGTGTAAGTGTAATAATATCATTAAATTTCATTTGGTGTATGTAAAGTAAATGCATTGGGAATTAACATGTAAATTAATTTTTATAGATTAGAGTGTAAGTGTAATAATTTCCTTGAATTCTATTGGTTACTAAAATAGAAAGATTCTAAATGGAAAGAACTTTTAAAAATTTCCAAATGGGGAAAGTGAGAAGAACATATGAAAACAAAGGGAGTAATAATTTAGAGAATATTCTAAGTGAATTTTTTAATCATCACACATTCTTTTAATTTTACTGTATAATAGTAAAAAGGAAGTTTGTTTGTGAGCATAGTATTTGTCTTTTTTTCATTGGTTAGTATTAATGGAATTTGACTAATTTACATTTTTTAGACTTACCATATTTACAAATCAGGTTTTTGATTTTTTTTTTCGCGAATTACAACCATTAATGTTCAATGTCTACAACATTAAGACAAATCACATAATTTTGATCATTTTAGTGGTCAAAATCTTTGGTTAAATGGTCGAAATTCTGTGATTTGGCCTTAATGTTGTAGAAATTGATATTTTTATGGCTGTAATTCACGATAAAAAATTAAAGTTGTAATTCGAAAAATTTTCCGACCATTTTAGTAGTCGAAATTTTCGATTAAGACATGGTCCGAATCATGTGAATTGGCTTAAATGTTATAGACATCGATACTTAATGAGTATAATTCGAAAAAAAAAATTAATATTGAGATTTTAATTCGCACAAAACTGAAACTTTAAGGATATAATTTGTAACTTATCTTTAATTTGATATATTAAACTAAAGTAAAATGATTTCAATTGGCAGGGAATACAGAAAGGCTTATGAAAAAGCTTGGTAGATTCGAATGTTTAGCAGGACTAGAACCCGTAAATTTGGAAACCCTAATCTCATCCATAGAGATAGAAGATAGATCACCCAAGTGTTCCATTCAACCATGCTCAACACCAAGCTATGTTTTATCTAGTGAAAGCGAAAGCGATTACGAAGAAGAAGAAGAAAGCCACGAAAATGAAGTAAAAAAACATGCACAAAACCTTCTTAACATTACAAAGGCAAAAATGGGACCCAAAATCACCCACACAATTGAGCATGAAAATTTGTTACTAGATTTCTTTAGAGAAAATGTTACACAAAAGACAAATGATAGCATGTTAAAAGGGGCCAATGATTGGCTAAATGGTCACTATGATGAGTTGATATTAGGGTGGGAAGTTGAGGATAAGAGACAAGCTTACATTAGAGACATGGATGAAAGTGGTTGGTGGCCTAGAGATACTAAATTAGAAAGGGAGGAAGTTGCATCTAAACTTGGAGATGAGGTTTTGGCATATTTAATTCAAGAGTTTATGATTGAGTTAAGCTCTTCTTAGCTAAGACTCTTTTGGTCGCGCTCTCTTCGCCGTCCTTTCCTTTCTAAACTCCGTCTATAGTTACACTAGGTAGGATGATGATGATGTTTGGGTTGGTTTTTTGTGGAGGGAGTAAAGAGGATGCGCGCTGTCAAGAATCTTTTCAGTTGATACTGCACCCGGTAGGAGTCAAACTGCAAAACCTTCTACTCCACATGCAGATGCTCTATCTATTGTGACACAAGCGCTTTTGATACTCAATTTCTTATTTTTCTTAATTTTTGTGTTATTCTCTTACAGAGAAATTTCAGATAGACATAAGAATATGTATTAGTATTACTTCTATGTGTATATATGATAGGGGCTTGTAATGGTACATTAGTCTTGAATAAGGTAGGAGGAGATAATTAGCACAAAAATAGTTCATCTTCCATATGTTTAGTCTTCCTTTTTTCTTTATCTCGAGAAAAAGGAGGGAGATTTTTTTTGGACTTGAAAGAATGTTTTTCTTTGCAATATTTCCTTAGATCAAATTATGTATTTTATGGATGCTAGCTAGCAAACTTATATTAAGGTATTGAGTTTAAACCATTTCTCTAAGTTTTTACCATTAATATTTAGACTTTTTTGTCGTTATAACCATTTGTATGCTCCTTTGTTTTAAGAAGATTTACTACCTTTTGCTTGTTTTCTTTTGAAAATCTCACTTTTCGATTATTTTTTGAAAATTCGACCTTTTGCCTCCGTTTTCTTGTATAGTACATACCTCTCTAACTTGTCGGTACTCAGTATATTATTTGAAGTAATGAGCCAATTCTATTGAAGTAATGTTTTACACTTGTCAGTATATTATTTGATGCTCACAAAAGAGTCTATCCATAATATGAGTATACCAAAGTATCTGTAAGCTTTGGGTAATGATTGAGTAACCATTTACCTTCCCTATTTCATTTTGAGTAACTAAATGGTTATGCTATTGTTCATGCCCTAATAAGGGGTGGTCAATGGGGTGAGTTTTAGGGTGTTTTTTTTTCAAAGTCGAAAAAAAAATAAAATTTAACTTGTTCAACTGGTAATAGGTCACTAAAAACTTTAGAATTAAATTGTCATCAAAGCTTAGATTTTTAAATATTAATTAAAAATTAAGATTTTTAAATTAAAATCACCTAAAATTAAAAATTTTATAAGTAATTTTCCTAAAAAAAATGCTGGAAGGAAGAAGTAAATGATAGCCTATTATTAGCCCATCTCTCGCTGAAAACATCATTATTAGTCCGCCTCTTTGCTCATTAAATAAAATCAATTACGGTCCTACTTCCTCGGTTCCACTATATTTGTTATATTAGACGGTATTGGGAGAGACCGTCTTATTCTAAGACGGTCCAATATTCCAATCCATCGCACTTTCTTTCTTTTTTTTTATTTTTTGGGCATTTTTCAATTTTACTTTTAAAGGTATTAATTTTGACCTTAAAGATATCAATTTTAATTTAGGTAGAAATTGATCAGTTTAACGCCACAATTGATCACTTATAAGTTCAAATTGAAATTTACTTTAATTGATATGTTTAAGTAATACTTTAGTTTAAATTGATATCTTTAAGGTCAAAATTGATACCTGTAAGGTACAAATTGAAAAATGCCCAAAAAATGAAAAAAACAAAAAAAATGAAATCTGGAGGGCGCGTGTGCTACACGCGCCTGCAATGGGCTGGCCCAGTTGTGGTCTTAGAATAGGACGGTCTTACGCAAGTTTTTGTGTTGTTATATTTGACTGTTTACGCAATTTAATGTGTTAATTTGATCGTTTATATATTGAACACTCAAGAACAAATTATAAAAACTTAATATTATAAAAAAAGTATGTGACTAAATAATACAAATAAAATTCCACTTCTTATATATAAATCGCAATATATAAAATAATTCTAAACTTTAAATAGTGTCAAAAAAATCTTTTATGTAGCTATTTCAGGAACTACAATTCTACATCACTCAGCAGTCAGCAGGATTGATAAATCCCCAAAAAATTTTCAACCAAAGAAGCAAACCCTAATAAATCCCTAGCTATATCCCTTTCTTTGTCCTCTAATTCTTGCTAAATCTCAATCAATCTTGTCATTTCTTTTCTCTTTTGGCATATCTAAACCTTAAATCCAATGATTGGTACTAAGCGTCGAAGTGTTTCTTTAAGTTCAAATGCTGATGATAACCCTGTAAGTTCGCATTTAATTTCGAAAAGCTACATTATTTTTCCTTTGTTGATGTTAATGTGCTGTTTGGTTGAATACTCTGGTTTAATTTAGTCTATATTTTATTTGCGAGTATATTGATTGAGCTGTATGGAGGCTGGAATCAGTATTATTGGTTTAGCAGAAGCATAAAATCAAGTATTAAAAATGTTCAAAAAGAAGTTTTCGGAAGTGTTTGATAGAGTTTGATAGATTGAATGCATCTTTACTGGTTAGAAATTTGTTGATGTGTTTTTGTTTGAGCTTTATGGTTTTGGACTGTAATAGTTAGGTTAGTGTTTAGATGGAGGTAGCAAAAATGCACAATATTATTTTTAGGTCCCGTTTAATTTACATTTCGAAAAAATGTTTAGGGTGATAAATTTGTTATTGGGCTTTCAGGTTTTGTGTATAAGATCACATAAAATACATCCAATGAGGTTTTATCCTAAAATTGTGTTGTGAATGGGCTCAAGAAATGGTGAAGAAACAATAACAAAATATGATGCAAAAGAAACACTAAAAACAGAGCACAACAATGGAGAAGCAAAACACACAAATATATTAGGTATCTAATGATACCTCCCCCTCAAACAAAGTTTCTTATCATTAACATAAACAATATTACATCAATGACTCCCCTTACAAGCTCTAGAACAATCTTCCAAAGCAAAGATTGAAGCTTTACTTCAATCTCCCACACAGTGCCCTAATACAATGGAGTATACTCTCTTGGTGTTAAACCTTAGTAAAACCCTTGTATTTGGCTCTCTCTTGTATTTGGCTCTCTCTAATAATCTAACACACTCATAACTCCTAAGACCCTTTATATAACCCCATGTTATATTAGGATGCCCTAGAACAAATGGCTTAAAAAACCCACAAACTGAAACGCAAAACAGAAAACCGCAAAGTTGTTCTGCCTGACGTTGCTCGACCGAGCCAGCATGGCTCGACCACCCAGGCGGATGAGCTGAAGCTTCTGACTTGCTGCTGAACCTGGGCTCGACCCTCTGCTCGCCTGAGTCCCACTTAGCTCGACCAATCGAGCAAGCCAACATAGACTTTTCCCCTTGCTGCTGCATCTTAGATTAAGCATGGTCATTGATCATGGAGCATCGTCCTCGATTCTCGCCGTGATTAAGACATTCCATCCTTAGTACAAAGCTCCTCAACTCATCATCAACATCAACCACTTCATGGATTGACCCAACACGCAAGCTCTCGTACCTCCTCGCACTCACCACATCGCTCTCAAACGTGCAAGCTAACGAGTACGCTACGAGGTGATCGAACTCACCTCCATCATGGTGAGATTTCGGGCTTGACTCAACAAATTGATTAATAATAGGAGTAGCTCATCAAGTTTTTATGTTAAACATTTTCTTTCTATCTCTTTCACGTGGGATTATATGTGTGTTATTTTCCAACTCTCCATCGTTTACATGTGAGCCTATTTTTTTAAATTGGGCGAGAGCACCATTCTTTTCAAACCCGCACATTTTTGTGAAAGGTAGAGATTATTTTATAGTTTTCGGTTGGTTGGAGATCGTCGACTGTGATGCCATGATAAATTTATCATTGGGTTTGTACTAACAAGTAACAACACCATCATAAAAGGAGAGTTAGACTGCACACAGGCCTGATGACCGATGAGGTTCCATTTTAATATCAATTGGTTATAGAAAATCATAAGCAATAAAAGAAATTATTTCTAGAAACTCATTTTCACTGTCTAACATGATATCCGAGTCAAAGATTCGATTAAAAACTGGATGCTAGGTTCAAAAGGAATGACGTTCTAATTCTATTTGATTACTCCCACATGTGAACTTGATGGGGGCTCGCATGTGAGGGGGAGTGTTGGGATAGTTTGTCCCACATTCATGAATTAAAAGATAATACTTTATAAGTCATTGCAACGCTTCCTTCCATTGTCATATTGTTTTGGGATGGTATGTCCTTGGCTCATAAAGTGGTACACCTTGTGTTTTTCCGATTGTATTTCGGTATTGTCCAACCCAATTTAACATAGGGGTTTAAAATAAGAAATTAAACTAAAACAATAGAAGTGTTAACTAATGTACGCCTGTGCACTCGTACACAATGCACATAGTTATGAATGTGTCGGATAAGTTGAATGTATTATAGCAAATTTAAATTTTTACTCTAGTTCTTAAATACTCCCTCAATTTCAGGACACTATTCATAGATCAATTTTTTTTACTTACTAGGTCAGTATCCGTGTGTATCAGACGGTGATGATAATTTTGTAAGCTACTGGTTAAAATTAAGAAAATAATATATTCTTCTACATAAAAAATGAAACTTATATTATTACCAATGTTTATCTTTAATTTAAATGAATAATCTACCATAGATATGTAAAACTTATTGATATTTAATAAGGATAAAAAATGTGATAATAATAGTAATGATAAGATTTTGGAGGAAAATATTTCATGACAAACTAACACATATGCATTTTATATAGGAAAAATTATCTTTAATAATCCAACCTTTTCCTGATTTTCCCTACAATAATCCCATCTATTGATTAACCATGAGTAATCCCAACTTTAATGGGTCTTTGCTTAAAAAAAACAAAACCCCTCTTAGTTTCCATCATCTTAGCCCCCTCTCCCACCAATGCCCACCACTATTTGTAACCCAAACACGAAGCCAAGTCACCTCCTTCTGTTTTGCAAAGCTCATCTTCCTCCTCCGCTTTTCTATTTTGTAGGGGTTTCAGTGGTTCAGGTTGGGTTCAAAATAGGGGAAGGAAGTGGGTTTTGGATAGGGGGAAGGAGTGTGTGGCGATAAGGGTGTGGATGGCTGTGTGTGGGGATAGGGAGGTAGGAATGGATGGATGACAGTGATAAGGCTTTGGACTATTGGAGACTGACATCTTCCGTGGGGAAGGGGATGAGGAGAATATTACTTTTAATTTTCTTAATTTTATTTTTAATCTATTTGTATTTTTCCTTTATTTTTAAAAAAGTTAACCAATAATTACAAGTTAACAATTGAGCAACAACATTCTTGGTGAGTGACCCAAAAGTTAAGGTTATTCATGGCTAATCAATAGGTGAAATTATTGTAGGAAAATGAGGAAAAATCTAAACTATTGTAGGTGATTTTTCCTTTTTATAGAGAATTATGACAACATAATTTAATTATTATATTTTTATATATAGATATGATAATATTGTCTTTAATTTATAAATTAAAATATAGTCAAGTGAGATATAATTTGATATGTCTCAATGTGTATTTTAATATTATTAACGTACTATAATTTTTTTATGCATGATTAAGATATTAAGGATTAATTTAGTGCATCGGATATATGCAAGAAGCAAATAGGCATCTTGTGCTGGAGATGGAGGTACTTATGAATTTTGTGCTACGTTGTTATCTGGATCTGTGGTTATTGTTAACTTACAATTGACAACCATCGTATCCTTAGTTGTCACTGTATGTATTTGTTTTGTTGGTTAAAAGGGTTGTTATGTTTTGGTGATTTTATTGCAAGCAAGCTTGATAACGTACAATATATTGGCCTGTAGGTGATTTCATGATTAATAGTAAAATGATGGTTCTTGATTTTTCTGTGTCTATGGTGGGAAAATGTAATGATATCTTTTTTGCAAAGCATAAATGTTATTCTCAAGCAAGATTATGCCCTTAATGTAGGATATATGTATCATGTTTGAATTTGAGTTTCATACATGAAGTTAAAGTTGCTTGGATTGGGGAGTGGCACATGGTTAGGTGTCTTATCCAGAGGCCCAAACTCATCTTTAGGTCCTTGCTTCCTATGAACATAAGAGATATTTCCAAAACCCATGAACAATTATATTGGGACGTAATACCAAAAAAGAACTTGTTAGGTGTCTTACCTTCAAAGACTTTTGAGGGAGTTCAAACTCATGAGGTGTCTTACCTATCAAGACTTTTGTGGGGTTTAGTCAATTTTCAGCAAATCATTTTTACTCTTAAATATACATTATTATTTCATTTCATTTGATTATCTTAGATCCTTAAACAATGTACGATTGAAACTTCATAGTTAAGGTTTTTTCCCCTAAATGCTGTCCATGATTACTATCCATAATACCGTATTTCTAATATTCACATTTTCCGTAAAGTTTGTAAGTTTGTACTTTGACGATTGAAGAGAATGTTTGGGACAAAGTCATCTTTGAGTGAGCATAGGAGTTGTATTGAAATGTGTTTAATCCAGCATGAAAAGCATATGAATATCTTGAATTTGTATGCAGGAATCATAGCTAATTAAGAATTATATTAGAATTTACGATGTACTAACTAGAAATGGGGATGAATTGCTTTTGACCTTTTAAATCCAAATGCTTTGTGCCAAGTTGCATCATAAATTTAGTTTTCATTCTTTAATGCGCATGAGGCATTGGATTTGCCTCTCAAATATGGTACTTGTGTACAGTTTCCTTTTTGTTTAGGTGGTGTGTCTCATCTATGTGGCAATTCATTATGTTATATGGTGTTAGCTTGTTCCCATTCACCGAAACACATTTTTAGGACTGCACTATGTTGGGTAAGGATCAATATTGATCTCTTTAAAATCTTTACATGTTAGATGATACCTATTCTCAAATTATGTATGGATCTAATTAGCAAACTGTTTAGACTTTAAAATGATGCCTTATAAAGGTATATACTTATGAATGCTTCATTTTGGCTTTAGCTTTAAGTCAACTGAGTTGTAAAACACTAATTATTAATGAAGTAATTCAGAGTTCATCTAAAAGATTGTCTGTTAGTCAATATTGCTCACTAATATTATATGATGAACTTAATTTTTACCTCCCCTTTGTTTTCTTAATGCAGTTTCAAAGCAAAAAGACTGTAGCAGAATCTCCGTTAGGTGGTCAAGAAACTGCATTCTTACCATCACCTGAAGTGAAAATAGTTGCAACACCATCTTTGGATCGGCGCAAGGCTGCTCAACAACATGTGAGGGCTTTAAATACTGAATTCGCAAGGTTTATCTTCTTTTTAGTGGAGTTACTTTATCTGTTATTTTGTGGTCAGGTTACCTTGCTTGTTTTTGTTTGGTTTTGCTATATAATTAAAGTTTACTCCTGTAAAGAACTTCTGTTCTTTATATTGAAATTGGTTTTCTTTTATTGCGAGAGAATGATTTGAGCATATGAACCCTCTAATACATTGCTTATTCATGTTGACAGTTGGGTGCAATGCCAGTTACGGGATCATCCGGATGAGCTTTGGGAAGATGGTCTCAAAGACTACGTAAGCCAGGCTTCCAACATACAAGTATGACTTGCCTCTTTTCAATTTGATGATTTATCTTTGTTTCTATATTATGTATTGGGATTTGCTACTGCCTGTAAAATATGCAAATGGAGACAAGTGAATTATGATCAATTTTGGTTTATTTTATGCCCATTTTTGGTGGATTGCAACTTAGAAAGCCAATAAAATAGACCTTGGTTGGACGCTAGGCTTAAATCACTAATGGGTATATAACTGGCCATCATCCATCCTCATTGGATGGTCTTTAATAATTTTTGTCAAGTCACAGAAGAAATGTTGGTTATAATCGTCTTGATAGAAGTAGTTTTTGCGATTTTAGCTTAAATCACGTATTCCTATGATTATGAAATGAAAGCCTCAAAGAGGTTCTACAATGAAAAACAAATGAAAAACAAATGCAGAAGATGAACACAAGTGTTTATGAGGTATCTTCGATACCTCCTCCTCAAATGTAGTTTATTATATTGAATTCAACAATTACAAGTATAATAAACCTCCCCTTATCTAGAGAAAAATTCTCTTAAGATCAAAATACTAAAACAATGATGAACACTCTCTAGTTTCAATCAAAGTAATAGATTTCTCTTAATATGTGTTTGTGGTACCTTTGTTATTATGAATGGTGCTCCCTTTTATAGATAAGGAAAGCATCTTTCATAGAACCACACTCAATGCACCATCAAAGCACAATTATATCATCGATTAATTATAGCCATTAGTATGACAATAAACAACTCAATAAACAGTAATTAATCAAGGAATACTATGCTCTACCAAGTCATACCGTAGCTAAAACATCCCAAAAGGAATGCTAGGCAAAGTGCTCAAACGAGCACCTCATGTGCTCAAATGAGCACTCAGTTCAGATTCCACCTGCACAAGGTGCCTTGAACGAGCACTTTAGTGTCTTGAACGAGCACACCTCTCTAATCCACTTTTGACTTAGTTTTCACGTTGCCTTGTTCGAGCAACCGTCATACCATGCCTTGCCTTGTTCAAGGCACAAGGCATGGTTCCACCCTTTAGTCGTCACATGTTTTTATCTCCTACATTTTCCTCACATCCTTTTCACAGTTTAGTCGTCAAAGTCATATTTTGTCTCCTACATTTTCCTTTAAACTTTTCACAGTTGTAACTTCCAACTCTTCATTTTCCTTATTAGTCCATCTAGCTAGTTCTTTATAGATTTCCAGACCAAGTTATTTGATTTGCCTTTATCTATCCTCAATTTTTTGTACTCCAAGTTCTCGCATAATATCGACGTTTCAAATTCTACCTTTTATAATATGCATGCACATCCATGGGCACTCCAAAAATAAAGGCTCACCGTATCGCACCAGCCAAGTTATAAAGTTTAATATATGGGTGATCATAATGTGTAAACAATGCATATTTTAGGCTGGTTTAAGGTGCATCTCATTTGACCGGTATTTGGCGCTACGATAACATTCACACCTCCATTACCACGCAACCATGACGATACCACAATCGCGACCAAAATTGAATTTTTTCCCTATCCTATCGTTGTAGCTCTTCTTAGATTTAAAAAGCGCTTCTAGGTGCTAGAAAATTGCTTTTATCAGTGTTGGTGGCGTCAGGGGTGCAACATGGAAAGGTGTTCCATATTTCTTAAAGCATCAGAGATGCACTATATTGCTCATGGGTAATTGTTGACGAATTAGGTGCATCAACTTTAAATATTAAAGAAAGACCGAAAAAAATTCTAAATTTTAGGTTGGATTGCTTAATCAATGGCAATTCACTTTTACCCTCAAGTCTTATAGATAGAAAATCCAATGGCTAGAAATTTGAAGTTCTTTGATTTCTTCTTTCAAAAGAAAAAGTTCTTTGATTTCGGATTACAATTGATTTGTGAAATGACTTATTAAGTTATGTGCGCCTCTTATTTATGTGAATGATGTTTGCAATCAAGTGTCAATCGCAAACCTCAATTTTTGTTATGATAGCAATTAGCAAATGATGTGTTCTTGTAAATACTCCCTGCTATTCTAATCAAATGTCTCATTTGATGTTGCATATTTGCCGATACACTATTTCAATTTTAAATATCATTAATTGTCCTTGGTCATAAATTATTTAAAAATTCTTATTGATAAAATTTATATTGAGACGAATCAAACAAGATTTCAATTGACAATATTTTAACTTGTAAATTGAGGATAAAATACACTTGACCTTGTTTTGACTTATAGATTGAGAATCAAATACAAACTAAGAGTGATTGGTGAATAGTGCCAAAAAACAAATGGGACATTTGATTAGAATAAGAGGGAGTATCCCTATGTGCAATGAACTGCTGGGCAATTTATTGCGTCTTATATTTCAATTTTGGTGGATATATTATTGAAATAATAAAGCTGTTCCAGATGCTTATATGCTGTGTAAACTGGATATTTATCTGATTGTTGTTCTTAGGCTTCTTGTCAATCTTTTTAGCTTATTCAATGATGAGAAGCTAAATTGTTCTTGTTGTGCCATATTCATAGGGCTATAGGCTATAGGTACTTCAGAGTTTTAAATTACCTATGAGCTACGACCAACATTAGTTTGTTCATATTTCAGTGAAGGGAAGACCTTTAAAATTCAATGATCAAAATAGAAGACTTTCTGGAGCTTTTTTTCTAAATTGTTTTTTTTTGTTTTTTTTGTTTTTTTGCTTTTTTTTTTGGTTTTTTTTTTTTTTTCTAGTAATGTAAGGTCAAACATTTAGGGAACTCACTGAATACTTAATAGAAGTAGATTTGCGAATTCGGAGGTAGTAAGCTTTAAATTTATTGTTACTCTTCAAGTATTTCTTGGGAGTTTTTACCAAAGTGTCTTATACTCTAATACTCCGTTCTTCTTATTGTATATCTTCTTAGTTATGTTCCTCGTTTTCTGTTGACTTTTCCCATTGCCAGTGACAATTATTTCTATGCCTCATCTTCAACAGGGGAAATTCACTGATGTTGTCAATTGGCTAAAAGCAAAGACTGATAGTGAAGGTAGTACATCTTTTTTGGGAACCCAGGTCAGTGAAAAGCAAAAAGCATTGGAAACAAACATCAAGGATCTGAAATCTAGCACTTTTGTGTTTGGTAGTAGTGCCAACACAGGCTTCATACCTCCTTCGAACTCCGGCGCATCTAGCACAAACTCTGTTCTCAGCTCAACAAGTTCAGCTCCTTCATGGAGTTTCGGTTTATCTGCGAGTAGTCAAGCTCTTTCACAAGATGCGAGTGCTCCTCCAGTAACTTCGTGGAGTTCTGGAGTATCCTTGGATACTAAATCAGTGTCACCAGTAAAAACTGGTAGCCTATTCACTTCACCTAGTTTAGGAGTATCATCAAATAATCAAGCAGCCTCATCAACTACTACCAGCTTTATGAAGTCTACAAGTTCGGGAATATTCCCAAATAGTCAAACACCATCTTTTGGTTCTTTCAATGCTGGAATTCCCTCGAATGGTCAAGCAACTTTCACGTTTGGTAGGCATTACTCTTGACATAATTATATGATAAGTTTACCAAGAAACAGATATCATTAATGCTTTCAGAAAGCTATGGGCTATTGTTTCGTAGAAAATGGTAAAGTGACTTATTTATAAACTTTTTGTTGATCCATTGATAATTAATCATTGTTTTCTTTTGTTCTTTCAGGGAATCATAAACCAGATGCTACGAATGAAAGTAACAAAGAGGACGTGGATGATGGTATGATATGTATCCCTTTTTACATCTAACGCAAAAACTGTTGTAAAGATACAGAATGGAGGGCGATAAAATGTAAAACCTTTTACCGACTTCCCTATATGTGATTTCGAGTTATAGTTTTCAAATTATTTTTCCTTTTAAACCAGAGATTTCCTCTCATTCATTCTTAGCGCATATTTATATTGTAAAGTTTCCCATCTGTCACAAGTTTATACTATAGTAGTATTATGTAGGTATACTATTGGTATGAATGGAGAACAAACTGAATGACCACTGGGACCGATTCATGATTACGGTTTATGTAGCCGAATCTATCTTTTGGGATCAAAGCTTTTGCATTGTTATTTATTTTCGGTATATGATAGAATCTTCTACTCTAGGATTTTGATTTTATTTTGATTTACTTTTATTTATATTAATTTTTATAGAAAAGCCGAATTCTTGGTAAATTTTATAGGTTACCTTGGACTTGATTGATTTGATTGAATTCACGAATTGTTTTCAACATTTGATCAAAATTAATTTAGAGGAATTCTAATTCATAAAGAACTGGTTGTTGATTATGTTGATTATGAATTGTAAGATGAAATGTTTTGAAAAACTTTGGTATGTTTCTTTCTTATACTGGAAAACTCCAATTATTCAATCATAGCATATAGGTTTTTCAAATTATCTTGTAATTTAGTCGTCGATGTTCTCTTGGTGGTTTGTTTATTTTGTTGATCTTCCATTTTCAACCTTTTCATATATAGGCCATGTTTTGTTTGAGCTCTGTGATTGTGTTTAAGATGGTTGTAACACGTCGTTTTACTTCTGTTAGTGCCTATCTGTAGAAATTCTGACAATTTTTTGGATTAGTATTCCTACATTTCCCTGTTCAATATTTGTGCTTTGTGATATGTGTGCATGTAACATTAAGTCAAATTTTGTCTCTAAATGTTTGGCTTCCAAGTGCTGCTCATGCGCGCTTGCTTGTAAGAATGTTCTCTAACTTCAACTCTAGTCATGGCTCAGGGTTTGTCATATGAAGTATGAATCTTTTCTTTATTGCGTTGTGCGTATTCTGAATGTTTCTCAATTTATATGATCTGTAGATAATGAACCGGAGCAACCAAGTAGCCCATCCGTGAAAAGCTCTGAAGAGAAGGGTATTGCTGTGGTACATGAAACCAAATGCAAGCTCTATGTAAAGGTAACGTCTGAAAAAGCTTTCCCGTATTACATGTCTTTCCAATGTCAAAGCCCTGGGTTGATTTGATGACATATATCCTGGTGTCCGAACAGACTTGCTTGTTCCCATCAATCTGTATGTTTTAATTTGTGACTTTAGATATAACACCCAAAAGATTGTGACTTAGCTTTCCTGTACTTTGTAAGATCAGTGCTATTACTAATTGTGTAATTGTCTAATTGATGCTTTATTTCTAAATAATTTTTCCTGTATTATACTCCCTCAAACTCAAAATAATTGTCCACTTTTCTTTTTGGGTCAATTCACCCTAATTGTTCACTTTCTATTTTTGGCAAAGATTTTTTACCTAAATACCCTATATTCACACAAGTAAAGAACATAATACCCCTACTTATATTATTTAAAATATTCCAACTACTACCTTTACAATTATTATAATCACTTAAATACCCCAACTACCATCTTTACAATTATTATAATCATTTAAAATACCCCAACTACCACTTTCTTAAAATTCATGCCCAACCCAAAGTGGACAATAGTTTGAGTTGGAGGGAGTATTAATTATGTTCTTTTTGGCCGTGTGATATGTTTCATGTCTTTATCACTTTTTTCCTGTACATATGCAATTTATTACGATATGGGAATTTCTTATCACATTTAGTTTTTAAACTTTCCTTTTTCTGCCTCTGCACAGTCAACTGATCCAGCTGACAAGGAGCCATGGAAGGATAAAGGTGCTGGGAAACTCTTCATCAAATGTTTGGAAGCTGCTACCAAGGGTACAAAGGAATCCAAGCCAAGGATACTTGTCCGTAATGATGTACGTCTTTGATATTTTTTTCCTTGCTCAATGTCAACCATGTTTTTGTAATTCTGACCAGTGCTGTTGTGTGTTTCTATGTGTAATTTCATGGTTGTAGGTTGGAAGGATAATGCTTAATGCTTCATTATACCCAGGCATCAAGACAAGTTTGCAGAAAAATGCCATTGTGACCATATTCCATACTTTGGTATTGCACTAGTTTACAGTCTTTTCATTTAGGAAAAATCGGTATTAATAATCCAACCTTTCACCCATCTGCTGTGAATAATCCCACCTTTGGATCAAACCTTTGCCCTTAGTTTGCTGTCAGCATACTGATATGGTATGCTGATAGTGATCATTCATAGCAGATGGGTGAAAGGTTGGATTATTAATAGCAAATTGTCCTTTAAATTTATTACTTTCGGTTCACTGCTGCTTTGGTGACTCTTTCAAATGATTAAGAACAGCCTTTTAACTCCTTGCTAGTGACGCCAAGCTTCCGTTGTTTACTTTTGCTTGCGGGTATTTAACAGTTTACTTTTGTTTCTTACCTACAAGTTGTGTTTGGCGTTAATTTATTGAACTTAGATGCTTTATACTGTATCACTATTTCCATCTTCGGCTCCTCTCAAGCTCTTCTCGTTTCTAGTCCGGTTTTTCCCTATAAGAAAGTTAAGGCCATGTCCTGTCATGTGAAGCTACCATTATTCAGTAAAGGGGTTGTCATATAGTCTTAAGTTGCAAGTACGCCTTCTCGCACTCATATAAATCTCTTGTTCACTATGCAGGAAGATAGTGGAGAAAATGTTAAAGCTGTTGCTCGTACGTTTTTAATACGAGTAAAAAACGAGGAGGAAAGAAATAAGTTGTCAGATACTATACGTGAACATGCACCAACGGCTTGAGAACGGAATTAGCTTTTCGTTGAGTGTTGTTCCATAGATTATGCGGGTGGCGTGGGCTGGATTTATCTCTTTCGGCCGCAGTTTTGGAAAGGCGAGCTTGCAGGAAAATGAATACGAAAAGCCCCCTTTGTGCCAGAATACCCAATGTAACAAATGAATTAATGCAAAGGATGGAAGGGTGTATCATTAACATTAGTGAGATAGCAAGAAACTAAACTTTGTATCTTCTCTTTTTTATTGGTGTTGTATGATACAAATTTGTCATCAAATTGTTATGGTGCTTATTTTGCAAAGAAATCAAATAGACGTTCCATAAATGATTTTCCCAATCCATAATTATGCCAATAAGTAGCAACAAGTATTTCATATACATCTATATCTATCAATTAACAAGTATCGTAATCACATTTAATTTGTTCTCGCCAAAACAGAATATAAATGCAAATATTCAACAAATTCACGAATATTTGTTTCCATTAATATAAGTAAAATGTTATTTACATTATCATCATCCTACCCAGTGTATTCCGCTTATAGAAAAACTATGGACAGGGTCTGGGGAGGGAAGGATGGTAGCAACTTATACCCATAAAGAAGAGCGCGACCAAAAGAGTCTTCCGACTCGAGGAAAATAAAGAGGAGTATCTGGTCTCTCCCAATGAGCTAAGAGCTATTACAAATCTCAACGTCTAATTAAGCGTCTTCTCTCTTTATACTCCCTCGCTTTTTTAGCATTTCTCCTCTCATTCTACTATCTTGTTTCATGTGTAAAGAGCAAAAATTTGTTACATTAGTTTCATGTGTTAAAAAGAGAAATAAATAAGAGTACTATTTTCTATCAAATTCAATTTAATCAATTCACATAACTGAAATGAACGGCACAAGCGAGGTTCAACAATGAAAAACAATGTAAAAGAACACAAGTGTTTATGAGGTATTTTGGATACCTGCCCCTCAAATGTAGTTTTATTATAATGATTCAATAATACAATTATAATAAACCTCCCTTATCTTGAGAACAATCTCCCAAGATCACAAAATGCTAGAACAATGATGAACACTCTCAAGTTTCAAGCAAAATAATAGCTTTCTCTCAAAGTGTGTTTGTGGTGATTCTTTCTCTATGAATGATACTCCCTTTTATAGGTGAAAGTGAGTGTCATTCATAGAGTCACACATTTATCACCATTTAAACACATTTAACACCTACTTAACTATGCTAATAAACATAGCCATACAAACCAAAAATAGTAAACAGCAATAAACATTGGAATTATACCCCTTCAATGCGCAAAACTGATGACCGTTGAGCTGCTGAGTGACCACTGCCAGCCTGCACGAACGAGCCATAGGATGCTCAAACGAGCAAGGACTTCCTGCTGCCTACTGATGCTCTCTAACCTTGCTGCTCGAACGAGCAGCCCCTGAGCCCCTGCTGCACCCTATTGACTTGCTTCCAACGTTGCTTTTGTTGGAGTATATAACATATTCTGGAGCCTCAACTATCAGCTTAAGCTTTTGGTTGAGTTGGTTCCTTGACATGGTATCAGAAGACAGGGTGACAAGAGGTCACAGGTTCGAATCTCAACCACCCCTCATTTAAAGTGGAATATTTAGCGCCATATATGAGGAGGGCATGTGCTGCATCCACACTTCTAGCCCAAAGGGCTCTCGTGTGAGGGGGCGTGTTAGAGTATATAACATATCCTGGGGCCTCAACCATCAGCTTAAGCTTTTGGTTGAGATGGTTCCTTAACATGTGCTGATGGTTCCTTGATACGGTATCAGAAGCCAACGTGACAAGAGGCCACAGGTTCAAATCTCAACCACCCCTCATTTAAGTGGAATATTTAGCACCAGGTATGAGGAGAGCCTGTGTTGCATCCACACTTCTAGCCCAAAAGTTCTCGTGTGAGGGGGCGTATTAGAGTATATAACATAATCTGGAGCCTCAACCATTTCTAACCAAGTTTATAATATCCCTTTGGATTTAAATTTTAGAACATTTCTAACCAAGTTTATAATAAAGCTACACGACAATTTAACAAAGATAACTTTTCTGCCTCATGAAAAGATAAAATGCTCAAATTCGCGGTTCAATTCTCAAACTAGCACTGCTTTCTTAAGCTGATCTTAAAGCATTTGGACCTTAAACCTTAAGCCATTATATGAGTTGTATTAGTGAATATTTTAACATAATTTACACGTTCCAACATTCATATTCTTAAAAACATTCACCAAAATTTTGAATCAAATCTCAAAAACCATCATTTAAAGTCAACCATATGTTAAAAAAATCAAACAATATGTAATAGTTTGAACAAATTTATTACATACCACAGTTTACATTCATATATAAAATGAAATTAATATCAAAATAATATTAGATCAAATCAAGAAACTTCAAAATTAAATGACAACAATAATTGAGAATTAATACGATACAAACTCACGTGTTTATAAAAGCAAACCAACCAAGCTAGAACATGGTCTATTCATATATTTTGATGGGAGAATAAATACATGTATGAGATTTTCAATATTTTTATTTTGATGACCATCTTTAATATTAGCTCCGTTTCATTTGATTTTTTGACATTATTCACAGTTCACTCTTAATTTGTATTTTATTCTTAATTTATAAGTTAAACCACTGTCATCTTGTTTGATTCGTCTCAATGCAAGGAGCCAAGGATTATTAATATCAACTTTTTATAATTTTTAATTATGCACCATATTAGGACTTAATCTATAAGTTAAACCACAGTCCACTAACTTTCTTTAAATACTTTTTTAATGTTTGTAGTCCCTACTTTTCCTCCATCACATTTATTATTTAATAAATTAATATCTCTACTATCTAAAATATTCCACTTTTCTTAATTCCCGTGAACATTCCCTATGAGAACATCAATAGGGAACGGAGGGAGTAATATATGTCTTGGTAAGTGTGCTCAAATGAAATGAGACAAAATCATTAAAATAGTGGGATTTTTTTAGATAATATCCTAATTACTTTTTAAACTTATATCTATGTCAGGTGCTCTCTTGAGAGACCGTTTTTTGTAAAGATTGTTTTCAAAAGCCCAATCCAATTCTAAATATAAAGTTGTAACAATATATATTTCGAATTAAATTGAATTTTTGGGAGTCATCTTTACAAAAGACGATCTCAAATAAGAATTTGTGTATCTATATATCTTTTATTCATAAATTTTTATTACTATCTTTACAATTTACAACTTTCTTAATGACCGTGTGTGTTATTGCAAACAATTAGGCAGAGTAGTACCAATGAATCTAGACGTGTTTAGTCGTTTCATCTTATGGTTTTGATAAAGGTGTTTTAGATTGATTTAAAATCGAGTTTTGTGTTCGTGTTGATTTCTTACATGATTATAAATCTATTTTTTTGGATCAAATCAAATCAAATTTAATTGTAAAACCGAGTAAATATGAGGTGATCACAGAGTATAATTTGAATCACTCTAATTATACTTTTACCGTTCTATTGTATCTCCTACATTTGACTTTTTACGCAATCTAATGTGTCATTTGATCTTTTATACATTGAATTATGCATAACTAAAAATTATAAAAAATTACTCTCTTGAAAGTATGCTAACGATTCAAACATGATCCAAGGTGATTATTTTTTTTCTTAATAATATATTAGCCGCAATATATATATTTAATATCATTAAAAAGTGTTTATCATAGTCCATACAAAGAAAGTAGTTCCGCTGCTCCGAAATACTTGCTCCATCACAATTTTAAACACTATTCACCGTTCAAGCTTATTTCATATATTGCGGCTAATGTATAAGAAAAAATATAGTCAGGTGAGATCTTATTTGAATCGATAATCGCATACTTTCATAATATTAAGTTTTTATAATTTTTAGATGTGTATAATTTAATACTAACTCCTATCCAACCTATTAGTCTCATTTAATTTTTCAACGATGCAACATTTTAACCTTTAATAATTAAAAATTATAAGAAAAGTTATCAATGGTACCCTGAGATTTTTTTATTATCAATAGTACCCTCGTATTATTGAGCGTTATGCAATCGTAACTTTTTTTTTTTAACTTTTTGCGTCCAAAACCGTTAACTTTCTTTTATGTGTTGAATTGAAAAATAAAAGAAAAAGAAAAAAGGTTACTGTTACGTTGTAAAACGCTCAATAGTATGAAGATACTTTGGATAATAATAAAATTTAGGGGTACCATTGATAAATTGTCAAAATTCAGGGGGACATGTACCATTAATAATTTCTCAAGTTATAAAAACTTGATATTAATAATTCTTATATTGAGACGAATAAAACAAAATCCTACATGTTTATGTTTTAAGTTATAAATAAAAAAGTAAAATACAAATCAAGAGTAATAAGTGAATAGTGACGAAAAAATAAATAAAATTATCGTAGTAATAAGTTATAATTAAAGAACACTTAAAATTGTATAATAATTAAATGTAGCAAGTATAATGAAAAGACGAAGTATATACTTGGTATATACCATACTAAATGCGGAACATTTTCGTCAGCGAAAAACATACGAGTAAGTCAGTAAAGTATTCTTGGCGGCATCTTTCCACCTTTTTCTGTTTCCGTTCGATCATAAATAAAACAAATCTCCACTCTCCTACACAATCTCACTGCTTCAAAAACCCACATTTTTTATTCAATATTCATCATCCAATTCACAATTTGCTGTCTCTGTTCCTCTGGTTTTCTGCCGTAATCTTTGGAATCTCGCGCTAATCCTCCATTGTTGATGCTCATCTAATTTTCTCTATCCTTCTTTTTCCATTTCTCGGCTTCAGGTTTGATTTCGACTCTTTTCGTTTTCGATTACATTTTTAAATTTAGCTTTTGCAACAATTTACGGTTTCTTATTTGCGTTTTTTATTTTCGTTTAAGAATATTTATGAAAATTTAATTTACTGTTTCTTATTTGCATTTTTTATTTTCGCTTACTTTTGATATTCATTTCGAATTTTGAGTGTTTTATATGAATTTGTGGTTTTCGTTGTTAGAATAGTCAAGTTGAATGGCGACAAGTTTAAGTAATATTTATGAAAATTTAATTTAGTTATTGTTCATGCTTCATGCGTTATGTTGATTGGGCTTTATAAATTTATAAATTCATTACGTTGGATTATTCAACTAATATCTCTAAATAAATATAAGCATGTAGAAGTACAACAATTGAGTTGGTTATGATCACATATATCAATTGTAATTCATAGCTAATACTGATTATAATTTGTAGTTAAATAGGAGTGCAACAATTGAGAACTGATTATGGATTTGGCTTATTCTTATATAGATTTTATTGAGGGGGATAAATGGTTCCAAAAGGCGAGCTTCATATCGATTGTTGACTTGCTTCTATTTGTTTGAGTTGGAGATAAAGGTGATGAATTACGTGTGAATTATGAAAATTTCAAATGTTTCATCACCATATTCCTTTTAGAACAGTCAAATTTTAATATAATGATAGTACTTCTTCAATATGAAGTATGTGGTTTGGCGGTTGTGGATAGAACTTGATGTGGATGTCGTTAATTATGGCAAGTTCAACTCAATTTTGAATTACATATCCGAAAGACTACTTCTTGGATTATGGGTTTGGCATAATGTTGTCAACCAATTGAAGATAATGATGGCTACTCTCATTTTTAAAAGTTTACTAAATGCACGGCAACTAAGTCGTTGATGAATGACAGCTGCAGGACAAAACTTGATTTAAAATGCTGTGAAATGCGGCATTGGTTACAATATATTGTCTTTCTGTTTAGTGAGAGTGTTGAGTTTTCTAATATTAACTGAGCTCTGTAGTTAAGTGAATAAGGTGCTCATCACTTGTTTTGTAGTTTAGTTGCTGACACTTAAAGCATCTTTAATTTGTATGCGTTTGTTAGGAATTGTATAAGAACTATATTGATATTTTCTTTTGACCATCATTTTTGTGTTTTGATTTTTCAGATTATTCAAGATGGTTGCGTTTGGGAAAAAGTTGAAAGAAAGGCAACTCCAAGAATGGCAATGGTATGTGACGATTCTACTTTGATGTGAAATTTTTCTGCCAATTACGTGCTAAACAATGAACATGTAATTGAATGTGGATCCAACTGCTGCATATGACAAGTGATCAACAAATTGGTTTTCCAAATGCTTCAAATTTGCATAACACCAACTTTATTTAACTCAATCTTGATATATGTATGAATATAAACACACAAACACATCATGATTTTAAAATTTTGATATATTTGTGGATGCATTATCTGCTATAGGTATTATATAAACTACAAATTGATGAAGAAGAAAGTCAAACAATATGCTCAACACATAGAGAGTGGAACGTTGGACCGTCGTCACGTGCTGAAAGACTTCTCAAGAATGCTAGACATCCAGGTAAAAAAAATTTGTTAGGTAATGCTCTTAGATTTTTGATCATTCTCAATACAAATACTGGTAAATTATTGATGTTGTGTTGCTTTTGTTCAGATCGAAAAAATAGTTCTTTTCCTTTTGGAACAACAAGGGATACTTGCCGGAAGGCTGGCCAAACTTGGAGAGCAGCATAATTCCCCTGATCAACAGCCAGATATAGCCAAGATATCTCAACTACGGGAAGCATATAGAGAAGTTGGGCTTGATCTTTTAAAGCTTCTTTACTTTGTTGAGATCAATGCGATTGGTATTCGTAAGATTCTTAAGAAATTTGATAAACGATTTGGTTATCGTTTCACTGATTACTACGTCAAAACGCGTGCCAATCATCCTTACTCCCAGCTTCAGCAAGTGTTCAAGCATGTGGTGAGTTTTCCCAATCAGGCATATCTTCAGTTCACCCTCCCTAAAGTACTGTAGGTTATATGTCATGCATCTGTCACTTGCCCCTTTTTTTTCTAACTTTCGGAAATGTGTGATGAGCAGGGAATAGGAGCAGTTGTGGGGGCCATAACTCGTAACCTTGGAGACCTGCAGGAGCGCCAAGGAAGCTATGCATCAATCTATGATGATCCTGCTATACCCCTTCAGGTTATATAATCATCTCTTGCATGCTAGTTAGTGCTTTTGATTGCATGTTTCGGTTTCTTCCATTTATTAATTATTGAATCTTTCCGTGGAGACTATTGTGGGTAATGACTCTATTACTTTTTTTCCTGTAGGATCCTGTAATTGATTCGATAAAATCCGCTGTAGATAGGTTAGGATACTCAACGAATTTTCTTCACTTCCTGGCACAACATGCACTTATAATGCAGGAAGACATATTACCAACCCCAACGGAGGAGAAAATTGATGACAAAAGATATTATTTCATGTCACTTATTTTGAACTTGGCAAACACATTTTTGTACATGGTTAACTCATATATTATTGTTCCAACTGCTGATGATTACTCCTTAAGCCTTGGAGCAGCTGCAACTGTTTGTGGTATCATTATTGGGGCAATGGCTGTAGCACAGGTCTTTTCATCCGTATATTTTAGCGCTTGGTCTAACAAATCATACTTCAGACCTCTTGTATTCAGCAGCATTGTTCTTTGTGTGGGAAATCTACTATATGCACTGGCCTATGATTTTAAGTCAATATGGATTCTCCTTATTGGTCGTCTTTTATGTGGGTATGTAAGGGTTGTATTTGCTTTGTCTTAAATACCCATTCGGTGTTAGAAATTGAAATTTTGTGATAGCAACAGTAATTTGGATGGTTTAGCAAAGTTTTTAATCTTTAATTTCAGATTGGGTTCTGCAAGAGCAGTTAATCGACGTTACATCAGTGATTGTGTACCCCTAAAGATTCGAATGCAAGCATCAGCTGGTTTTGTTAGTGCAAGTGCTCTTGGAATGGCTTGTGGTCCTGCTCTTGCTGGCCTACTTCAAATAGAATTCAAGCTTTTCAACTTGACCTTTAACCAGGACACTCTGCCTGGTTGGGTTATGGCAGTTGCCTGGCTATTTTATTTGGTTTGGCTGTGGATTTCCTTTAAAGAACCTGTGCATGATGAAGATCATGTAGAACAACAATCTTCAGCAGGTATGTTCAAGATAGGATTTGAAAACTAAAAGAATATTAAATATGATAGTTCTTGAAAGTAAATAGGTTAATTTAGTGACTTGTGTACTGCAGCATTGGAGTTGTCTAGGGATTTCTTTGTGCTGTGTAGTTAATAACACTCATTTTTTCTGTCCTGATATTCTATTGTAATTATTACCAAGGAATTCACAGTTTTCTTATTATGAAATTGTGGGTTCTACTTTTGGTGTGATTTGAAAATGGTTTGCATTGAGGAAAATGTAGAGTTTCTGATTATTTCTGATTGTGCACACGAGGGAAGAGTTCTTTTGGTGGAAAAATTAGAGTTGGATGTTAGATTGTTTTCATGCGGTATGATTAGAGTTTATTTAATGGATTTTCTCTTTTCTAAATGTTTTTCTTTAATTTAATTGATGGAATAGTTTTTTCAAATAGAAGACGACATATTGATTCTTGAGAATAGAATATACCTGATTAGGTGTAACTGGTATTCTAATTTTGGTTCAATGACTTTTTTTGTTCATAGATGCATATTATTATCATTCAAAACATATAGAAGGTGATTAGAAATATAGTGCCAACTAGAGTCAACTTTTACGTGATCTGATCATATATGCGGCAAACTTGCAATGTTCCTGTTTATAAGTGCATGAATCTTCTATTTCTTTGAATTGGAATTGTGGTATTTCTATGACAATGTGAAACTATGTTATTGAGCATTGTTTGTGCTGTTTTGATATTGGGAAATGGTGTACGCTTTAGTTGAAAAAGTTTGAATGCTCATTAAATAAGACAATCCCTTTTACAGAAACAAAGCAAAATGATGTAATGGAAAAGGGTGTTAAGCAACCCTTGCTTTTAACAACAGAGCGAAGTGAGATAATTTCAGAAGATAAGGAACATGATGATGAAGATGATGGTGACACAGAATATGATGGAAGTGAAGAAGCTCTTGAAGAATCCCGCAAACCGGTCACCTCAATTGCATCTGCCTACAATCTACTCACACCTTCGGTTAAGGTATGCTTTAAAATTGCCACAATAATTTTTGGACATTTGCTAAATGGAATACATACATGCTTAAAAGGTGTACATATTCAGATGACACTTCTATAAATAATATGAACCTTTTCCTTCACAAAAATATGTACACCCTATAATATAATATGTACCCATTTTCCTACAATTATTGTTCCTGATCTTTCTTGCATGGTTTCTTTAATTTATTTATTAAACATAGACCATTCAAAACAGCCGATTAGTTCACTTTTCGGTCTAGTTATGTCTGGTCATTTTTTGGTTCAGATATTTAAATTCTTTGTTATCGGTAGAATTTTTGAATAAAAAAAAACTATATATGATTCTTCATATTTTGTTAAGTTAATTCTTATAATAATGGACATATATACAACTTTTTAGGCTTCGTTAAGAAAAGATTGACCTGAAACACAAAAATTGACAAGAAATTAATTAGTCTCGAGTCTCGACTCAAAAGCGTTGTGTGTAACTCAAAAAAATTAAAACAACAGATTCATAATGGGTTGGTTAGGTTTGACCCTCTTTTTTCGAATTTTTAGATTGGATCACAAGGCACATAGGCAGTATATATGGACCTTGACCACTAATATCTGTTGGGTTCGGTCAATTTTGGATGAGATAAAAATATAAAATTAGACAAGTTTATCTTTACATATACTTTTGATTAGAAGGAAAGTTAATTTATGATAACCAACCAGACAAGTTTTAGCTACATCCTACATGTTTTCAGTGAAGGACACCTTTTTCTCGTTTTAATTATAAGTATCCTATTGTTGTTTGGCCTGGTGGTTAATAACTTAACATCTCGTGTGTGCAAGAATTTCCAAGTTTTGAACTTGTGTTGTGTTTGTGGTAACTAGTAAGTATATTTTAGGTTATTATGAAAATACCACTTGTGTATATTGTATATTTTAGGTTGTTTTTCACAAAAAAGGGTGGTGGCCGCACGTACATTAGCTAATTGTCGTTATTTAAATATGGTGTTTCTTATATCATAGAGCAAAATATCTTAAGGTATTTGAGCTTACCGCAATTTCAAGGTCACAACGATAACCACGAAACAATTCACATTGAACTCAAAAGTAGTTTTGCGACCGCAACTGCGACTGCCACTATGACCACATTCGTGATTTGAACTTTGTGGCTACTCAAGGCTGCAGGAGTGGTGGTCCATTGGATATGGGCAATCGCTAGTTGCAAGATAATAATTTTACCTTGCTATTGCCTATCTGATCAAATCAAAGATTCAATTTTAGTGTAAAAAATGTTGCGTAGTTTTTGAGCTGTTGGCTTGTTGACTTCTTGCACTGGAGATCTTAAATTTTAATTGTGGGTGGATCGGAAAAGATCTTTTGTCATTGTCCCAAAGACCATTTTGATCTTTAATGTAACAAGTCAGAGATGACTAGAAAAAGAAATAAACTGAGAAATGAAGTCATCATGTAAGTGCAAAGTTGCAAAAACTACTCCAAAAGATATTTTCTCTCCTCAGTTGCTGAAGACTGACCTGCAGTTTTAGGTGATGGAATTATCTAGGTCCCTTTTGAATGAAATTTCTTCCTTTGTACCCATCTTTTATTATATATAGGATTTGTGTTACAGCATCATCTTCTTCACTTTCCTTTTATCATTCTTTTTAATCCTAGCAAATGCTTTTTGTAAGTTACTACCTCCATTCTAAATATAGTTATTCTAAAAGAGCTTTATTGTAACAGAGTATAAGTCTTTTAAGTAAAGTTGCAGCATAAAGCAATCAATGTGTTTTCTTTTTCCTAGTTTTAGCGGCTTCCTTTTTACTTGTCAGTTTGTCACTTATCTGAATAATAATATGCTTAAAGGTAGTAGTAAGATAGCAGCAATTTAACCTTGTACGATTTCTTTTTTTAATGTTCTTTTTTTGATGTCAGGGATCCTCTATATAATATGTATTTCATACTTCTGTGACTTATTTATAGAAAGAGTATACAAATTTCAAAACATAAATCTGCTCGAGTCTTCTCTATTTGACATTGCATTTCCCATTATGGTGTTTACAGGTCCAACTGTTGATCTATTTCATGCTCAAGTATGCAATGGAAATTTTACTTTCTGAATCTAGTGTAGTTACAACATACTACTTTGGTTGGTCAACAAGCACTGTATCAATTTTCCTTGCTTGCCTTGGCTTGACGGTACTTCCTGTTAATATGATTGTTGGGACCTATATCAGCAATATGTTCCAGGAGAGGTAATTGTTAATAATTTTACAGATCCTTGTAGATAATCTTTATTGCGATTTAGATTTCTGTGTATCAAGACAGTTTAAGTTGTATTCCAAATCATCTTAGCATTTACTGTTTTTCAAATGAAGAATTTTAAGCTGTGGGTATTTTAAGCATTTAGAAGATCACTTACTTTCTAACATAACGATTTCAAATGAATCAACGAAATTATTGTATTACCCTTATTTCGGTGGGGCCAAAGATTTATAGTTCTTTGGTTTCGGAATATAATGAACTATGTACTATGTTATAAATGTGTCATTATTTCAAGTGCACTTCTTATGTGAAGTTGCTGTTGATGTTTGCTACCAAGGGTCACAGATCAATCTTTTTGTTATTACTAGCATTTAAGGTTGCGTATATTCGACACCCAAAACCCATTTAGGTGGGAACCATTTATGGTTTTGCGGTAATGGAATGTATGTCCTTTATTTATATACATCTGTTCTAGAA
The DNA here is from genome assembly GCA_019425755.1 of Amaranthus cruentus. Lineage (NCBI taxonomy): Eukaryota > Viridiplantae > Streptophyta > Magnoliopsida > Caryophyllales > Amaranthaceae > Amaranthus > Amaranthus cruentus. The sequence continues at coordinate 7,051,223 of CM033451.1, read as the reverse complement.
ATACTAATCATTGATAGTTTCATTCAATTGGAAGCAGTGATGTGTGTTGTTTCATTTGGAAGTTTTAATTAGGTGTTCCCTAATAACATGGAGTGTACAAGTACTTGAAGGTTCTAGTAATTTCTTAAAACCTGACCTTCCATTTAGATAAAATAAAGGGTAGAGCTTTTATCTTGAAAGGAATCTGCATAACAAATGATTTTAGACTTACACAGCTTCTACTGGAGCAAATTGGCTTGTTGATTTAGTTATATTGTTAACTGGGTCGTAAATAATGCATTGGCCCACATTTCGTTTGCAGTTCTACTAAATAGTACCCTCTATATTATACACCTGTATCTGGTTGCAGGCAAATTTTATTGGCTTCTGAGATCGTGGTCTGCGTTGGTATCCTGTTAAGCTTCAATTTATTTGTTCGGTATACTGTCCTGCAATACGTATGCTCAGGCCTGATCATGTTTGTTGCTGCTGAAGTTCTTGAAGGTAAGTTTTTGAGCAGTTCTCGGAAATATATTCTTTGCTGCTGAATGGTTTCCTGTATTTGGTGCATACTGCATACTGTTCTGACAACTCATCCCTAAATTGTCTTTGAATAAATATAGAATTAGCCAGAAGCTCTGTTTGTATTTTATTTGATTTCTAGGTTGCTGACTTGCGCCAGTTCCCCCGAACCCTAGGAGTAACAATTTTGTGGTTAACAGCTGGAGTGTTAGGTCTCACCTCATTTGCTGGACGAATTCTGGAAATTTATGTATGGTTGAGATGCAAGTAGAAACATAATTAATCTTGGAGAGTGAACTCAATAAATAATTGCTTCTGAATTTTTCAGAATAGAACTGATTACAAAAAGCTTTAGGAATTAGACCTGATTAATGGGAAAACAGCATGCTTCTTGTAATCTTGTCATTTAGGTATTACAGCTGCTGGATTTTCCTCAATATGAACTACAATACTACTCTCGTAATATTGAGCACCTACTAGACCAGTGGACTAGACAGTCACTCTCGTAAATGTCAGGAGCAGATCCAGATGTCTTAAACATTTGGCTGCCCTAAAAGTCAACACTTCAGTTTGAAGTATGTGGTTGAGACAGGAATGTTTCTTTTTGAATGGAAAATAGGGGATCTATCAAATAATTACTTCTGTGGGGACTTGTGAAATGAGCTCTCATTGTATCTATCTTGTGGCATAATTTGGTGACCCATTTATTTGTTAGTTACTGCTTACAAGTTACAAAACAGCGGATTTTGATCGGGGAAGAGCTTGTTTGACTGGTCACTGTTTTTGCATGTGCATTTTCAAAAATATATTATAACATTCCATTTCCTCAAAACCATCAACGAACTCCCACATAAATGGGTCTAGGGGGTTCGATACACGCTACCTTATACTTGTAAAGACAATTACCGTCGATAGCAACTTCACACAAATAAGAATTGCAGAAAATTTAATGGATAAATTTTACTCTGCGCTATTATAATCTAAACCAAAGAAATATAAGGTAAAAGATTTAATGATGAGTAGACAGTGGTAATAGGCCATGATAACGAAAGGTCTGGAACAAATTTGTGCTACATCATCCCAAACTATATAGTTTCTCTTTTTCTCTTTTTGAATTTGCTACAACACTGAAATCGAACTAAGCGTTTTTTTTGTATGTGCTATCTCCGGGAATGTGGGTTCGGCCTTGCGTTCGCCAAGTCTTTATTCATGGGTTCGGATTATAGAAGGGCACTGTTGCCTATACTTTCATGTGTTTATACATGCATCCCTTCAAGGCTTCAAGCATTCTCCTGCTTAGCAATACTTTCATGTGTTTTTTTCACAAATAATCTTTCGACGCAATACTTTCATTTCACTTTTGAACTCATAAAGCTTTTAATCTAAACTTTCAGGGGTAAACCTATCACTCCTATCTCGAGTTATGTCATCAAGGCTGTCACGCGGAACATACAACGGTGGCCTTCTGTCAACCGAAGCTGGGACACTAGCTAGAGTGGTTGCGGATGCAACAATCACACTGATCGGGCTGTTGGGTGAAAGTAGTCTTCTGAATTTGACCCTCCTACCGTCATTTCTCATTTCTGTTGGCTCCATAATTGCTACATGCTACACTTACAACTCACTCTACTGATTGATCCCTTGTTACCTGGAGGATTATTTCAATCCTAGACTCCTGCTGCATCTCCCCACTTCTCTTCCTGTCCCAAAATTTTGGTTCTTGTTTCTTTTTTTTCTTTTTTTTTTAATTCCAGTTTTGATTTTATTAATCTAATTACTGTAAATTATAGGAAGAAATAGGCTTATTTTTGTTGCCCTCTGTTGAACATAGTGACATTGAAGGTTGTTTTCAGTGGGCTAAATAATGCCTATATTGTCTAATGAACTTTTGTGCAAAAACTAATTTTCGTTAAAAATTAGTATAAAATGCACATTTATGAACGTGATCAAGAAAGCACATGAATCATAGTTTTAACAATTTGTTGAAATGTAGATTTACAATATCTTTGTGTCACACAAATTGATGATGGCTTTGTTTTTTTTTAGGAAAATAATTTTTTTTTTCATTCACCAGAAAAACCAAATACATCAGGGCAAGTGAAATCTCAGCCTATCTTATTTGCATCAGTGTGAAAAGATAGCCTTGTTTTTTTCTTATTAAAAAAATTATTTGTTTTCAAGATTTTATTTTGTTGAATTAAACTTTATTGAATTTTTTTTTTACTTCTATAATTTGATTGTTGTGATTCTCTCATTTTGTTTTCCTTTGTATTCTCGTATTTGTTATCTAAATTAACTTGTTTTAGTTAGGAATTTAGTTGCCAAAAAACAATCATAATTTAATTTCATTTAACAGAAATGGAATTTCTTTTACTCCATATTATTTTAAGCTAGTTTTTCAGCCCAATAATATTTTACAACTAAAAAAAACTTAAAACAAACACGCGCTTGTTAATATATTTTAATTTATTAGAGTTGGTATTTTAACCTATTAGAAATAGTTTTAACCTATATATTTATGGAAAATTTGAAATAGATAAGACTCTTAATCAAAAAAAGCATGCAATAAGATCCAAATCAAACTTATTCCAAATAAGTGTATGATACCCCAGAGCATAGGTTCGGGTCTGTTCGCAGTTCGCACTTAGTAAGTGCGAACAGTAATTTAATTTTAATTTGTCTCAGGCACATATTTTCAATTATCAACTATTGTATTTTTAGAAACATAACTAAATAGACTTTAAGTTTGTTTTGAGATTTGTGAAAAAAAGTGAATGAAAATATTAAAGGTGCTCATTTGGGTCATTGAGTCAATTTCGGATTAGATGGGGTCTTGTATCAACATTAATTTAATTTTAAATTCATTTTGAAGTCGGATCAACGTTATATTTGATTACAAGATCAAATAAATGTCAAATTCAACTCTACTTCAATAGAATGCTTCAATTAACTCAAAACTAAACTACCAAAGTTAATGCATTTAAGTTAGGTGAAACAAAACATCAAAAAATAAACCTATTAAAGAAATTTCTACTTTCATATCTACCCCTATTCCTAAATATGTAAGCATGTACTTTAGGTCTTGGAGGTGTTAAGTAATTATTTTTCGTCTACATTTTTTATAATAAACAACCAACAGTAATGAAATAAACTTTATCAAACATCTTCGTAATAGTCCTCTTAAACAACCAACTTAAATAGTCAATACTTTTAGTCGTTTAAATCAACCAAAAATTTTCAACCAACAACTCCAGCTAAAAATCATTAGCAAAACAAATTTTTTTAACTAATAAATAGAGAATGTTACTCCCTCCGTTCATTTTTGATGTTCCTATTTAGGTTTTTCACCAAGATTAAGAAAAATGGAATCTTTGGTGTTAGTGGGTGTTATTTTAATTATATAGTGGTGGGAAGTAATGATAGTATTGGAAGTATGAGAGAAAAAATAATTAAATAATAGTGTAATGTAATGATTGTATTGGAAGTATGAGAGAGAAAATAATTAAATAGTAGTGTAAAGTAAGGAAAGTGAGGTTTTAAGGGGTAAAAGTGGGATGAAAACTTTCCAAAAATAAAAAATATTCTAAAGTGGAGAAACTTATGGAACTGCCCGTTTTAGTAAGGTGGAAAAACAAAAAGGAACGGGGGAGTACTAAATAAATTTCATCAACCATTCAAACCCATTGTACAAAATTGGCATTCCTCTATGGCTCTATCTTACTCTTACACCTAAGTCGAGGTTCTGATCATGTTCAACATGTTCGACCATACAGGGCTCCGAAAAATTAGGTGTCTCAATATTAAATTACTTAGTATATATTAGTTAATTAAATATACAAATATTAGAAAAATATCATAATTTTTAAAATTATACAGAATCTTCGTAAAATTTATCAATTTTTACTCCGGCCTGACCTAAGTGAATACCCTTCAATTTCGATCGCCAACCATTTCTTCCACGTTCTATTTATTTTCACTCATATATTGTGTATGTTTGTTACAATTACCACTAATTTACGAAGTAATTGCCTAAATATTTTGGGAGGGAGACTTTAACCCTTTGGGCATGTTTCTTACATCATCTTTATAGTGCTTGTAGTAATTTTAGCCGTCCAAATTGGTCGTTATTAATAATTATTCTTTTATTTTATTTTAGTTTTCTTATTCTAATTCTACTACTTAACTCTACTATATAAGTAGTTCACTACTAGTGTTAGCTACAATGTACTTGCATTCATAGTTGATACATACAAACTTGAGCATTACTATACACAACTACAAATGAGCATGTCTTCTACAAAGCTCCATAGCTTCCTTTTATGGTGGCGACTCGTGGTTCCCACTACTTTCTTTTTTTATCGTCTTTCTTCTTCTGAAACTGGTATTTTTCTCCTATATCAGTGTTTTCTGTCACGTTTTATTATTTCGTTTGGTTCAAATTAGTCGATATACTTTATATTTTAGGTTATCTAATACGTACAATGCTATGACACTTAACATTTGATTTCATATAATTAAAGATCACAAAGATTCAATATTGTTCTTGTCAAAAAAAAATATTGTTAAAATATGTAATGAGGCGGGTTTCTTATATATTACAGAATATAAATAAATAGTAATTACTATACACGTGTAGCAACTATTTCAATCAATTGTACATACTATAAGCTTAGTAAATTCTCTTTTTTTTCAAAAATAATTGGCTTAATAAATTAGTTCACTTATTTCATTATATTGAATTTTTTTATTAGTTCACTTATTTCATTATATTGAATATTTTTATTAGTTGAATTAACTCATTTGCTTTGGTTGTGCATGCTTCTTCATGAAATGAGTAAATGCATTTTTGATCAAAGATGAGTAATAAAATATTCTAATCATTCAAATAAATGAGTATTATTTACACTTCTTAGGGATAATATCATGAAATTCATTTCCAAAAATTGAATTATCTTATAATTTCATAATTAATACTTATTTTTCACCAAATATTATAATTTCAATGGTTGAATTAACTTATTTTTCACTAGATTTTCTACTTTTTAATTTTTTTTTACACATCTCTAGGGGTTATATACATCATTTTTCTTTTGAAATTTTATATACATCATTAATTATTATAAATTTAATAAAAATAAATATATTTATCAAACTTTTAATTTAAGTTGAGATTACTTGAAACAATGCAAATTCTTAAATTTTGCATTTTCATAATTTCTCCTACCCTCTCTTCTAAGAAGGTAAAAGTATAATATGTCTGCTACCTTTTTCTCCAAACTCTATCTTTGTGCGGGATACTGAAATGATGACTATTACATAACTTGAAACAAATTCCTAAACTTTACATTTTAATAATTTTAAATTACCCGTGACAGCTCCAAACTACAGCTTTCTCCACAATGCAACAACAGCACCACCAACCTCCTATTGGGACTACATCATCATAGGTGGTGGCACATCAGGGTGTCCATTAGCGGCTACCCTCTCCCGCAACGCCACAGTCCTACTCCTAGAGCGAGGCGGCTCGCCCTACGGAAACTCCAACATTACCCTCCTTTCCGCATTCGGGTCCGCCCTCTCGGACCTTTCGGACACGTCCTCGTCCCAGCGCTTCATCTCTGAGGACGGGGTCATAAACGCAAGGGCTCGAGTTTTGGGCGGCGGTTCGTGCCTAAACGCGGGATTCTACTCCCGCGCAAGTCCCGCCCAAGTTGAGGAATCTGGGTGGGACCCACATCTGGCTAATGAGTCTTACCATTGGGTTGAAGAGGTAGTGGCATTTCAGCCCCCAATGAGGCAATGGCAGTCTGCAGTTAGAGATGGTCTAATTCAAGCTGGGATTGTGCCATTTAATGGGTTTACATTTGATCATATTAATGGGACTAAAATTGGTGGGACCATTTTTGATAGTGATGGAAATAGACATACTGCTGCTGATTTGTTACAGTATGCTGATCCTAATAGGATTAATGTGCTCTTGCATGCTACTGTCTCCAAGATCTTGTTCAAAACTACAGGTACACATATCCTACTGCGCTTTAACGGCCTGTTTGGTTAGTGGTACGGTAGTAATGAGAATGATTTATAGTGTAAAATTTCATCAAAAGTTCCATATCATTTTCATGGTAATAAAACTTTAATCACAAAAAAGTTTTTTTGTTTACAAATTTCCATTACCACCTAATACTACTTCACCCAATGGTATTGCATTGGAATGAATTTTAGGAAGAAAATGAGACGATTGAAGTTGGATAAGCATGGTCATTAAGGATACCAAGAGCTTTTTCAGCCAAAATTACACTTGTTTTTCATTCTCATTACTACTGTTTATTACCACCGAACAAACGGACCGTAAAATGTTTAGTATGAATAATTAGATTAAGACTCATCTAAGACCAACAAAGCATATTAGGCTTGAACCATTGGATATGGGTCTAAGTTTAGAATTTTCAAACCCGATGGTTCGGATTCTAGTTTGCGTTACACAAAATTAACACAAATTCTTGTATTCATAGGCGGACCTATGTGGTAACAAAGGGTAGCATAGGCTACCCATACTTTTTTAAAAAAATTAATACTTTTCCTTTAAAAAAAATTATTACCTTGTACTGCTCCACTCCAACAATATATTGCTCTCACAGCTATACCCTACAGCCCTGCCCATAACCCACTACCCAGACAACCCAGCTACCCTTCCCCTTTCTCTCTTCTTCCCTTACATCTCCATTTTCGAATTTCATTTCAAATTCTTGCCCAGCTGCCCTCTGACTAAAAGCCTGGCCAGGCGGCCACCTCCCTATTTGCGTGCCGGCAACCGGCTGTCACTATGTCCACTGGACCACCATTCTTCGGTTTTTATTGTAAGTTTATCTTTAAAATTTTGATCTCTCATTCAATTAATTTAGTATTTCATCACTTAAAAATTAAAATCTTTAATTTTTTGTAGGCTTATTCTTTTAATGATTATTTTAGGGTTTAGCAATAGAGATTATATAATAATTGTTAACTAGATAATCGCACGCTTTTTTGTTTTAAAAAACAAAGAAAAATAAATTGTAAATTATTGGTTATTAATAGCATATATAATAGCTAATATTTAATATATTTTTGATTTCTAAAATACATTTTTATAAGTTATGTATGATATTAAATAATGTTATTTTTAATATTATTAAAATTTTTGATCTCTATAAGATTGTAAGTGACAAATTATTATTTTTTGTTTTCAAATTAAAAGTTAGCAAATTATTATTACAGAGAACAAATTTACAAGTTGTGAGAATATATTATATTGCTAGTTTATTGTCAAACGTGTGAACAAATTATTAGCAAATTGTGGAAAATATATTATATAATTATTCTACAGAAATTTGCAAAAATTAGTATTGCTAGTTTATTTGTCAAACGTGTGAGCAAAGAAAGTGAGTATAATTAGACTTTATAATCTCATTGTAAATTGTAACTTGTAATTTGGAACAACGAAATATTTTTGAAATAAATTTTATAAACAAAACTCTTAGTCGTAATTTATTTCAACATGTTGATGAATAATGGTGCTACTCATACTTATGAATTCTGGATCCGCCTATACTTGTACTCGTCTCACAGTAAGACGGTCTCATACAAAAGGGACTGCAAAATTAATGGGTCTGTCAGATTGGACTTGACGATTGACCATTAGATATCATCAAGCTCCAAACCTTAAACTTTTGATTTAAAGTACCAATATTACCGGCCACTAAGTCTTTTATGATCTCGTCTCTATAGTTAGTCAATTTTTATAATTGAATACTTTAAGATTGTAAGTGATTACTGTAAGACTATAAAAAAGTGATAACTCTAAGACTATAAAAGTGATCACTTTAAAACTATTTGTGTTCACTTTAAGGTTATAAATTATCACTTTAGAACAATAAGTGTTAGAGGTGTTCATTGGGGTTATCAAGTCGATTTGGATCATGTATTTTAGATCTGTTCAAAATAGGTCTTGTGTCCACATGACCTTTACATAATTTAAAATTCATTTTGAAGTCGGATTAAGTCGGGTTTGATTACAAGGTTAGATAAATATCAGGTCATCATTTATATTTTGAACACATCTAGTAAATGTATATTGAGTCAGTGCAACAACGATAGTCTCATTGTAAGACCGTTTTATTTGAGAATTTATGCAATACTATATCTTAGAGAAGTATTAGGCTTAAAGTCTATTGAATTAACACAAATTCTTGTGAGAGACGGTTTCTTTGAGAGACCATCTTTAATTGGATTGGCCCATTATGAAAAATGTAGAGTAAATGTAGGCAATAAACTTTAATGGATTGGGCCTGAGAAACGTCTCTCAGAAAGACGGTCTCTCAAGAGACTAGCTATTGAATTAATTTACATATATGATTGAAATGGATTCTCAATGTACAGGAATGGAAAAGCCAAAAGCCCGAGGTGTAGTTTTCACAGACTCATTAGGGTTCAAACACAGGGCCTACTTAACACAAGGGCCCAAAAGTGAAGTTATATTATCAGCTGGAGCACTGGGTAGCCCACAACTTTTAATGCTAAGTGGAGTAGGCCCAGCAGAGCATCTTAAGGCCCATAACATAACATTGGTGTTGGACCAACCCAATGTTGGACAAGGCATGTCAGACAATCCAATGAATGCTATTTACATCCCTTCTCCTTTGCCTGTTGAAGTTTCCCTCATTCAAGTTGTTGGCATCACCCCTTTTGGTAGCTACATTGAGGCGGCTAGCGGCGAAAACTTCGCCGCTAGCAGCAGTGGTCATCGTGCAAGAGACTTCGGCATGCTCTCTCCTAAGGTAAAACCAAATCGTAAAGTTTTTAATATATTAAGTAAGTATTTTGTTTGAAGGAAAACCTAACTTTAGAAAACTATTTTCATCTTTTTTCCTTATACGGTTTTCCAAACTTTTAGTGGAAAAACGTATTTTATCATATATTTTCTATATTGGAAGGAAACTAAATTTCCTTTGGCAATTATGGGTTAACAAGGGCTTGATTCTCACCGTCTAAATGAAAATTTGATTTCCACTTCTCCATTGCCTATAGGAATTTTCCGCTTACAACAAGTCACCCACTCTACCATTCATTTGTATATTTTGTTAGAAACTATTCCTTCTGTTGTTCTCAATTTGCACTACTTTCTATTTTAAGTTTGTCTTACTAATTTTACACTCTTTTCTTTTTTAGCAATAGTCTCACTCTTCTTTTAATCTCATCCATAAACTTATACTCTCTCTTCGTCCTAACCACTCATCTCATCCATAAACGATAAATAATACAATAAAAGATACAAATAGGGGTTATTAATATGACTTTTTCTACCAGTATTCATTCTTTACCACAATTCTCCACTCCATTAAATTTCACTCATTTTATAACTTGTGCAAAATAACAGATTCCAGCAAAACAAACATCTCTATAAGTCGGAAAAATGATAATTTCTAATAATAATACTAAAAATACAAGATTTGTGATTTGTGATACAGATAGGTCAATTATCAACAGTACCACCAAAAGAAAGAACAGCAGAGGCACTAGCCCAAGCCATAGAAAAAATGTCTACACTCCCAGACATAGCCTTCCAAGGCGGGTTCCTCCTCGAAAAAACGATGGGTCCAAGCTCGAAAGGCCACTTAGAGCTTAGAAACCGAGACCCAAACGCAAACCCATCCGTAACCTTCAACTACTTCCAAGAGGCAGAGGACCTACAAAGGTGTGTACAAGGCCTACAAACCATAGAAAATGTTATAACTTCACAAGCATTTGGTAGATTTAAGTACCAAAATATGCCTGTTGAAACTCTCCTAAACATGACTGAATCTGGTTCGGTCAATTTATTGCCGCACCATGCCAATGTTTCGGTTTCACTCCAACAGTTTTGTAAAGATACGGTTATGACTATTTGGCATTACCATGGAGGAAATTTGGTTGGTAGAGTTGTTGATTCGGATTATAAAGTTATGGGTATAAATGCTTTGAGGGTCATTGATGGTTCCACTTTTCATTTTTCTCCTGGGACTAATCCACAAGCCACTGTCATGATGCTCGGCAGGTAAATCACTTCACTTTTTGGTTCACTTTTTCATACTAAAAATAAAACATAAATTCTTACTTGAGACCGTCTTTTGTAAAGACGTCTCTCAAAAGCCCAATCCAAATCTAAATATATATCAGGTCCTCTCTTGAGAGACCGTCTATACTATAGACGTTTCTTAAGAGCCCAGCCCATATCTCCCCCTTTAATTTACAAAACCACCAATCAGTTTTTTTTTTAAAAAAATAATTATATATTGGGTCAGCCCAAAACTTGAGATGTCTATTGTATAGACGGTCTCAAGTAAGAATTTGTGAATATATATTGCTACAACTCTAAATATAGATTTGGGTTGGACTTTTGAGAGTCGTCTTTAAAAAAACGGTCCTGTAAATAAAAAGATCAGAATTAGTTTAGTGTAATTGATGATAATGGTATTTTCACTTTTCAGGTACATGGGAGTAAAAATTTTAAGAGAAAGAGCTCAAACCCAATAAAAACATCACAATTAGTTGTCTTCAATTACCGTTTAATTAGCATTAGAACATGTAATATTAATTAATTAATGTACTAATTGATCCAGCTCTGGTTATCAAACAAAAATTGGGGAAAAGAATTCATATTGCAAAAATTGTTTCATATGTTTCCATTGTACTAATATTTCATACTAGTATAAAACTCATATAATGTACGAATTTCTTAGTATGGCAATATATATAAATATAATTTTCAAATATACCTAATAATAAACACATAATAATGATTGCTAAAATATATAAATCTTTAAAGTATTTATTTTTGAAAATGGTAAATTTACAGTATCCGACAAAATTCAATCACTAATTTATTTTGTATAGCTCAATATAAGCAAGAATAATTTAGCATCAACCAATAAAATTTTTTTATCTAGCAGGCTTTTTATAAGGATGACTTGTGTAGTTTTTCAATTTTTTTATAAAATTGTATGATACAATAAAATTCAATCAATAATTTATTTTTATAGCTCAATATAAGCAAGAATAATTCAACATCAACCAATAAAATTCTTTCATCTAGCAGAGCTTTTGCGATATTATATTAGGCAATAATTTACAAACAATGCAAATTCTACTAATAACCATTCAGACAATAAAAAAAATTACACATTGACAACATTCTGTTAAACTGTCTTTTGTTAATTTACATCAAGAATATTGATTTGTATGATTCTTGTATCATTTGCAAAAATTTATTATTATCTGTTTGAATTAAAATTCTCATATTGTCACATTAATTTTTTTAAAATCTCATCTACAAATTTAGTTTATCTTTTTATGTAATTTAAATATTTCTCTTATTTACTACTCTTAAAAACAATTCTTTTCTTATCTTGGTTTGAGTCGAGTTGCAGACAAATTATCCTTGTAACAAAAGCTACGGGACAAAGTATGAAGAAAAATTAAAATTATTGCAAATATATTGAAATGAATTTAATCAATTTATCTACAAGTCATAGCAAGCGATTTGTCTCACTCTCATCTTCTCATTTGGTTTGCATATATATTAATGCATTATTTTAATCGATAATACTTATAATTGGGCATAATTAAAATTATAAAAGTTTATACTAATAAAATTTATATTATGATGGATTAATTATAATTTCAATTGACAATGTCATAACTTATAAAGTGAGAATAAAATGCAAACTAAATTTGAGTGATAAAAATAAAAAACAAATGACGTTACGACAGAAGAATATAAAGGAGAATTCTTTTCTACTTTTAATTAAGAGCCATTATTTGACTAGCTATTAGTTGATAACTAGAATCTAAAAAATCCCAAACTTTAAAAAATTATTGTAAAATATTTATCCCTATGACCATTTTACATTTTTTATAAAGAAACCTAAAATTCGTTGATAAAAATGTCATACGACATTTACAACAAAAGAACAATCGATCAAATACATAACAATTTTAATCAAACAAAATTCTAAATAGACTAAGTCGCTATCATCATAAAGGAGATCTAACACTGAAGTCTTTTCTCTATCACATTGCTGCTAGATATACAGCCTCCTCTGAGTGGTATTTAGATTTGGTGTGGCTTTGAAATAGATATAAGTTTGACACTACTGACTATATTAGTCGAACTGATACTCGTGACGACGTCATATACCTTTTTACCATCGACTTAATAACAAGAGTCCAAATTCTCATCATGAAAGACTTTAAAATCATATATATATATATATATATATATATATATATATATATATATATATATATATATATATATATATATATATATATATATATATATATATATATATATATATATATATATATATATATATATACACACCGAATCCATTAAATTGATAGAAAAACTCTATACACTACAAGAAAAGTTGTTTTTAGCAACAAAGAAAGTCGTTGCTAAAAATATGTTTTCGTTGCTAAAAATGTTTTTTGCAACGAAATCGGTTCTTAATTGTAACAAAAAAAGAAAAAATAAATCCATAATATAGATAGATGAACTTAATTGTAACAAAAAAACAAATAAAAATAGTGATATAATGAGTCCTCACGATCAACCATAAAATTAATAGTAGCACTAAAATAAACAATAAAAGCAATAATTTCTTTTAGAGAAAAAAGAATGATAGAGAAAGGAGAGTAATATTAGGTAGCGCCTATGCGATCTTATGATCGTTTTACATTGATTATAATTTATATTTCGTTGACTAGCTAATGGTTTGAATGTATCTAAAATTAATAATAAAAAAACAACATGTCTTGAACGAGACGGCCTCATAATGAGACTGTTTAGTCTTTGGTCGGCTCAATTTGCGCGTGTAACAACCTAGGTATTTTTTACATTTTCGAGGCATTTTTCAATTTTAATCTTAAAGGTATTAATTTTGACATTAAAAATATTAATTTTTCAAAATTGATACTTTTAAAGTCAAAATTAATAAATGTTCAGAAAATAATTTTGTTACACGCGAGAATTAAGCCCGCCAAATTAACGAGTTTTTGTTAAAAAAAACAATTGAATTTGCTCCTTATATCGGAGAACATATCAAAATCCGTTCATGTGCGTATTCGTACAATATAATTATGTATCATTGAAATCTAATACATTTGTGAGTTGTAACATGTATCAATATATCATTGAAAAATAATGCATTTAATATATTGGTGTAAATCTAGCTAGTCTCTATATTCTTTCTCATTTTCAAATACTCCATAAAACAAGTTGAATGTACTATATTTCTTAATTTTTTTTCAAAAACAATTAAGGCTAATTTATTACTCTCTCCGAACCAATTTAGTTGTCTCATTTGTTTTTTTACACTATTCATCAGCCTCGTTTAATTTGTATTTTATTCTTAATCCATAAGTTAAAACATAGTCATGTGAGATCTTGTTTGATTCGTCTCAATGCAAAGATTATTCTTATCAACTTTTCATAATTTTTATCTAAGCATAATTAGAGATATTAAGAGTCAAAATGTTACCTCGACAAGTGCGCCCAAGCAAATGTGACAACTAAATAGGTTCGGAGGGAGTATTATACCGTACAAACAATCAATTCTGACAGTTATATGTATATACTCCTTCTGTCCCATTGAAATTGCAGCATTTTCCATTTTGATCTGTCTCACTTGATTTGCAACATTTCTATTTTTGGATAATGGTCTACCACTTTCTTTTAATCTCATCCATACATTTTAACTCTTTTTTAATTTTTCATCCACACAATTCATTATCTCTCTTCATTTATTACCACTTTCTTAACATTTACCCACTTTCTCTTTGATGCAAATCAAAGAGGACGGAGGGAGTATTTACTTTGTAATTTTGGAAATTGTCAACAATATATAATGCAATATATTTTATCTTTAATTTACTCAATTTAACTATAAATAAATGCTAGTCAAAGATTCTTTAGCCAATAAATAAGTTTCATTTGGCAAAATCTACTTAGTTGTGACACTTGGAATTTTCGAAGTCGTTTAGTGTAACGTATGATGTGAGGAAAATATTACTCTTACTAACAATCTAAAATGGATCTTAAGTATATGGGTATGAATTTTGTGGGTTGTGACTAGGGGTGGGTAGTGCGTAAATTATATGGGTTTCACGCTTTATCCGTCATAATCTAAAACCATCTCTAATATGATAATATCATACCACTAGACATTCTTTTATGAAACACTTTTATATAGATTTGTCAAAATTTGATCCGATCCGAAATTAATCCGAAATCTGTCTGAAAATTAGTGAGTCATAACCCACAAATTTTAACCTGTAACTCGAATATATCGAAAAAGTTAGGTCAAATCCCATAAGATCCACTATATTTCAGTTAAAGATCATCACTTTTAGTTTGAAGTCTTAACTTGCAACCCTCCTGACCAATCGTTTTGACATGTATACTCCTCTGTTTCCTTCATAAATTTAATGACTTCAAAAAACATGATCAAGAAAAATTAAGTATCTTTGACCCAAAATAACTCATACTCCTATAATAAAAACCAAATCAGATTTTCAATATATTTTTTTCGTCTTAAGATACTTGCATTCAATTGTAACATATTATGTAGAAAAATATTTTCATCAATAGCAAGTATAATAGAATGGAGGGAGTATATCCATATACCCAATAACCAAAATTAACTAAATGTCAGTCCTTTATTTGCTGATGTGCTAAATGTTAGTCTTTTAGAATCAATTTTACCAATAAAAATCAAATTAGATTGTCAATAAATATGCAAATACATATACTATATACGAATATACCTAACAACTAAAATTAACTCGACTCGAAATCCAGGTGAACTCACCATATTAAACAACTACTTCCTCTGTTTCATACTATTTTCTATTAGCAGTGACATTTTTTCATACAATATGTCACACTCAGTAGCGATTATTATGAAACGGAACAAATATCGAGTATTTACCACGCACGATTCCCACGAGCTACAAGGGTTGGTTTTGGGTACAAAATTGGCATTAAAAAAATCACAATTAAACATATGATGTGGAATCTCTCCATGATAGCCATCTTTGCTCGTTGTACATCTGGATTCCGGTCTATATAAACAGCAAGAACTTTAGCCAGCTAATTTGGCTTCTCCTCTTTTCTCTTCTTAATTCCATCTTTTCTCCATCGGACTATACAAAGAATAGTCTTTTAATCTGTTATTAACCCAAAACCCATTACAATAAAACCCAAAAATGGCTTCCCCTGTGAAGAATGTGGGAATTCTTGCCATGGAAATCTACTTCCCTCCTACCTGTGTTCAACAGGTATTTCATTTCTTGCTTCACTTTCTTTCTTATTTTTGAATTGGGGTTGATTCTTGATTTTTCTATGATTTTATAATTCTTGGGGGATTGGATTTTAATATATAAATTGGGAATTATTTTTGATTTTTATTTACCTATTGTTTAGCATTGAATGGGAGAAATATGACATAGAAATTTGTTTTTCCATGTGGGGTTTTCTCAATTACCCAAATATTTAATCAAAAAGTTATCTTTGATGGAATCTGCATTTAATTTTTGTTCTTTCTTGTTTTTTTTTTTTTATTTTTAAAAATTTTCTGTTGTAAATGAAGTAATTGTCAATGGATTTGATCAAAACTAAAATCATCCATTCAAGGTGGAATCTTTGAATTTTTTGATGGGTAGTAAGTAGTAAAACAATGATCTTAATGTATTTCAATTCTTAGATGTTGTGCAAATCAAGAAATCCATAAACTAATAATTTTCTATAAATTATCAAGAAAAGTCTGGAAAGTGTAATATTGAGGTTAGATCATGGTTGGGTCTAGATGAAGTTTTTGCATAACAAAATAAGTTAAGGGGTTGATCTTATGATTCATTTATCAATGGACATCTCAACTTTTAGTAGTTAGTATAAGACTATAAGTTGGTTGATTACTCAAATTGGAAAGTCAACTCTTCAAGATATCTGAGAAACATTGACTGATAAAAACACAGTGTAAAAATGCGGAAATGGTCGCATCGCGGTATCGAAATGGTGATGGGTTGTTATCGTTACGTCTAGATATCGGAATCATAAGATATCCCTGATATGGCCAAAAATGTAGTTTTTTACTCCTTTACAACTCGAGAAGTATCAGTTCGTTTGCTTTGAAAACCTTTAGAATGCGGTCGATGCGATGCCATGTAGCGTTGTTTTTACACTATGGCTAGAAATCAATGCAAAGGAATAATACTAAGATGATAGTTTGTTGATGAAATATGAGTAATAACTCATAAGGATAAGGTACTTCAGATTTCAGGGATTATGTTCAGTCATTTCATCTCATTGGTTGGTTATTGTTTATGTCAAACCAGGAAGCATTAGAGGTTCATGATGGAGCTAGCAAAGGAAAGTACACCATTGGACTTGGACAAGATTGTATGGCATTTTGTACTGAAGTGGAAGACATAATCTCAATGAGGTTCTTAAACTTTCTCTCATCTTGACTACTCTCTGATTATCTTTTATTGCAGCACTAATTCTGACTTGGTGACAATTTTGACTATTTTACATGGTGCATTTCAAATTTCAACTGCAATTAGGGGCAAAGCTAGAAATAAAAGTAGAGGGGCCGGGAATGTCAAAATTTCCTTTACCATTATAACACTCGCGATTTACTACTCTTGTAACAATACTAGCAGTATACAATTAAATAAACAATAGGGACCAAACTATAAAAATAAGCGGTTGTTGAGCCATGGCGGCCCCTATGTGGCTTCGCCACTGACTGCAATGTTTATTTTCGAGATTAGTCATTATGTGCCACACCCTTCTGGCTCTAAACTTGTAGGGTAGTTGGCAACATAGTATAAAAATTGCAGTAAGAGTCGCGATCGCGGTAACAGAACGCTAATGCGTTAGTGAGAGTGATTCGTTTATCAAAGCGCCTAAATATCAAAGAAACCATAAGATATTCCTTGACACAACCCAAAACTCGGTTTTTTTACAACTTTACAACGCGGGAAATATCGTTCGTTTATTTTGAAAAGCTTTACAACACGTCCAATGCGATGCGATGCGTCCTTGATTTTACTCTAAGGTTAGCCAATCAATAGTATGACCTCAAAATATATACATGTATAATGTGTTAGCAATTATTATTCTTTTACACCTTTTATTACCTGTACATTTTGTTTTTTGCTTTTATGCTTTTGTATGGGCCAGGGTGTTTGTATGTAGGGCTCGAAAGCATTATAGAAAGGTTGTAATGTAAAGGGTTGTTTGCCTTCTTCGAGGACTTGTAACATGTTATGGATAGTTTGGAGCCTTGCATCTTTATTAAAATTGATACTGTATTTTCTTAGCTGGAGCATCCACAATACGTTGTGGCGACATAATTTTTCTCATTTTGCATTCGCTAACGGTCTGATCTGTTCTGTTATTCCAGTTTGACAGCTGTGACCTCACTTCTTGAGAAGTATAATGTTGATCCTAAACAAATTGGCCGGCTTGAAGTAGGTAGTGAGACTGTCTTAGACAAGAGCAAATCTATCAAGACATTTTTGATGCAAGTATTTGAGGTACTGGTTGAATTAGTATACGGGTATTTTCTTTTATGTCTTCTTCTAAGGGGGTGTATATACGTCAATTTTTTTAGATATTCTCCTTTATATCGGGTCAAGTTCGGGTCTAGTGTTTCAGGTTGCTTCAAAATCGGGTTTTGTGTCCACATTGATTTTTGCATGAGTTAAATATATATTGGCGTTGGGTCAAGTCAGGTTCGGTTATAAGGTCAGGTAAATATCGGGTCTGTTTTGAACACCTCTAGTTGTAACTTGTAAGCATATGTAAAATCAATGTAAGAGGGTTTATGATTTATAATGAGCCTAGAGTTTCCGCCTACTAACATAAGAAATGCGGTGTGATTGTCACTCAAGTCTTTCGGGCATGCCAAGGACGAGGACTATCAAAATTTTGAACTGAAATTTGTTTGGTTGTAGCCTTGTGGGGTTGGCTAAGGATTGACAGGAGAGCATGGGATGCTATCCTTCTTTTTCTTTTTGCACAGTTTGTATTGTTATACAGTTGGCATTTGCATCATTATGCATGTACTTATTCGACAATTTCTCATTTACCAAAGATGACCCCATTGTGACACTGTTGAAATTAAGGCTTTGGCATTGTTACTACCGTTGACCAAAGTTGACTTGGTCTTTGAAAGATCGACATCTACTTTCTTTGTCGAAACATAATAAGAGAGATTTTTTTTTCATTCCAAAATAAATAGGAACACGGAAATACAGACATCGAAGGTGTTGACTCGACAAATGCATGCTATGGTGGAACTGCTGCACTATTTAATTGTGTAAATTGGGTGGAGAGCAGTTCATGGGATGGACGTTACGGTCTTGTTGTATGCACAGACAGTGCGGTGAGTTCAAATTTTTTTCGTATATCTGACTACATACCATGCTCGTAAAATCACTACTAATCAACTTAATATGGAAATTACGGCGTGTGCCCCTGTTTATGTTTTAAAATCTCGATGCATATAGTAATTTTTAGCGTAATTGTTGGCAAAGATGTATGGGTGTCAACTTCCGATCTTCAAAACTTACAAAATTTTTAAATATGTTCTTGGAATCAGGTTTATGCCGAGGGACCAGCTAGACCCACAGGAGGAGCTGCTGCTATTGCGATGCTCGTGGGGCCAGATGCACCCATCACTTTTGAAAGCAAGTTGAGAGGCAGCCATATGGCTCATGCCTATGACTTTTACAAGCCCAACTTAGCTAGTGAATATCCTGTAAGTCTCGAGGTTTTACCACAACACGTTAGTGGGGTCTAAATTGGTGTCTGTCAAATTTATGATGTAAGGAGAAAAATAATAACACGAGCATGTATGTTGAGCAAATGACGAGTGTACTCGCTTTGAGAAAGCTCTCAATGCCAATAATTGCGTTATTTTGGTGTCGATGTCAATTTAAATTCCATTACATTCAATAGTTTTTTTTAGTTTCTATGTCATTATTTTGGTGACACTGATGTATTGACCTGTTCCGTCATAGGTTGTTGACGGGAAATTGTCGCAGACCTGTTATCTCATGGCAGTCGATTCTTGCTATAAACTTCTTTGCAACAAGTGAGCCCTTTATTGACCATTATCGAACTTTAGAATCATATTATTGCGTATATTGTACCTTGCTATAATCTTCAAGATTGTGAATATGAACAATTCTCGTATCTCAGGTATGAGAAATTCGAAGGCAAGCAATTTTCAGTTAACGATGCTGATTATATTGTTTTCCATTCTCCATACAACAAGGTACATCTCCGACAAATTGAAATTTAACCCATGGTTTTAAGCTATGTTACTCGGACTCTTCATTTTGCTTCACGTACTCGTGTCCGATCCTTGACCGAAAATTAGTATGGCACTTAGACGCTTCATTTTAGGCGTAAAATTGAATATATAGACGTGTCCGACATTTGGACACGTACCAGTATCCAACATCAATTGCCGAGTCCAAGTAACATAGCTTATAAGATACGTGAATAAGAACCGGCTTTTTATTTGCATAAAAAGATTTATGTACTTTCGAATTCGCTATCCTAAAATCACACTTATCTATTTCCACAGCTTGTACAAAAGAGCTTTGCCCGATTGATGTACAATGATTTTTTGAGAAATGCCAGGTATTTCCCTCATTTCATTTTCAATTTATGTCATCCGATTCAAGTCAATACGCCATGGAACAGGCTATAAAGTGCTTTGTACGGAAAACTCTTTTACTGATATGTGATACCTATTGGAAGCTCAATTGATGAAGACGCTAAGGAGACGCTGGCCCCATACTCCAATATATCTATTGAGGAAAGCTATCAAAGCAGGGAACTCGAAAAGGTTTGCTACTACCGATACATCTACTTAGTTGTAAACTGGCTAAATTCCGATCTCAATGGAGACATATATGTGGAAGTGCATAGTTCTATATGTTGGAAATACTTCACATGTGAGGAATATCTCACATCAATAAAATATTGGGATGTAGACTTGCATATAATGCTTGCTTAGTAATACTCCTGATAACACACTAAAGAGTGAACCTCATCAAGTGTGTATGCAATTCAACGCTCATTACCCATGGATTTGTGGGCTCGAGCCCATGGGTGCCCTTTGGGTGTGTCCACATGAATGGACCCATGGGGTAAAAATGTAACGAATTGTCACAGTCTAACAGTATAGTGTTCTTTTTACTTCCAGGTAACTCAATCCGTTGCGAGGTCCTTGTATGACAAAAAGGTGAAACCAACCACTTTGGTGCCAAAGCAAATTGGAAACACTTACACCGCGTCTCTATATTCTGCATTTGCTTCCCTTATTCACAACAAACACAGTGAATTGGTGAGTAATTTAGACCGTTAATTGAATCTAGCCTTAATTACGCTCGCTTAACAATCAGGCTTTTGATTTTTTTCGTTCAGGTGGGCAAACGGGTCTTAATGTTTTCTTATGGAAGCGGTTTGACAGCTACGATGTTCTCACTTCAGTTCAATGAAGGGCAGCAACCCTTCAGCTTGTCTAACATTGCCGCAGTTATGGATGTTGCCAACAAGCTGAAGTCGAGGCATGAGGTATTTACTATTTACTCCTTATCTGTGAAACGCCTTAGGGATGGGCATATAAGGGTCTGGTTCGGGCTACTTGAATCCGGACCCGGACCCTAACTTTAGGGTAGGTTCCAGACCCGGACCCTAATCATAAGGATCCAAAAAATTAGACCCGGACCCAGACCTAGACCTTGAGGGTCTGGACCCGAACCCTAAAATCAAAGCTCAACTTTATATTTAGGTATTCAGAGAGGGATATGACAATCACTTGAGGAATCCGTCTCAACTTCCACTTTCTGATTTTGACTTGATTCATCCGCAGTTCCCACCCGATAAATTTGTCGATACCTTGAAGCTGATGGAGCACAGATATGGGGCGAAAGAGTTTGTGACGAGCAAGGATACCAGCCTATTGGCTCCTGGAACTTACTACCTAACTGAGGTCGACTCCATGTACAGACGTTTCTATGCCAAGAAACCGGCTAATGATTCTAACCATGCATACGAAAATGGTTCGCTTACCAACGGTCATTGATTACTTGGGGTTCGTTAAGGCGCAAAACGGTTTAACCGTGAAATCAAAGTGTCTTTCGTTGGTTGCAGCTTTGGAGTTACTTGAGATGGATTCTATAATGTGAGCTTGTATTTCATATTTTAAACTAATTTATTTATTTAGTTACTGATAGTATTAGTGTTGTTTCAAACAGTTAAAAGGTGTCCTATGCTAAAGTATGTAGCCATTTTATTGTTTGCCTAAATTTTTTGGTATTGCACAAAAGAAAATAAAGTACTTCATTTAAATGCTATAAGCATTACATTCAGATTCATCCTTTCTGTTTCTTTTGTTTACCATAAGTTGGTCATCAACTCCGGCAATAATAATTTTTATTAATATTAAATAGAATACTTTAATTATATATATATAAAAATATATTCTGTTATATATATATATATATATATATATATATATATATATATATATATATATATATATATATATATATATATATATATATATATATATAGGAAGAAGTTCCAGTGAGAACCATCCTTATATGAGAACCGTGAGAACCAATCAGCTTTACAAAAAAGTGTTACTTTTACTAAAAAGGTGTTACTTCTGGGCAAAAAGGTGTTATTGTATTTTATGATACTATTAGGCAAAAAAGTGTTACTTTAAGAAAAATTCTGAAAAAAACTCATAAAAAGGTGTTACTTTTTACATAAAAATGTGTTACTTTTCGAAAAAAACGTGTTACTTTTTAATATTTTTGTTTTTTTGAAAAAAATATTTTTTTTCTGAAAGTAACACTTTTTATGCTAAAAAGTAACAACTTTTTTTTAAAACAAAAGTAACATTTTTTTGTTCAAAAGTAACACATTTTCTGTAAAAAAGTAACACATTTTTATTAGGGAGTTTGGTTCTCACGGTTCTCATATGCTTCTTCACTGAACTTGACTTATATATATATATATATATATATATATATATATATATATATATATATATATATATATATATATATATATATTGTATATATATATATATATTTATATATATATATGAAGAAGTTCTAGCGAGAACCATCCTCATATGAAAACCGTGAGAATCAATCTATCTAATAAAAAAGTGTTACTTTTCTATTACAAAGATGTTCCTTTTTAGGTAAAAAAAAGTGTTACTTTTTTTGTTAAAAAAAGATATACTTTTCAACAAAAAAGTTACTTTCAAAAAAAAACTCTTGTTTTACTTTTTTTGTTAAAAAAATATATATATATATATATATATATATATATATATATATATATATATATATTACCTCCGTTTCAAAATACTTGCAACATTTGTCTTTTTCACGCAGTCCAATGCACTAATTCAATCCTTAATATATATAATTATGTATAATATAAAACTATAAAAATTTCAGATTAATAATCTTTACGTCGAGACGAATCGAACAAGATCTCACATGACTATGTTTTAACTTATAAGGGAGATAAGTGAATAGTATTTATTTTTTGTACGTTGCGAACAAAATTGGAATACTGCTAGTGAAAACATGTACCCCATAGATTGATTATGTACTCCCCGATTCAAAAGTTGTGATTATTTAACAAAATGCATGTACCCTCAAAAGCTTTCACCGCCTTAAGTGGTTTTGATTTGTATATGATTAAACAGTACTTCCTCCGTTCCATAATACTTGCTACTGATTGTGATATTTTCCCACATAACATGTCACACTCGATAGCAAGTATTATGAAACGGAGGAAGTAAATGTTACCAAACTTATCAAGAAGAAATCGTAACTTCCTAAACATTTGAAAGTGAGGATGCTGTTCATGAAGCAACAAATCAGTAAACTGGTGGTGTTCAATGAACAAACAGAATCATAGACAATGAAATTATGCCACAAATCAGATCAGCCTCATATCTTATTAATAATTAAAAATCCAATTGTTACAAATACAAAACATCTCATCCACTCCTTTTAATACAAATAGACATAGTACATAACAGTAACAATCATTTTTTACTATTAAGATCGAAGACGCCTAGAATTATGAAATTTGCGATCCCCTTCTTCAAGTCGAAACAATGGCAATACAAGTATTCCGATCTTGATGTGTTCAGGCTGTAACTTCGGCCGTCTTCTTGTTGGGCTCGAATACATACTTAATAAGAGACTCTTTAATCGGTAGAAGTTCTGGAAATTCGTTCTTCAATTTAGTGGTCTCGAGCTCATTGTTGCTTCTTGGAGCGATGATCACTTTAGACTGCTCCTCAAGGGTAAAGTTTTTCCATGTAAATTTAGGGTTGATATACTCCCGATACATCTCGAGAATTTCATTGTGGCTCACAACACCGGGATTTGTAAAGTTGTAGATTCCTGTAAGGTTCCGCTTTGCCATCTCGATTGAGATGGGAAGCAGTTCATCCAAGATTGTCATCGAGTTTGGAATGTTCACTACCTTCTCGTAGCGGGTGATCTTGGTGATGAAATTACGGGGATTGGCCAAGTCAGAGGAGATTGGCATCCGAACTCTCAACGTGCATACATTTTCGTAGTTTTTAAGCAACTCCTCAACCTATGAATTCCATTACAGAAGACTTGCATCAGTACAGATTGCTGATCAATGTTAAAAACTTTGTAATTGGACCAAAAGATGCATTGACAAACTTTGCAGCCTTCGGCTCAATGCTAACGTTTAGTAGAGTTAAACACAAAATAAATAAAGCGACACTTCCTAACTCAAACTTCTAAGTCTAAGGTTCGTGCAAAATCCAATCAGATTTATCGTAATCGCTTAATGTACACTATTTTAGCGTGAACTAAATACACATAAGACCTACTCATAGGTATCTAATTACCGATATGCAGTGAGTGGTTTTGTTACTCTGCAGTTGACCATAATAGCTCAGCTCTTACGCTTACGTACATTCGGAATTTCAACCCATTTATATTAAACTAATGAAGATCCATTTAGCATCAAGATTCTAGTTCGCTTGGCTATACTTAGCTTCTAAACCACTCTTGTTTCACTTTTTTTTCTATTTCTCAAAATGACGCTATTGCAAATTTGCAATATACTCCTATTATGATTTCCCATTTGTCACTGCATACCATGGTTTAAAACAATCATATATGTTAGTGCAAGTGTCAATTCACCTTGTGTGAGAGATGGTATTGATAATCTCATAGCACATTCTATGACTTGCACATTGGAGGAGGAAGTAGGGTGTGCAAGGAAGTATGGGAGGTTGAGATTTGGATCACCACATGAAGTGATCAAAGAGGTGCATGAAGGGTGTCTTGAACTAGGCAAGAGGAGCATTGAACAAGGCAAGTAAGTGCACATTGGGTATGCCTTGAACGAGGCATGAAGGGCTTGGAAGGTGGCTTGAATGAGCCGCACAGCAACAGAAGTCATCGGGTGCTTGTTCCAGCACAAAGAGTGCTCGTTCAAGCACCTTGACGCAGGGCCATTTTGACTTTTCCAATTTAGTCGATTCTTAGAGGGGCAAGTTTAACGCTTTGTCCTAGGGTTGTTTATCTAATTTGGGGTCCTATGAAAAGGCCTAAATCAAAATAGGGATGAGAGTGTGGAGTATAATACATGGAGAGCAGCTACGGTTGAGTGCCAAAAGAGCTATTTCTTTGTATTAGAGTGTGTTTTCATTAAAGGTGGAAACTTTGAGCTTAAGAGGTTGTTCTCAAGACTTGTGAGGGTTGTCATTATCGTATTGTTGAACATATACAACTTTATTTGAGGGGAGATGTCTAAGACATCTCATTAAACATCTTTGTGTTCTTGTTTTGTGTTTGCTTTGTCCATTGATTCATGCTTTGTTTTCTATGGCATTTTCTTCTTGTTCTTAACAATTGTGAGGTCCTTAAGCCTTTCATTTCATACAGTCTTCGATTTAGAATATTAGAACACTAATCCATGTATGGGTACTCTAGAGATGGAAGGAGAGATTTTGAGATCCTTGTGGACTGTCTTGAGGGTCCAACAATATTAAGTACCGGGAAAAGAAATAAAGCAAGTGACCACTGCAAAAAAACTAAAAAAATCTCTAACGACCCGTTGTTGATGCTAAATAGTGAATATTTTTTATGAAATACATCATGTCATTCTTATGGTGACGAATGTTTGACTATTAAAAGATTTATTCATTTACAATTCCGACTACCACTTAACACCACATCTTTGAATGATAACACCTTGAAAATAAAATCTGCGAAGAGTGAAGAAGAACAAACCATTAAACTAGTCGAAAGTTTTCCTACCAAAATTACACCAACTTCTATTACTATTCCCAAAATTTAATACCGACAACCAAACTAAGCCTGGTGATACATAATTCGCTAAAGCTCAAAATGATTCAAAAATAGCCTAGAACTGGCCATAATTCGCTTTTTCCAATTCGCAACTTGCGAGGCGATTAGCGAATCATGTGACACTAACCAAGCCTAAGTTTAAACAGCCAAATAAACTTCATAGAATGATCACCACAAAAACTCTATGAGGAAAATTATCACCACAAAAACTCCAGGAAGTTGAAGTCCTTATAACTTCCTGCTTAAAGCCCTACATTATCCCTCCCATTGTGCATCCATCACATGCATGAAGGGGACAATTTAAACAGTTCCAATAAAACTATCTAGTCAAACAAATCACATTCACATATCAAAACCCTTAAGACGAGATCCATAATTAGTCATATCATCCATAACAACACCCAAGATAAAATGTGATCCACTTCACTAGATCAGTAATTCAATTTAAATAAACACTGTAGAACATTAAACACTCAAATCTTGAAGTATTAACAGAAATTCATATGCATAACAATAATTAAATTAATTTAAATTGGACTGACCGACAATTCAAAAACTACAAAACCCCAAGAACAATCAGCATCATAAGATCGTAAATTTAAATCAATCAATAATGAATAAACCACAAACCAATAAATAAACAAAATCTTACCATAGCTTTAGTCTTGGAGTAGAAAGACCCAACAAAATTAGGAGAATCTTCTTCCTTAAACCCAATACCAGAATCAATAGGATGTTTATCATCATACTCAAAAATGCAACCAGTAGCATAATTGATCAAAACGAGGCCGTTTTCGCGGCAAACATCGGCTAAAGTGAGAGTCCCAACAACATTGGTACGAATAGTCTCAACCTTATGAGACTCACACCAGTCAACATTGGGACGACCAGTAACACCGGCGGCGTTGAATACATGGGTGGGTTTAACGGCGGCGATATCAGCTAATAATGAAGTCCGGTTTTCCAAGCGGCCTGAACCGTATGTATAATTGATTCCTTGAGATTCGCAGAGTTTACCCAATAGACCACCGATCCAGCCGGTTCGACCATAGATTAGGAAGTTATGGGATTTGGTGTCGGAAGATCCGTTTCCTGCGAAACCCATTACAAGAGAGGGAAGGAAGAGTTGATGGCCGATGGGAGGAAGATGAAGAAGGTACGTGTGACTTGTGGGTGTCTGAGAGCGTGGGGTATATTATTTGATTGAAAAAATACGGTAAATAGTATCTCAATAGAATTGCTTGGATTGAGAGTAAATATTTAAGAGTAATAAAAGTCAAAGTAAGAATGTAAGGTTAGTTAGGTAGATGTTTAAAGGAATTTAATTGTTAGAGAAGTGGAAGAATGCATTAGGATGTAATGAAAAAATAGAGAAAATAGCAATAAGTTCTTTTATTTTGGGTATAAATTTATCCTAAGGGGAGGTGGAGGAATTCTTTACCTCCAAATGAGTGAAATCAAACTCTTTTTCTATTCATTATTTTTAATTTACTCGTATTCGACCTCTATCACAATTCACAATTAATTAAATAACTTCATTTGCATATATAATTACCTTTGTTACATTGGTTTGACTTTTTTTTACTACCTTAAATAGACCAAGTGAGTCTTTCCCAAAATATTGCAATTTAGAGAAATAATTCTCATCTTATATTAATGGGAAACATAATTTTTTATCTACCGTCCACATTAGAATATATTTTATTTTTTTTAATTCTGTCGTATAAAACCGCTATATAAGATAGCGGTTTTTTCTCTTTAAACACAAAACTTGATTCACTAACCAGAAGGCAGGAACTCAACACCTTATATCATAAATTCTTGATACATCTATAAATGCACAAGCAAAAATTCAATCAAACAACCCTAAGAAGCAGTACCGTGAAACTTCGCATCAAGCACTTGAATGGAAAATCAAATTTCAGTCATTAAATTTGGCCACAAAGATGATAACACTTGAAACAATAACTTCACTAGCCAACAAGTAACTCAATCACAAAGATATTAATGGGGATCAAGAAATTTGGCCATCTTTGAGTGAGAAAGGGTGAGAGATGAAGAAATATTTTTTTTTTTGCAGGAGCCGTGTGCAACAGGAGGATGGAGATGAAGTAAACCGCCATTTTAGATGGCGGTTATGTTATATTACAGTTATTTTTTTATTTTTTTTTGCAAATAGTTCATAAAAGCTAAATGTGATCTTAGAAAGCAATTTTGTTTTGAAGTTCTAATATAATCGCTATCTCAGATGACGATTTTAACTAAAAAAAAAGAAAAAAAATTTCTCAATCCATCTTACGTGGACGGTACAATGGGAAAAATAAATTCCCAAAATGCAATATTATGGGAAAAGATTCCCTATAAGTTTTACTTTTTTTTGTAATATAAGTTCTACTTATTTTATTAACAATACTAATTTTTTTATTATTTATGAACTATACTAATTTTAATTTGACAAAAAAAAATTAAAATTTCGTTATATGTTCACTCAAATCCAACTTGTTAAAGGAATATTGTGACTTGAATACACAATCAAATCTATGCATTAGTGTGTTAAGTCTATGCATTGAGTATGCACATTAAGAGGATTTATGAAGACGTTTAAGTGGAATGATCAATGCTTGAAGTTATGGAGGACGTAGGTATTGAAGAGTGACTTAAACGTATGAATTATGATGATAATAATGCATGATGAATGATAGTTAATGAGGACTTATAAGAGTTGATTTTTGTTCCCTGCAATTCAATTTACTTGTCTCATTTAAATTAGAAAAATTGAAAAAAATGAAACAATCACCAAACTTAAGTCAAAATATAAGACCTTAGTAAACTTAATTCCTGAAATAAGCGTCTTTTGGTCCTAAGCTAGCTTCGGTTTAAAAACGCTGTTACTAACAGCGATATTTGAATTTCTGGGATTTTAGTATTCTCGCTGTTACTAACAGCGAGTTGACCTGTTGACTGGTCAAAGCATATCTCGCTGTTAGTAACAGCGAGTTGACTGTCCATAAAATTACACAGATTCCTTCTTCCTCTCATTTCACCCAAATTCGAAAATTCTCTCTCAAAACCCACGACCCACCCTCTCACTTTCCACCATTAAAATAGCTTCAATCTTGCAATTTACCTCATCAAACTCCAAGTTTCTTCTATTAATTAGGTCTGTCTTCTTTCTATTATGTTCATTGACTATTTTTTGCTTTTAATAATTATTTTTTTTGGAAATTAGGTTTTGAAGTTTAAGCTTTGAATTTCCTAAATGCAGGTTACTACACTTGCAAATTATTTTGGACTTATTTTTCTACTCCTTTGTGATCTGTAAAAATTTCTCAAATGTAGTTCTTATTTGCAATGCTAATAATAATGTGGTTGTTTATTTTATTATAGTGAATTTTTCTTCTATTGTAATGGATGTGCTTTGTTATTAAACGTAGTTGGTTTCTCATTGTTGTAGAAATGGCTTCATTTCGTGTGAATGTAGTATGTTTTTGGAATGGTTCGATTCGATCAAGTAGTAGCAATGTTAAGTATGTTGGGGGAAGGCGTAAAATGTTTGGATCAACTCACATATGGATTTGTCAATTTAAACTTTTATAAGTTCTAAGATTGGGGACTGACATCTGAAGTACTATTAATATAAGTTTTAAATACGCTATGAATGGACAATGGTTAGCTTTTCCAATTGAGGATGATGAGACTTTAGATTGTATGTGGGAGTTTTCTAGGTCAACCTCTGTTCCTTCTCTGGAGTTATACGTAGAAGAGGTACCCCTAATGAATCAAGAAGCTAACGTTGTAGAACCAAATGTAGTTGTGAATGTAGCTTCTTCTGCTCCTTCTCCTACGCCTTTCCCTACCCAAGAAACCCAAAATCCCATTTCAGAATCGTCCTCTTCTCCTTCTAATGAACATAATCAAGTTCAAATTCAAGCTTCAAATGATGACCCTTGGGAGGATGCTATAAGTGAGAGTAATGAAATTGTTGAAGCTCCCTCTGAGGAAGATGTGGATGTTAATGAGGAGGCTCTAGCAAATGACATGACCTTAGGCAACATTCCAACAATTGTTGCTCCTACACCTTATGCACAAGTTCCCCCTCTAGATGAACACGTTGAGGATAACTCTTGGAGATCTTGGGCATGTGATACAACATACACCGATGAAGGAGAGTTTCAAAAGGGTATGACGTTTGATAATAAGGATTCTTTGTTGGACGCTATTAGGTTGTATCATATTCGTAGGAATGTTGAGTATCGAGGCGAGACTTCTAATCAACTGTGCTTACCTTGAAGTGTAAGAGGGGTGTACTTGGAGGTTAAGGGCTAGAAAGACCTCTATTCATCTAAATGGGAAATTGTGACATACAAAGGGAAACATGGGGTTGTGTATAGATCGACAATGTGTCATTGGACACATTCATTTGACTTCATCGTGATTAACAATGTTATTAGAAATTGTGTTGCTCAAGACCCATCAATCAAGGTCTCTGTTGTGCGTCAAATGGTGAAAGACCAATTTGGTGTTGAAGTGACCTATAAGCGGGCTTGGTGTGCTAAACAACAAGCCCTTCTTTCCATTTATGGGACGTGGGAAGACTCATATCCTCTCCTTCCCACGTTTTTTGAAAGCAATGCAAGTGTCTAACCCTGGTACTGTAGTTGAGTGGTTCTATAAGGAAGATAATGATGCAGGTGTGTACGTTCGCCCTAGTATTAGAACTTTTCAACGTGTGTTTTGGGCCTTTAAACCTAGTATTGATGGATTCAAGCATTGCAAACCCCTTATCGCCATTGTGGAACACACTTATATGGTAAGTATGCCATACATTATTGATGCGATTGCCCAAGATGGGAACAAGGGTATCTTTCCACTTGCTTTTGCTTTGGTAGAGAAGGAATGCATAGGCTGCATGGTAGTGGTTTATGGCATGTGTCGAAGCATGTGATGCCGATCCGAGTTTATGTATTATTTCTGATAGACATGCGGGTATATTAGCAACCATGGAGGAGTCAGAATGGCAACCTCCTCATGCCCATCATAGGTTTTGCTTACGACACTTGCTAAGTAACTTTAACCGTCAAATGGGTAATGTGAAGTTGAAAAAGATGTTTGGTAGAACTGCAGAGCAAAGACAACCAAATAAGGTTATTGAGGGATTAAAAGCCATTGGTGTTGCGAAACGAGAAGCTCTTTTTTGGATTGATCAGGTTGGTGATATGTGTAAGTGGTCACTATGTCATGATGGAGGTCATAGGTATGGTGTAACTAATACGAACTTAGCCGAAGTGTTCAACAACGTGATGAAGGGTGTACGTTTCTTGCCTATTACTACACTTGTGGAGTTTACCTTTTATCGCGTTAATGATTATTTTGTTAAAAGACGCGAGAGTGCAAATGCGTGGCTAATAGGTGGAAATACGTTTCTTGCCTATTACTACACTGATTACTATTTTTATATGTAGTTTCGATGGGCTCCATACCCCGCTGAGGCATACGCTGCATTGCCTCAACATTCAGGGATTTTGTCCGGGGTGTGGAGAGCATCTGTACCTTTGATATGCTTCGACATAGTCGAAGTGCACCTACCCGAGCGTGTACTACGCCAGTTTGGTATGGTACAGGGCATCCCGCCGCCTTGTGATACAGAGGCCGAGCTCCATCACAGCTCACGCAAAGGTCGGGAACCCAGAAATTGGTTAGATATCAATGCTCGTCACATCGCTAGGTGGGATCATAGATTAGAGCTACTGGCCCAAGGTGCGCCTATCGATGCTGTGGGTGCACCCACTACGGAGGATTACATGCCGTGGTTCCTCTCCATCACTCGTCGATGGATGACAGCACGAGGTATCATCGCAGCTTCCCAGTATGCTCCAGCAGCACCTACGATGACACAGTTTGTATGTATTCTTGCATGTTGATTAGTATAGATAAAGTATACATATTACGTATTTGACTAATATTAATTGAGCGACGCAGCGTCGCTGCGTCATCGACTCGCCGAAGAGGGCCATGCGAGATTGCCCAAGGAATACTACTAGGAACTCAGTTTCAACACTTCATTCCAGTAGTCACGGAGCCTGACACCACTATGTATGCTCAAGGGTCATCTCCTCATACCGACGATCATCTAGAGGAGGTAGATTTGACGTGCCCCGACTATGGCTGGATCCTCACAAGGTGCTGGATCATCCCAATATCAGTCACCTCCCCTACCCGAGCGTCATGCGACTCATTCTTACTATCGTAGGAGGCGTCATAGAGGATCACAGTTAGAGATTGTCCCGGAGGAGCATTAGTATTAGCATAGTGTTTATGTGATGAACATTTGAACATATTGGATATTTGACACATTTTCACTTTTGTGTGTAGCTTGTAATATATATGTAGATGTATATATGTTTATTGTAGCATTAGTTTATCGTTTATTATAAATGAAATGATGAATCATTACGCCATGAATTAAGTTTGCTTCTTAACCTTTCAACGCAATTTCATTCAAATTCAACCATTACATATCAAATTACATAGTTTGTTCAATAACTTAAACACTCGTAACTAAGCTTACTTCGTGAACTTTTTCATAATTCTTTCAGTCTTTCCTTTCCTATTTGTTGTATCATCTATTTGTCTCTTGAGATTGAATATCTCATCTTTGAGCTCTTGTTTTTCCTTTTCAAGTTGTATTATTATGTCTCTCTGCCATTTTGTACCCTCCGGAGCAATCCACCTAAAGTAGCCGCAACCGACTCCTTTATCCAAGTAGAATGGACAAGCAACATATTCACGGCCAGGATCGATGTCGCTCCAATCTTTATTAATCTCAACTGCATAACCACACACACAAACCTCTTCAAAGGAACGCTCTTGTGACATCTAAATAACACACGATAAAGTAACATAGTTAGTTATTCAAAAACATTATTGCTACATATAAATTGAAAATAACACTAACATAATATATTACCTTCAAAACCGATTTATATGAACAAGAATGATGGAGTTTTAATGAAATGAAGTAGGAAAATGATAGTTATTTATAGAACATAATAACAACGGCTAGTTTTTACTTTACAACGGCTAATATTTCATTTTACAACGGCTATTTTGAAGATGTGAAAAGTCAACAGGTCAACTCGCTGTTACTAACAGCGAGATATGCTTTGACCAGTCAACAGGTCAACTCGCTGTTAGTAACAGCGAGAATACTAAAATCCCAGAAATTCAAATATCGCTGTTAGTAACAGCGTTTTTATACCGAAGCTAGCTTAGGACCAAAAGACGCTTATTTCAGGAATTAAGTTTACTTAGGTCTTATATCTTGACTTAAGTTTGGTGATTGTCTCATTTTTTTCAATTTTTCTTTAAATTAAACACGCATATTAAGACTTTAGTAGTAGTGGGGGGACCACATAAAATATGGTAGTTAGGGTATTTTAAGAGCTTGGATTAACTAATTCCAAAAAAAAAGAGCTTGGATTAATTACTAAGTCTTCCCTCTTTTTCATAATTAAAAAGTAGGTAAAACTCAAATTTGGAGGGAAAATTCAATTGCACATTACAATTCATTATGGATGCGTTTGGAATACACATTTCATTTCAAATTGTGAATTTTAATTATGAAATCATAATGAAGAATTTGAAATGACATGGATTGGGGTATCATTCTCAAATCCTCATTTTAATTAACTACTTTTATAAAATTGGTGGATTCGGCTCAAATCCAAATTAAAATTCTTTTTATTGCCAAACACTAACTTTAAGTCAAATCCATATTTGCAAATGAAATCA
Source organism: Amaranthus cruentus (assembly GCA_019425755.1). Lineage (NCBI taxonomy): Eukaryota > Viridiplantae > Streptophyta > Magnoliopsida > Caryophyllales > Amaranthaceae > Amaranthus > Amaranthus cruentus. Next base: position 7,017,437 of record CM033451.1, on the reverse strand, counting down.
TCATTTCCAAACATACCATTAACTTTTTTTTTTTTTTGAAGTATACAATTCATTAAACCTACATAATTACATTCTCTAATTTTATGATTAACACACTTCAAAAGTTCTTAAACTAAATCAAAAAAACTACATAATTTAAATTAAAAATTGTAAATTTAAACTAAAATAAATATTCATTTCATCCTTGATTTCTTCAACGTCTTTTGTACGGCTACCGATAACGGACAACCCTCTCGCCACATGCACATACAGATATTAAATCTTTCATTGACTTCAGATTTTAAAACAGACAATATGCATTTAGTGTTTATATTAGATTAATTAGCTACAAAAACAACAATTTGATTTTTAATTAAGAGAAATTATCAATGGCACCCCTAAGTTTTTGCACTTTATCAATGGTACCCTCGTGTTATTGAGTGTTTTACAATCGTAACCTTTTCTAATTTTTTCCATCCAAAATCTTCCAAAACCGTTAACTTTTTTCTTTTTCTTTTATTTTTTTATCCTTTTAAATTGAAAAAGAAAATAAAAAAAAAAAAGATAACGGTTTTGGACGAATTTGGATAGAAAAAGTTTTAAAAAGGTTACGGTTGTAAAACGCTCAATAACACGAACGTACTATTGATAATCGAAAGAACTTAGGGGTACCATTGATAAAGTGCAAAATTTAGAGGTATCATATGTGCATAAAACTAAATCAATGTAACATAATTCATATCAATTTAGCATTTTGAATTCACGATTCGCTCAAACTAGACTAATAATAACCCAAAATAGACCATAATATTTTCGATTCGTGATACACCGAGAGATTAGCTAATTGTGTTACATTGAACTACATACACAGCAACAAGACTTGCAATATGGAAGCACAATACTATGTCTCTATTTTATCCAAGACAGAACCATGCCACATGTGGTAGCCATTAAAAATTTTCGTAAAACCATTTAATTGTTACCATTGATAAAGTGCAAAAATTTAGGAGAATCATTGATAATTTTATGATTACTTTTATAAATTTTTTATGATAAAAAGCTTTTTTCCACAGATTTTTGAATCCAAATGGAACAATAACAAGAAGCTATCATAATAAAACAAACAGTAAATCTGGATTCAAATAGAGATGGACAAAAAGGACTAATATCACATTTGCAAAGCTTATGGCAATATTATAACATCACTATTTACAACCCAATGGCAGATTTCTTGATGCCAAAACATTCTGGACAGGGATTTTGTGTGGTTAAAGCGCTTAGATGTTAGTAATTGAGTTACAAACACAAAATTTATAAATACAAATTAGCGAACTCCCCACCTTAATATTTCACATAATTTTGCAGTTTGACTTATCTTTAGATTTTTGATCTTGCCTTGGGGTTGACGACGTTGCTTTGGCACTGCTTCTAGGAACCTGAAATACCATCATAGTTCATTTATGTCATACACACCGCAGAGACTTGACAGAAAAAACACAGAAAAAAAAGATGTACATTCTCAAATGCTTGAAGTCATCTGTATCAAACTATAACACATGTAAGTTTAAACAATATATAACCATCTTGATCTAAATGATATCCGTTCATTAAACGAAGTTCTGAATTTCAATCCAACTTACAAATCATCACAAATGGCCAAAGATCGATGTTTATAAACAAGAGCAATCTTGACTAGAAGTAGTTCAGTGAAGAATTTCCTGTCCATCAATTCGTACAAAATAACCCAACTAACAAATCATCACAAATGGCCAAAAACGTCATTCATACTCCTATTGTGTTTCCTAGAATACCACCCATGTTGGTTTCGACATTTGTATGTATTTGACATCACAGGACTCCTATATTCTATGAAAATTGAAACACATATTTTCCCCCTTTTCTATGGGTTGGATTCAAAAGCAAAAGAGATTGGTAAATTCCATGCAGGAATATCTAAAAAACTCTCAGTTTAGTCCCCTTCATAACAAAGAAAACAGTTAACAGAAATAACCATTCAAAGCAATTAATAAACTTCAAATAACTAAATAATCTTCAAGTGACTCACAACAAAGTCTTGGGAAAATTTGTTGCAATATACGTTGTGTGCAAACTTTGCAAGTTCCAAATTTGCAAGTAACATAAGATGTGACAGTTTCAATTTTTAGAACATGGAAAATTGTCTATGAAGCAGAATTATTTTTACTTCTAGAGATGATGTATCCTCAGTCCTCCAAAATCCACATCTTGAACAATTTCCCAAACTTGCACAATATTGGAGCAATGCTACTTTTCAAAATAAATTTGACAAAGGTGCGAGCTTTCCCCTCGTGGGATGCACTTTTTTTTCTAAAAAGCTTAAATATCAACTATTAAATTCTAAAGCATATTTGACGATTAAAACACCATGATATTATATCATAATTGGATAAATGATCCAAAATACTTATTATCATCGCGCTAAGTCATTAATATTGCGTAAAATGGCACAAAAGGTTACTTTAAAGTTTAACCATCATTCTAAAGCATAAGTCCAAATATTCTCCATGAAACAGTTGAAGAGAAGAGTAAAGAGATGAAGAATGCAAAGAAAAAAAAAGTAGATGAAACAAGACGAAAAAAATTGAAAGAAGAAACAAAATGAAGATTGAAGAAGATAAAAACACCAGAAAGTAGAAAAGTGAAGCGGAAAAATGAAAGAAGAAAAAACCATAAGAAACATTACACAAGATCAGAGAAGCTAGAAGTTTAAGGAAATCAAGTATGAATAAACCAATTGAAAGGGGAAGGAGGTAAGTGTATGAGAAGACCAATTAGATGATGGAAATCAGAGTCATTAAATAATAGTAAAATAAAGTTACTTCACATGTGGATTTTGTTTTTTGTTTGTAGATTATAGAAAATTGTTTAACATTGGTCGGTCATTTGGAATGATATTGTTATAACTTATTTTGAATGTAATTTTGTTTCAAAATTTGTCAAATGATGATATTATGCCCCATTTTCAAAACATGAAACTTTGTCGCTGCCTTAAACAAACGTTGAATGTAATTTCTTTTTTCAAATGATGATATTTCGACATCACATAATTTTTCTGGATCCGACCTTGTTTAAGGCTTAGGTCCCACATTACTTTGTAAGGACAAAGAAAGGAGAGTCATGTAACTTAAGTTATGAATATATATATATATATATAGATAGATAGATAGGGGGGATGATCAGAAGAAAACAACTAAAGTGGTGAAAACTGAAAATCAGACTGTCTTATACATATTGTAACAAAAGGTGTACATACTATCTTATAGGGAGTACATATTTTTGTAAAGTATTATTAACAGAAATGTCATCCGAATATGTACATCTTTTAGAAAATGTCCAATTATTTACAAAATCGCCATCGGAATATGTACACCATTTTAGCTTTTATGTACACATGTTTTCAGTTTTCATCACTTTAATTCTCTTATCTCCTCGCAAATTGTGGATTAAAAAAACAAATTATGATTAGTTTTAAAACTATTTTTCGGCCATTTTAAGTGAAAAGCAAATTCGAAAAGCGAATCGGCTTGCTAATTACATTATACTGGACCTGTTAAACTCAGATACACAGAAATTTGAGTACCTTGAAATTCTGGATACTCTAAATGTTGGCCTGTACCCCAACCCACTATGGCCAAGTGCCTTAAAACGGGTGAAGTACCAATCTAGCTAATATTTGGCCAAATAATCAGGTATCTAGATGACAAAAAGAAAAAATGTTTAAAAAGAGCGGGAAAAACGGGTTGATCCATAACTTGTACGTTGTCGGGTGGCCAGGTTGAGTTTTCTTAAACAGCCCCTAGTGATTGATGAGTCCTAAAAGGCTACTTTACATTGTCGAGATAAACCAACACAATTTTACTACTCCACCTAGCATCAATGTCAAATACAAATCAGAACAAGTTTCTTAGTTTCAAAAGAGTCGTGAAATCTCCATCTCACCTGGGGACCTGTTATTAGCCTTGAATTTCCAATACCAGAGGCTTGGTTAGGAGGATTCCGCTGCTGCTGCGATTGTTGTTGCTCAAACTCCTGCTGTTGCAAAGCTATTGCTAATTGTAGATCTGAGCTGTCATCGTTAGTGATAAAAAAAATTGTAAGACCAAATGAAAAGACGCAACACATAAGCAACCAAATGTATCCACACACAGAACATGATTGAACAAAATGCACATAATAATTTGAAGAAACAGAAGGTTAACAATAAGCTAGAAATTTTACTTCATGTCAGATCCATCTGGTGTAGAGTTATCAATGCTAGCCAGGTAGTCCTGAGGTAGAAATAAGAAAAAGCAAAAGATCAGTACACAAAATCACTAGGCTGATCAGATGTGCTCATAGTTGGAAACGCGATATATCTTTGCCCATCTACAGCTTCAGTGCTTTACCAAGAAAATACAGCAGTGACAAATCCTTCTTCCCAAAATGTGAAGTCGGCTCTACCCAAAAATATATTAATTCATTAATACACACATATATACGTGTGTGTGTGTGTGTATGTGTGTGTCTGCGTAGAAGTTGAAATTTTACATCGTTTGAGTTGGATTTTTGTAGAACATTTCAGCTTTACTTAGTGAGGTGGAGTTTTGTAGAAATGGTGAGTTTTGGTGAATTAAAAGTTTGGGGAAAGACCCAGATAAGGGTTTTCAGGTAATCAACGTAGTTCAAAAACTGTGTCCTAAACGGCATGCTAGGGTTGTTGGAGCTGAATGAGAAAGTTCAACTGATTCAATTTATATCTGAATGGTTTCTCCAAGTACATAGGCCATGCTGGTGACAGGTAGTTGTGCATACAGTTGAACAAAAAATATGGTGGTAAATTTTCCTTGCCCACTATTAAAAGTGCAACAAAGAAAGAGATGGATAAGTAGAAATAAATAGACATACAGCAGTACTAGCCACGGCATTCTGCTGATCCCATGCACTATTTGAACCGCTTTCAAGTTTAAATTCCTCGAAATTACTAGTTATAAACAGTGTATCCCCGTTGACCTGCAAAGTTTTTTTTTTTGCATAGATACGAGTCATAATCATGTATAAGAGGAGAAAGTGTGAGTTGGAAAGAAGGAAAAGGTGTAACTAATTTCAAAAATGATCAGTGTTCCAAATGACATGAGTTGCTAGTACACTAGCTTTAAAGCACAAATTTTCCAACATACTCTGCCAATAAAAGTCAGTAAATCTCCAGCAGACAGTCAGACATACATATCATATTAAGTACTTCAAGTCATACATTTTCAAATCAACCAGATCTAACAAAAAGGGAACCATATATCATTTCTTTCTCTCGAATGGCATCATTTTGCATAAAAAACACAACATTCGATATTTTCAATGTGCACAATATAATTTTATCTTGATGCTTGAGCTAATAGAACCCCATTATGTAACCCATAATTTACAATAATAGAGTCACGACCATTATAAGGTTGAACCCCATTACGTAACGCCAGTCACTGTACCGTACCGCCTGCCATCACTCCCTATTCCTCAACCCACTCCGACAGCACCCCTTCTTCACTGTCCTCCGATTTCCACCAATGCCAAAAACTTCTTCCATTATCTAAATCCTCCAATCTGTGCCCAAAACCTTCTTCTAAAGCCTCCAATCTCCATCACTGTCGAAACTTGTCTTTCCATATCCTCCAATCTCCATTACCGTCCATCAAGAAGAAACACAAATCTCGAATACTGTCCAACAACAAGAAATGCAGACATGACCGTCGATTTTTTCTTCAATCTCCAATGCTCCATGAAGAAACACAAACAAATCTCCATTATTGTCCAACAAGAAGAAACATAAATCTCCATATCCAATCTCCTTCACTGTTTGGGGCTTTATTCTATGAAAAAGGTCTGCTTATCCATCTAATCTAAATTCTGAAATTTATGTATTGGGTCATCATATTTTTGGGTCTTGATCTAAATCTTTCCAATTGTGTTTGTGTTTGTCAAATCTAGATTTGTGTCTCGAGTTGTTTATATGTTATAGATTGTTTTTGAATGTAGGGTTTCTTAATGATGATTCAAAGTCTGATTTTTCTTTTGGTGTTTAGTTGTTTTTTGGTGTTCATTTAGTTTTTAGATTGATTTGGTGGACTAGTAATATTCACTTGCTATTAGTTTGGTGTTCATAAAGTTAAAAAAATACAACATTTTCATTGAGATTTAAAAAAGTCATTTATAACATACAAAACTCTAAATGGTTTACCTAAATTTTATGTTGGACAAAAACATTTATCTTATATATTTTTTAAAGATCTTTTTTGGTAAGACTTCCTTTCTTATCAACTTAACCAAAAAAAATTATAGAATTGCATCTTTTTCTTTTTGAAAGAACAATTGCATCATTTGAAACACTTTTTTTTTGTCAAAAATACTTATTTAAGGAATATTCTTTCAGTCAAAATCAATGTTTTATACATTTGCCCAATCAAACTCAGGATTTATCTTGAAGCATTGTTGAACTATAAGAAAGCCCAATCCCCTTCACCCCCCTAACTAAAAGTGTCACTAGCTAAACCCGAAGGCGGCAAAAAGAAAACCTTGTTATCATGACCTTCTATCCTACGCAAACCAATTCATAATACAAGTATGTTGTACATGCAAGTGCTGAGCTTTAAACTTCTTTTTTGGTTTCTTATCTATCAATCCAGTTACAGATCGTAACCTCCTTTTGAACCACTTTTGGTAGCAATGGAAGGTTCATCCCCAAAGAAAATGCAAGAAACTTTTTCCAACCTCATTGCTACTTCCATGAGAAGTGAAAGCTCGACATTTTTTATGCTATGGTAATGCTCATCATTGAAGTCTCCCCTTGGCAATCAAACCCAAAGATGAATATTCAAATAACAGAATGCTTCATCTGTGCCACATATGATACGAGAGCATTGAAATCATTGTATTATTTTCCTCCCTAAGAACCTACGTAGCCAGATCCTATCTACTGAAATTTAATCTAAAGAAAGCCACAATCTTAGTAAAATAGGTGTATCCACAAGTTATAAAGGTCTGTCAATCATCAAGAACATGGACTCTTATTACCATGACAATGAAGAAAATCGCCAGAACATAGAACATATTTACCTCATTCAACTTTTCCCATACTAAATCAGGCTGAGTCATGTATCCTTGATCTGTGGCCAAAAGATAGAGTTCACCATTCAGCTGCAACAAATGGGAAAACCAAATCACATAAGTATTTTCCCCCAAAACAAATTGTATAATTGACAATTCAGACACACCTTATACATCGTGCTGAAGTGATTATTTCGGAAGAAAACACATAATTCCCGCTCCTTGAGATTGTCTTGCAAGGAAAATAAGCTGTACAAGAAAGAAACCAAATTGAAATATGGATCACTAAAAAGAAGTGGGATTGGTCCCACCAAATCAACCATTAAAATGAATATCATACCCATAAAAGGTCAACTGACTGGCATTGCTTTTTAGGAAGTTGTTGATAAGTTCCCCTGAAATGAAAGAAGATATCATCAATTGCGGAAGAGAATAAAAGCAAACGTAGAACACGGGCAAAACAGAAAACTGCTGAATTCAGAATTACATTTACCCTGACTAAGCGTAATTTTATCTTTTAGGCACACATCAAAAGCATCTTTAGCTCCCTTATCAGCCTGTTCAGCCAGAACCACTTCACCTTCATAAATAGGTTCTCGATCTTCACAATCTGTTTTCCCTAAATCCAGTATACACTCCTCCCCTTCATATATAGGTTCACCACCATCAATATTCGACACAAAGGGTTCAACTTCTTGGACACTAGGTATTCCATCACTAGTTGGCACAGAATCAGCATGGCATGCAATTAGACCAGGATGCTCGTCTACAATTTGCTTATGCAACCCTTCAATGGAATCAATCACAGGAGTAGACAAGGGTTCTACTTCTTGGTCATGCACTGTATCTTTCTCTGAAGTGTTCGGTGTAGCTTCATTAAGGATTGATGTGTCAGTGTTGCATCTTTCTAAACCATTTGACAAGGACACTTCTCCAAGTTGATCACTAATTAACTTATCACTGTCTTTTTCCCTGTCATCTGTCAAGGTGAGAGATGTGTTTTGTTCTGCAGATAAAGATATATTCCCACCAGAATGCACATCATCCCCGCTCGATACAAAAGTGTCCACATCTAACGGTCGTGGACTGTAATTATCCTCTAATATATGTACAGAATCAACAGGAATAGACTTCAGCATATGCACATTCTCATCAGAAGACATCAGCACATCTCCTACAGAGATTGCTTCTCTAGTAGACGGTGAATTATTCTCAGATAGTTTCAATACTCTCAACACCTCTGCCTCTTCCTCAGCATCTCCTTTTTTAAGTCCCCTTTGATCAGAATCAGAACGGGGAGAGTCTTCAAAAGATTTAGCTCTTGAAAGATTAGGTGAAGGAACACCAAGGGTTGCAGTTGTTGCAGCCGCAAAATCGATGCAATCTTCATCTGATTTATCCTTTCCTGCACTCTCCATTTTCCGTGCCTCCAGGGAAACAAGATCACCCATGAGAGTGTTATAAGACTTTGAACCAATTGCTTCGGCGGTCTCATGATCCTAGCATACATTTCAACAAAGAGATAATGTTGACAAGGACGAAGAAAAAGTAGCAGCAAAAAGCTCAATATCACAAACTCATAAAGAATCATTTCATAACTGTTGCATCATCAGTGCAGAATCCAAAACCTTTTCTTAGCAATGTAGATGCCCATTAACTATCCATTATCATATAACATAGCTACACACAATTCATGCACACAAAAAAGCTGAAATATAGTGTGAAAACCATTGGGGTGTTTTTCAACAAGTAGTATTCTAGCTAACTTCGTGATTACTTTCATATAAGTTAACGCCACATTAGCTTGTGTGAATGGAACTGGGGTGTTTTTCAACAAGTAGTATTCTATCTACTTTATGATTTCTTTTTCTTTCATACAAGTTATCTCACTATTGCTTGTTCGTAACTTATAAATTTTCTTTTTACAGCTTCTTCCGAAAAATAGACATTGATTGGCTCAAACTTGATTAAATGATTTGGCCTATGTGAAAAAAAAAATCATTCATCCAGTTCTTTTGGAGGATAAATGCATGGTTGCGTAGAAGGATGGAAAATGATTCTTCTCGTGATGAAGCAAAAGTTGTGTTCAATAATGATTTTGATTTGACATGGAAGCAAGTTGATCATGTTTTTGTTGTTAATGATCTAAGCTACATTTCTAGGACATCTGAATAAGAAACGGGGCCGGGACGTTCCTCCAAACTAGTAAGGAAAAAATCTTGCTAGTAGTTTCGCTCAACAATCTTTCATGACTACCAGGACACGTTGGGCAACCTACAAAAAGTGTAACAAATGACTGGAGAAATTAAGAGTCAATTATGTTTGTTAGGCAAGCTAATAAGAGTTAGTTATGCTGTTAGGCCAGATGTCCAAAAGTTAGCATAGTTTGTTAGGCAGTTACATTCTGTAAATACCTCATGTAATCCCTAATGGGAAGGGTTATTGAAGAATTAAAAAAGGAGTCTCTTGGGAGCTTAACAGTTGCTCAAAAACTGTACCACAAACCTTGTCTACCTGACCCAACATCTGTTGCTATCAACACTCATCTATGAATAGTGTGAATTAGGCTATTGTATAACACAATCTTCACATAAAGATGTTTTAATGGATGAAGAGGAGGAGGAGGATATTGGTGAGGATTAAGACTATAAAAGAGACACTGAAGATAGTTAAGAGAACGATCAAGATGATCATAAGTGTTAGCGTTTATATGGGGTATAAAACATGTGAAGCTTCAAGAATCATTGTTTGATTTCTTTACCTTTCTCTATGTTTTAATTCTCACTTATTTGTAAAATTGCACTATCTTGTATCACTGTGCACAATATTAGTGGCCTAGCGCAATGGTAATGAATTTTTGTATTCTTTTATGCAATCATAACATACATATCATATTGATTCAAGCATACAATATGCTTCAAAAATATTTACAACTTTTGAGCAAATATAAAGTGCGGTTCGTTTAAAAAAAGTGTGCCTTTGCCTTGCACTTGGCCTTGGTCCTTTTGTACCTCACTCTGCCTCACATTTCAAAAAAAAGGGAGAGTTGGCTGCAGCAACTAAAGCAAAAAAAAAAAAATAGCGCAATATATCATTGGCAATGCGTATTGTGATCGTATTTTGAATGTTTTTTATCTTACGCCTTACGGCGTCCGAGAATCTACACTGATGTTGTTCGAATTAAGGAAAAAAATATGTGTAAAACTCAAAATCAAAACAACTTCCAGTACAATTATGAACATGATAACTAAAATTTAAGAGAAACCCAATCATTTAACTTCATAGCTTACCTTACCCAACCCTCCTTCATATATTCAATTAACATTATCTAGTTTCAAGAAAATAGTTCCATAGATCAAGACAGCATATGATGAACTAACCAACACAACATACAAGTCATCAATGGTCACAGAATATCATTTGAGATCCTTTGACAGATAAGCCATGAGTTAAAGCACCAATTCAGTTTATAGAGATATTCACAGTCCAACTACAACCCCAAAAATAAGGTGTTATAATAACCATAATAGATACCTGAGGATCAACTAACCAACCATGATACAACGGGATATCTAAAAGATCAAATATCGCACACTCTGGAGTAAATTCAAAATCATCAATCCTGTGAAAGTAGGGCAATAATTACATATTAATGCAGATGATCTAGGCATTAAGGAAACCAAGGACAAAAATGTAACCATGATAAATTCAAAAAAAAAATCAGACCTACGGAATTTTATATTTACATCAATGCCAGTTGTAAGTCGGGGAAGCAAATCAATTGCATCTGCAATATTCTGTTGTTGGTTTTCTACATACCCTGCATCTTTATTCTGCATAACATTAAAGTCTTGTTATAACTACCACTATACATTACAAGGTAAAATGATTGTAAGTTTGAAACCAAATGGGATCGACATTTACATTGTTATTGCTGTTTAATTCAATCAATCTATCAGCAACCAATGAAAGTAGCTTCTCTTGTGAAACTTCGTTTATATCAGGATTCAAAGTCAGTTGGTTCCTTAAAAGAAGGACATTACCTACAAATAAACCCATATACCTTATCAGAACAATTATGCTCAAATGTTCTGTCTTAAAATTTATCAAAATCACTATATGACATGAGTATTTAAATTTCATTTTAACCCCCTTATTGCATCATTAGTTCATCATTAAGAAATTATCATATTAACAAGAGTAGTCCTGTATATCTTCCATATATGTCAATAGAAACTTGTTTCCGTTGATAAATACTTTTTCTCAACAGCATGAAAGCCCACGCCAATTTCAAAATAACTTAAATCACCAAATTTTGTGAAAGCTCAGAATACTCATCAATGAAGAAACCATCCAAGTCTCCAAAATCAGAAATCTCAACATACTCATACTAGTCAACACCTCAATTTCAAACCATCTTGTCACGTAAAAGCATAAATACTAAAACATAAACAGCATGAGATTAAATTCTCATGGCGCCAAAAAAAAAGAAGTATAGCCAAAATCAATCAGATTTTCCTTAATTCTAAATCTGAATAACAAAACTTTCAATTTTCACATCATAAAATAAAAGAAACAAAACAAAAACAATGCTCTCAATATGTCATTTCAAATCAAACAAACAAATTAGGTTTCTGCAACCAAGAAAATAGACAACGATTAAAAAAAGTAACAAATCATGAAAAGAAAAACAAAAACACAATGAAGAAGAGGATATAACCCTAAAACTGGAGGAGAGAGAAAAAGTAATACAGATAGCGAGGAGAGGGCAAGGGCCATTGTCATTTTGCAGAATGATGGGAGTAGAACGATTGTTAAACTGAATAGTCTTGGTCTTGTGAAGAACCATATCTTGGGCAGGTTGTTCGTCTTTTCGTGGTTCATCGGAAGAAGCCATGTCTGACCTCTTTGTTAGTTGAGGGAAAGAGAGAAGACAAAAATGGAAGGAAATACTGGATTTAGAAATAGCATGAAATTAAAAAATTTCTTCTTTTATGTCATGAAATTTTCAATATTTTTATTTTGGTTTTCCTCAACTTTATCAATCCCACTCCTTTATTTCTCATCCTTTTTTCTTATTCTTTTTCCTTTTCATTTTTGTCTAAATATAAATATAGATATAACTAGTATCTATAACCCCGTGCATTACACGGAATTTGTAGAGTGGATATTTTTTTAAAACATAAATTTTAAATAATCGTACAATTGCATATTATCATTATGAAATTATAGTACTATAAATAAAATTTAATAATATATTCAAACTGTTTATAAAAACATAATGGCTTAATAAATTATTAAATAAAAGAATAATAAATTTTTTTGCATATTATCAATATGAATATATAATAATTAAAAAAGTAAGAATATTATATATTTAAATTAATAAACCAACATAAGAACTTAATTTATTCTAGATGGAATAATATAATGTTATTACCAGTAAAATTTCCTGATATTACTTGAAACTATTTATTTTGATTAATTGTCAAAAAAAATTCCTAATATTACTGAAAACTAATTATTTTGACCGTACAATATATTGTATTAAAGAAAAATATTGAGATTTTATATCAAATGAAAATATTGAGATTCAATGCATGTTGTCATTTATAATTAAATGAATATTAATTTTGCTGCATTTGGTAAATGGTATATATATATATGATATGTCTTTGAATTCTATAAAATAATCATTTTATAGTATTATACTAGCCAATTGCACGGAATATTATACTAGCACTAAAAAAATATACTAGCCAATATTATATGATATGTCTATAAAATATTATACTATAGTATTATTTTATTAGTATTATTTTATAGTATTATAGTATTAATGTACTTTAAATATTAGTGGCAACATGCATGGTTTCAGTATAAATTCTAAAAATTTTCCTTTAATACAAAAATACAATGGAATTATTAAGAAATTTATAAAACTAATTACAGCATACATTATTATAATCAGAATAGTTAGATTGTATTTTTTATGAATAGTTTCAGTATAAAATTTAAATATTTTCCTTTTATACAATATATTGTACAATCAGAATAATTAGTTTTCAATAATATTAGGAAACTTTTTTAGTAAGTACATTATATTATTTCATCCAGAATGAATCGAGTTTTTATGTTGTTATATTAATTTAAATATATTATTGTTACACTTTTTAAATTATTATAGTTTCATAATGATAATATGCAAATTTATCTTTTATTATTTTTTTATTTCTCTTATATTTAATTATTTATTGAGTCATTACATTGTTATAAACAATAATTTAAATATATTATTAAATTTTATTTATAATACTATAATTTAATAATAATAATATGCAATTCCACAATAATTAAAAATTTATATTAAAAAAAGATATTCTACAAACTCCCTGCATTTATACCAGTGAAGATATAAAAAAAGAGGTTAGAAGTTACAAGTATTGAGAACACTTTAATAATCTCAGTCCTTAATTCACTAACTGGCTATTATTCGTGTGAAAACATCATTTAAGGCTTAGTTTGTAACTTTCATCATAGTGTTACTTATTTTGATTATGGAAATAAGGGGCTTATTATGTAGTATTTCAAAATATAATTACATATTTATTATGTATTCAATTATTTAGCTGGTAATTAGGGATGTTCATTATCGGGTGTCCGGAAAGTCGGGTATCCGATTAGCCGGGTACCTTTTTTAACGGCTCATGACCCGACCCATTTTATGCGGGTACCCGGTTAGCGGGTACCCGGATAAGACGGGTCGGGACACCGGGTACCCGGATGTTATTTTTGATTAATTTCCAAATTTAAATATAATTTTTAATAATAAAATTCTGGGCTGTTTTACTAATGTTCATTTTCGAAATAGTACATACAAAATTTTTGGGCTGTTTTAGGCTAACTTAAGTTGAATTTTAAATTTTAAAATAAATATTCTACTAATTTTCAAAACTCAAAAGCAATATATGATATCGATATTGATCAAAGTCCCGAATAAACTATAGTCCACCTTAATATACTAATAGTCCACCTTGAACACCGAAAAAGATGATTAGAATTTGTTGGATGAATCAGTTGCTAAATGAAGGCTGAGAGAAGAAGTGAGAGTGAGAACTGAGAGAATAGCAAAAACGGCGGAGTGCTAGGCCTGGAGTGGAGTACTTTTGAGTTTTGGGTTTTGAAAGGTAGAAAACCCTAAAAAAACAAGAGTATATATATTAAAAGTGTTACCGGGTAATAAGCGGGTACCCGATAAAATTTTGATCGGCCCATGACCCGACCTGGAATTTTCAATTTTTTATTTTTTGACCCGCCATTTATGAACCGAGTCGGCGGGTCAGGTCGGGTACTTTTGAACACCCCTACTGGTAATTGGTGTACTTGAATCAATTTCTTCACATTATGATTAATTTCTTGACATTATTTGTATTACCAGCTTGACAGCTTGTGTAAATTGCTTAAGAAAAACCAATCACATGCCTCAAGAGATTAATACTCCTTTATCTCGTTTTTCGTCATGTTTGATTAAAAAAACCAATTTTTTTATTCTATTGTATCACGATTATTGATTACAAAAGGCATAATCAAATCATTCTTCAAAACATGATTTAGTTATGCATTTTATATATTGTCATGTGTGATTTTTCGATTTTTATTTTTACTTGGGATTTTTTGTTATGTTAAAATCCAATTGATATCTTTCGTAAATATGGTTAAACTAACTATGAATTCCATGCATAGTACGGATAAATATTTGAGGCAATATATAAATGTTTAACATAATAATATTTTTATGTCTCGATGTCATGTTTGTTAAGTTGGAGGCTGTAGTTGGTAATAAACGAAGTTCGCGGCTGTTTATTTGAAATTGAGTAAACTTAGAGGCTGTAGTTGGTAAATGATCCTATTATTATTAATATAATTTTATATATAACTAGTAAAGAAACTCGTGTAATGCACGAATTAATTAGTATGAAATATATATAAATATAACTTCAAAGAATAATGCAAGTATATATTATTATGATTAAATTTATTATATACATGACTTTTTTAAAGCAAAAATTAATTAAATATTGATTTATTTAATTATTTATCGAATATATCACTTTTTCATTGAATCAAAAATATACCAAATTTTAGATTAGTTATATAGAAATTTTATAATAAATTATACTCCATAGTATACCTAATCTAGCTCTAATTTTTAAAATAACAAAATTCTAAATTAGGTAAATATTTTCATATAATAAACTATCATTTACTAAAATAATTATATTTGTCATGTCTCCTTAGGAGATGACACATGGAATTTTCCAACCCTTTTATAGTATTGTATGATATGATATGATAGGAGTAACACAAATTCGGGTGCTCCTTGAGAGACCGTCTTTTGTAAAAACGACTCTCAAAAATCCAGCCCAAATCTATATTTAAAGTTGTAACAATATATATTTAGAATTGGACTGGGCTTTTGAGAGCCGTTTTTACAAAAGACGGTCTCAAGTAAGAATTTGTGACACAAAATAATAATAATAATAATAATAATAATAATAATAATAATAATAATAATAATAATAATAATAATAATAATAATAATAATTTACGAATCATAGCCTTGATGTTTATTGTTTGTGAATTACAGTCACCAAAGTATCAAAGTTTACAAGTTTAAGCTAAAAACACAAATTTGCGACCACTTAACCTAAAATTTCGACCACCAAAATGGTCGAAATTTTGTGTTTTGGCTTGAACTTGTAAACTTTGATACTTTTTTTTTTGAAGTATGTAAACTTTGATACTTTAGTGGCTGTAATTCGCAAAAAATAAACATTAAGGTTGTAATTCGCAAAGTGATAAACGTTAAGGTTGTAATTCGCAATTTATTCTAAAAACAATAGTTTTATTTTAAACATAAAAATCACGTAAAATAATCTATTATTTTACTGATTTCTCAATAATAATCTCAATTTTTGATTAAATATGAAAACTCTTTAGCTATAAAGGGTGTTTGCTAAGGTTTCATAAGGTTCAAAAAAAAAAAGATTCACAAAGGTAAACTCTAACCTATAAAATCACGTAAAATAATATATATATATATATATATATATATATATATATATATATATATATATATATATATATATATATATATATATATATTATATATATATATATATATATATATATATATATATATATATATAAAGGATCATTTACCAACAACAGCCTTAAAGTTTACTCAATTTCAAACAAACAGCCGCAAACTTCGTTTTTTACCAACTACAGCCTCCAACTTAAGAAACATGACATTGATACAGCCACTTCACTGGATGACCTGCTAATTGACCGTTGACCATGCTCAATTACCTTTGACTTTCCCTTAATTTCATTAATTAAACCTAATTACCCAATTATCCCTAATTAAACCTAATTACCCAATTATCCCTAATTAAATCCTTCTTCCCCAACCTTTCTCTAACCCACCTCAATCACCTCCATTTTCCCCCTTCACCACCACCACCACCATTAAAAACCCTTCCTTTAGTCTAATGTAGAAGAAAGATGGGGCTTTTAATTGGGTTGTTATTAAAGGAAGGGTTTTAATTGTGGTGGTGGTGATGGTGAAGGGGGAAAATGGAGGTGATTGAGGTGGGTTAGAGAAAGGTTGGGGAAGAAGGGTTTAATTAGGGATAATTGGGGAACAAAATCCCTAAGACCCAGTTACCCACCCACGACCGACTCCACCCACCTCTCGCCGGCATCTCTTGCCAGACGCCAGACGCCACCCCTCACTGCTGTTCGTTGTTCCCTAAAATTCCTAAAACCGAGCTCGTTGCTCACACTTCACAAGGCCAATGCCCACTGTAGCTGCTGCCGCGAACCGGTGAGCGAGAAGTTAAGGGCACCAGAACCACCGAATTTGACGGCTACCGTGAACTGTGAACACCACCAGGCCAACCCACCTTAAATTCAATTTCAGGTATTATTTTTATTTCTATGATCCTCAAAAGATAGTTTTTTTTCTTCTTATTTTATTTCAAATTCACTACTACAAATCATCACTTGTGCCACAGTTGCAATCGTGGCACAAGTAAGAATTTCCTGTGGCTATGCTACCTAGCCACGGGAATTCAAACTTGTGACTACCGTGGCACAAGTGATCGTGGCTAGATTGTCGCCACGGGAAAATCAGGGTTGTGGCAAAAAAAATTAAATTTGCCACGGGAGATCCCGTGGCTAATTATACTCTTCTGCCACAGGTATAACCCGTAGCTAATCATTTATTTCTGCCACATGCACTTACCCGTGGCTAATCCTATTCTTCTTTTGCCACAAACATTTGCCCGTGGCTAATCATATTCTTCTGCCACATGTGTTTACCCGTGGCGAATCATAATCTTTTGTCACGTAAATTAACTCGTGACTAATCATACTCGTATACCACATCACAACACGAGGCTACAATTCATTCATACAATTAAATTTGTAGATAATTAAGTATACTATTTGTTTGAAAATTCAACTAGTAGTGAGGTTTGAATGGTAACAACAAATCTGTAATACATGATCCTTTGTAAAATGTAAACATAAGTATACATATAGTTTTAAGTAAAAACCTATTCACTAATTAAACACAACATTTTAAAACTAATATATATAAATCGTCTTCCTTGTAAAACATGAGTATATTTGTCTCAACTCTACTGCATTGATATAACATCTTTGGCTTTTAGAATCCAAAATCCATTTACCTACAAACAAAAAATAGAAAATTATAATTCGTAAGACCACAATTCATAAGTCTATATACAAAAAATCAAAAAAGAATAACTAAATCATTTCCTTCAAATTTCTAGAAAATACACATCAAAAAAGAATAACTAAACAACAATACCATAATTTCAGCAAATTTGATCAAAAAATAGTGCTAAAATCAAAAAAGGGTCAAACAAAGTTCAATAATCAATCACTTTATAACACACGAGTAAACCCTCTTCCAAACTCTGAATACTAAAACCTATTGATGAAAACAACACTAACCCAATAAAATTAAGTCCTAAACAAATAATCAGAATCATCATTACAACAAAATTAAAATACCCAAATAAGAAAATTGCCCACCATCAAAATTGAACCCATATCAACAAAATATCAATAACCCATCAAAGCAAACAATCACCCAATTGAATATACAACATAAAAATCAAAACTTGAAACTATTTATATGCAAATAACTAAGAACAAAGACAGAAAATCAAAACTTACAGTATGACTATGTAGAAAATTAAGAAGATTCTGATCAACTGTAAAACCAAACTGCAAAGATCTAAAACAAACACTGAAATTGAACACAAAATAAGTAAAAATGAAAAGGGTTAGATCTACAGATCCATTAAAAATGAGTTAATATCACATACCAGATAAGTTTTATGCTATATAATGGTGTGAGAAGTTTGTGAACTGTATAAGAAAGGAAGAAGACTGTTGACAAAGAAGGGAAAGGATAAAAGGAACAGAAGAAAGGGGTAAAAGGGGAAGGGAAGTAGAAATGGATTTGTGTAAATAAAAGATTGGTGATGAATATAATAGTACTAATTCACAAAATCACAATGACATAGGAGCATTAATTAAAAAAAGTAAGAATATGCAAATACTTACGTTAATTTGATGAATTGTCACTTTCTGCCCAGTTAGTCTCAGAGTTTATCCCACAAGCTTGTAAAATCGATTGTAAAGCCTTATTGTTTGAGGAAAGTTTCTGATTAACCTCATTTCTTAAGATCTCAGCTTCCTTTTTTGCGTTTTCAACTTCTTTTATAGCTTCTTCTGCCTTTTTATTAGCTTCTTGAATTGCTTTTTCAGCTGTGCTTTTTATTTCATTAATCTCTTGACTAAGATCCAATCGAGAAGGCTTCACATGAAAATGTTTGGTTATACTTCTACCAGGTCCATAAGCACGTAAATATCCATGAGTGTCTTTACCAAGAACCTCTTGAAAGATTTGTTCATCTGATTTTTCAATAATTCCTTGTTCTCTTTGCTCCTTTAAATTATTCACCTCGTCCTTAATACAGATGTAAACAAGTTAAATAATGTATCAAGGTACGTACAATTTAAGAATAGATGCTAGCTACATAAATTTTAACTTACAATTGCATGTGTATTGTTAGCTAAGGTGTCTCCGTTTACTTGGTTTTTCGATTTTCTCTTACGAGACTCTATTAACACATCAAGTCTTGAACATATCCCCTTATTTTTCATCTATATTCACAACAAAGTAAAATCATATCATCAAAAAAGGACAATGATTTCTAAAATGTGATATTATGATTTACTTACAATTTCTTGACGAGTACGCGCAAAACTTTTGGTTCCATTATAATGAGGCATCTTCTGACAAGATCTATTATTACTTGCTTTAGCACTCTTCTCCTGAAACATACAAATATAAATATAATGTATAATCAATAATTATATATAAAATTTAATTATAATCTTGATTGACAAGTGATAATACCTTGAATTTAGGATCACTCCAATAATCAACTAAGTATTTCCAATCTTGTTTTAGCATATTAGGAGGCCTATTTTTCAAGCGTTGTTCTTTTGTCGTCAAGTTTGGATTGTCAAAATATTTTCTCTTTATTTTGTGTCTGCTATCTCTAAATAATCGTCTTGCATGTCTTATGACATGCTCCCTCCTTAACTCTGGATCATCAAATGAGCACTTCTCCTGATTTTCATGAATATGTTATTTTTCAAAATCCGCAAAAAACTTGCATACCTTTTCCTTTTCAGTCTTAGAGAGTGTGTACGGTGCTGGAGGAATATGCCATTTTCCACCAATCAACTTTGGAGAAAGATGCTTCATACGTTTTACATAATTCAGATCATGTCTAGCTTTGAGGTTATCCTTGGTCTTTCCTTCGATATCAAGGAGAGTACCTAGGATGTTATCACACACATTCTTTTCAATATGCATTACGTCAAGGTTATGACGAAGCAAAAGGGAACTCCAATATGGCAATTCAAAAAAGATACTCATTTTCTTCCAATTATCATCTCTCTTGGGTTGTGGTGTTTTTCTTCCATATAGCATACCTTGAAACTCCCTAAGTTGAACCAAAATTTCATCACCAGATAACTATCTAGGGGGACCTCTTCTTTCTTTTTTACCATTAAAAGATTTACTATCTCTCCATCTATGATCAATAGCCAAGAAGCAACGATGATCTGTATAACAACATTTTCCAAAATTTGGTAGCCAAAGAGAAAAGGTATCATTCATACATATCTGACATGCCTTATAGCCTTTCGTAGACCACCCAGACAAGTTTGCATAAGCTGGAAAATCATTAATGGTCCATAATAATGCCAAATGCACTTGAAAATATTCGTCTCTAAAAGCATCATATGTCATTGCCCCCAATTCCCATGGCTTTTTTAATTCCTCTACTAAAGCTTGTAAGTGTACGTCAATGTTATTTCCAGGAGCGCTCTTTCTAGGAATCAATAGAGATAATGTAGTTAATGGTTGCTTCATACACATCCATAGAGGCAAATTATACACAAGTACTATCGGCCATATGCTATAGTTGTTTTGTAGTCCATTAAATGGATTAAACCCATCACTTGCTAGACCTAACCTAATATTCCGAGAATCTAAGGCAAAGGAATGGTGATTCTTATCAAAGTGTTTCCATGCTTTGCCATCTACTGGATGCGTAAAGACTCCTTCCTCCTTAACTCTAGTTTCAAAGATGCCATCTCATGTCACTTGCAGCTTTTAGATGACATAAAATGCTTTGCAACCTTGGTTTTAGTGGAAAATAACGAAGCACTTTTGAGAATTCAGATACTTGTATCACAAATACTACACTTTTCAAGTTTAGCATTTTCTTTCAAGAAAAGCATACGTCATTTTCACAGCCTCAATTTTCTATAGTCAAAGCCTAAATCAGTAATCATTTTTCTTGCTTCATAATAATTTTGTGGGACATCTGCACCTTCCGGTAAAACATCCTTATACATTTTCAGATTACTGGTAAAAGCTTTATTAGCCATTCCATCCATACATTTGATTTGAAATAATTTTAAAACAAAGGATAGTTTCGAGTATTTGTCACACTCTGGGTACAATGGTTTTTCAGCATTTTTCATCAAATTGTTAAATAACTTTGCCTCATTTGTGCCCTTTACATATTCATGAACAATTGGATCATCTTCACCAAATTGTCCCTCATCATCATGTTCCACATTTGAACTTTCACCAAAGAAGGCTGGCCCACTTTTGTCGTAGATCATTCTAAGTATATCATCATTGTCATCATCTCCTAATTGATTTCTATTTCTTTTCTTTGATGGTTCAAATTCGCCATGATAAATCCAACGCACATATCCTCGTACAATTCCATTACGTAACAAATCACTAAATATTTCATCTTTGGTCTTATGTTTACTATTATTGCATCGATTACAAGGGCAAGGTAATTTAACCTCCTCTTCATCTTTGTAATCTTCCTCATCTTTGTAATCATTACTTCAATAAAAGCTGCTAAGCTTAATCATAAAGATCAGTTGTATAAGCAAGAAAGATCGAAATGAATAATGAGAGACTTTTACACAACAAGAAGCAACCCAAATTGGTTTAGTAAAACCTAAAAACGTAATGATAGAAATCCCATTAACAACACAAATTAGCACAATAAGAAATACATAACAATGGAAAAATCAAAAAGACTAAACTAATTATGATGGAAAAATGATTTTACCTACTGCCTACAGGACTAATTATGATGGAAACAATACTAGAAATGGAAAAATGATGGAAACAATACTAGAAATGGAAAAATGATTACACAACAAGAAGCAATCCCATTAACAACACAAATTAGCACAATAAAAAAATACCAGTACCAGTTAAGAAATTTTTTATTATGTGTGACTGTAAATAATACTAATTGCAATAACTCCATTATCCCATAAACTCTGTCTTCCACACACACAATCCCCAAATTAATTTTCATACAATCCCCAAATTAATTTTCATTCAATCCACCATATTCTAAAATCTTCTAAATCACTCTAGCTTTCATCCTACTCAAAATCATATATGATATCTAGTCTAATCTCGGTATAAAATTGAAAGTATTTCATACCAAAATAGTCAAAAACCACTGAATACAATCGAAAGCAACAATGGAGGTATAAGAAGACAGCAACGAACGGAGAAAATTAATCAAATTAGGGTTTTTCAATTTGAAAGAGGAAGAAAGAGAGATAAAATAAGTAATTTTAATCTAAATTGTAAAGAGAGAAAATACCTGAAAAATTAGGGTTGATGATTTCCCACAGCAATTCGAGAATCTAATCTACTATTCAATTCAGAATGATTTCGAGAATATAATCTACTATTCAATTATGGTGGAAGATCTGATCAAAATCTGTTGAAAGATGCCAAGAACAGATTGAAATTATGGTTGAAGATCCGATCGAAATTATTGTTTAAAGATGCTAAGAACAAATCGAGATTCCGAATGAAGAACTTACCGAAATCACTGTTGAAAGATGATCGAAATTGAAGGTGAAGAACTGATCGAAATTCAGGATGAAGAGTGCTGATCGAAATCTTGAAGGAAGAACCGTTCTTGCTATTTTTTTCTGAAAATATTGAATGATTACCGTTCAGGGTGAATAACTGATTACCCACGAGCTTTATTTTTATTTTTCCCTCTTCCTCCGTTGTTCAACTCATACTATTATTTAACAGTAAGATTGAAATGTTTGATTTGGTTTCTGGGTCATTTTGAAAAGTTTGTACTCATTCAAAAAAAATTAGTATTATTAAATAAATTAAATTTTTTAAAATTTATTTTTCCCTCTTTTATATTCAATTGATGTATATTTTTAAAAATTAATTTTTAGGGTAAATTTTTAAAGAAATTAGCTTGAAAAAATAATTTTGGAAAAAAATTCATGTTTGCGCCGTTCTAAGACATAATCTACGAAATACGTTCTTATTTGTCACGATGTATATTTACCCGTAGCTTAATTTTCACCAATGGCATAATTCGTAGCACAAGTGTTTGTTTGCCACATTATATAATTACCCTTGGCATAAAACGTGGCATAAGTGCTTGTTTGCCACGGTATATATTTACCTGTGGCACAAGTGCTTGTTTGCCACAATGTACAATTGCCCGTGGCATAATTCGTGGCACAAGTGCTTGTTTGCCACAGTTTATATTACCCGTGGCATAACTCGTGGCACAAGTACTTGTTTGCCACGGGTTTTGTTTACCCGTAGCATAAATTTTAGCAAGCATTTTAATAATTTCTTTAAATCTATTTTTCCCGTGGCAAGATCAAAACTTGCCACGAATTTCAAATTCCCGTGGCATAATTAGTGGCACAAGTAATGAATTGTAGTAGTGATTTCTAATTCAGTTTCTTCCATTATTAATATGTTTTTACTTATTATAAATTTGGAATTTGGGTTGTTATTAAAGGAAGGGTTTTAATGGTGGTGGTGGTGGTGGTGAAGGGGGAAAATGGAGGTGATTGAGGTGGGTTAGAGAAAGGTTGGGGAAGAAGGGTTTAATTAGGGATAATTGGGTAATTAGGTTTAATTAGGGATAATTGGGTAATTAGGTTTAATTAATGAAATTAGGGGGAAGTCAAAGGTAATTGAGCATGGTCAACGTTCAATTAGCAGGTCATCCGGTGAAGTGGTTGTATCGATGTCATGTTTCTTAAGTTGGAGGCTGTAGTTGGTAAAAAACGAAGTTTGCGGCTGTTTATTTGAAATTGAGTAAACTTTAAGGTTGTTGTTGGTAAATGATCCATATATAAATTAAACTATTATTCTAAGTAATTTTTCTTTTAAAAAAAGTGAGCTAAATTTTAATACGAAATAACACTAAATAAAATATCAGTCAGACCATTATCTAACCACATCTCATCACAAATGTGGAAATCTGGTAAACACCCCCTAAATGTCACCCACTTTTAAAAATGTGGGAATCTGGTAAACACCACCCCGTAGCAAGTCTATGGGCAAAGCTATTACATTCTCTAAACACAAAGAAAAAATAATAAATTAATCAAACTTGCGCTACTCTTGTGAGAGACCATCTCTCGGTGATATACCTCATACAAAGAATTATATCTTCTCATAATAAATATTAAATAAGCTATTTAAGTAACTCAATCATCTCTCAATAAGACCGTCTCATACAATAAATTTTTATTAAACATATGGCTAGCTTTCCCATTAAGAGAAGCAAAGTCCCTTTTTGTATCACCTTCAAATATGACATGTTTCTAGTTACAATTCAAGGGCTATCTTAGCTGCGTAGCTGAGTGCACTGGTCTAAGCCTCATCAAGTATCTAAGGAAGTCAACGCTTATTACTTGCGAATTTGTAGGCCGAGCACACAGATACTTTGTGGGTGTATCCATACGACTAGGCCCATAGGATGATTATGTGACGAATTTTCACGGCTTAACACTGAACCCCTTTTATCATCAATAGTTGATGAGAATCATGATCTAAAGCTCAATTTGTCCTCCTTTGGTGGCTCCATCTTTTCTGATTTCTTGAAGTCTTTGAGCATTTAGTACATATTTTCATGATATGCATCATTATTTCCTCATTTTCACTACTAGGATAGCCCTTCAATTAGGCCCTCCATACAAAATTTTGTATTTTTGGTTGGTATTTGAAGTTCCAAGTTTTTGCTCATCATGGATAAGGATCCATCAAGCTTGACACAACACCTTCAACCTTCAACATTATGAACAAGTTTGTATGCCTTCTTCACTCCACATGTGCCTTCATTATTCATCGATCCAACACATTGACCCGATTTATCATGAATATATAAAGCAACAATAATGTCAAAGTCTTAATCTCAAAAGATTGAGGTCGGCTACTTGATACGCATGATTTATGTACATTTTATCCCCTAATTTTCACTCATATTATGCCATCCTTATGCTTTATTCTTTTCATTTAGTCAATTTATGCTTATTTTCGAGGATATTACTCTTTTGGTGTAGTGTTTGTTGTTTTGTCAATTTTTGCAGGTTTTCGAGCCATCACAAGCACTAATTATATTTATCGTCTTACTCTCGGAGACTTGGTGACCTTATGAACTAAGTTGGTGACTAAAGGGAAGTCACATTAATTAAAAGAAGGCCAACCAAAGAAATGCTACATTTTTCGATCATCAAATGCAAAAGGGTCCACTTATAATGATCATACCTTTCAACACACTTGGAATTGATAGATATTTTTATTGGAGATTAAGCTTGGGTCCGTTAGCTTCGAAACGACTGGTCACATGCCCAAATCCGATAAGAAACGACTAAGTTATGACATTCCAAAGACGTAGTGCGCATCAGGTACAAACCAGTCGATTGGTCGATCAGGACCAGTCGACCCGACTGTTTCAGGTCTGCAGATCACTGTTTGATTTTTGGCCCGTGATTTCTTGCCTCATGCTTCCTCCAATCTTTCCCCTTGCGTGATTCAGACCTCCTACTCATGCGCATCTGGTTCTAATGATGGAAAAGGTTGCTTGTTGGACCATCTCTAAAATCATCATGAAGGCAAGTGGATGAGCACTTGAAATTGCCTATAAATACCCCAAGTTCTCAAGGGAAGTCACACCATTCAGCCCCATAAGCTGAACTTACTCTATTCTCTCTTCTTTCTAAGTTTGTTAGTATATTTGTATGCTTAAACACTAATCCATTCCAGAAACTTGTAGTAGTTCTTCCACTCAAGGTTGTTAGGATCGGGATTCTACGTAAGATCGTTGACGGGGTAGGATCGAAATCGGTAAAATCGGATCGTAGGATCACATGATCCTATAAATATGCATTAACATGCTTTTATTAACAAATTTTCAATTGTATTTGTTATTGTTGTATGTTTTAAGGTTTAAATTAAGGAAAATTTGCTCAAAATAATCCCAACTACCAATTATTTTTTAATAATCCCAACTAATCTAATAATTTGTTGAAAACATACCCACCCACTTGTTACCGGCTAGAACAGGTATGTTTTCCACTTTTTTTCTTTTTTCTTTACTTAACTGTTCAAAATTAACCTTTCCCCTTCATCTATTAATCAAAAAAGAAAGAAAAAAGTGGAAACGTTACCTGTTGCAGCCAGTTAAACGTGAGGTTGGTATGTGTTCAACAAATTGTGAGAATAGTTGGGATTATTAAAAAATAATTGATAGTTGGGATTATTTTTGGCCAACGGGTGATAGTTGGGATTATTTTGAGCAAATTTTCCTTAAATTAAAACTTATTTGACTTTATCTATTAAGTTTTGTGAAAAAATACCTTTAATATCATTTTTAAAATACAAATCAAGAAAAACTTGAATTTTAGTCATATTAATATAATTGTTTAGATATATACATATATGATACATATATGTACATAAGTAAAATCTAGATTATATGAAATTTTTAACGTTTGAAACTACCATTGTAGGATCGGATCGTAAGATCGTAGGATCGTAGAATCGTGTTATGATCCTACCACAAAAATCCTGGAGCTATATAGGATCGTACGATTCTACCAACATTAAGATCCTACCTACGATCCGGATCGGTCGCCTAATTTTAGATCGTAGGATCGTAGAATCGGTTATCAGGATCGAGATTCTGATAACCATGCTTCCACTTAAACACTTTCATTTGGTACTTTAGTCAAGCATTTGGATTGTAATATTGTAGTTGAACACTAGTAGATTGTAGTAATCTTCCTTTGGTAATTCATCAAACATTTTCCAGAAATTGTGGGTTTGATTTAGCATTTGGTTTGAAATATTCCTTGGGTTTGAATATTGAAAGATCTTGTTCATTTGTGTGATTTCCATCCCCCTCCTTAGTTGAGGGAAGTAAGTATTCTTAACTTAATTTTCTTCTTTGTTGTTGTTTGCTCTAGGAATATGATGATATTTTATGTGCTTATGTTAATAATAAACATGAGTGAGTAGTCTTCTTTCTAGAGTTTGGGGATGTAGTTAGCTAATTAATTTGCTTATGGGGTAATGGGTTGAGCATAAATATGTACATGAAAGAATATGTGAGTTCCATGGTAAGGAATCAAAAGCCCATTTCGATCTCCATCCATGGACAATTTATGTTGCTTGATTGTTTAAATGCTTGGGAAGTATGAATTCATGCTAGTAATGAGTGGCTCAGAAGCTAACTTTATTAGGAGTCCTTTGAGGCCTAGCCCGTCCTTAGGATGATGAACCATGCCCATCTTGTATGATTCTTTCTTGTTTTAACATAAATTGGAGGTCATGAGCATGTATTAGGGAGTTGTTAGTATGGTCGAGTTATACGCCCAGAAGCCGAATCTCCTAAACCATATTAGTGACTATATAGTTCCTATGCCCAGAAGTTGTGGAGCTAAATTAGAAAGACCTTTCTTATCATAAAAAACATATTTTCAACCCATCCCTTTAGCATATTAAGAAGCTAAAATCCCCAAACTCTAGTCTTTTTATATATTGTTTAAAACCCGAATTTGAAACTTGTTGTCACTATAAAATCATAAACCTTTTTGTCATAGGACTCTTTTTGTCACGAAAACATTTCCCTGTGGACCGACCCCTTACTTACCGCTAATGCTAGTCATTAGGGTTATTTAAGGCGAATAAAATTAATTGTGTAGACCGGACCTAGTTAAACGATCAACGGCCTACGGTTCTGCGTGCTACCACTACTTGAGTCAATATATCAATTCTAATGGTCATCCACTCAATTTTTTGCAATCTAAAATTGTAAATCTGGATCTTTCATATCTTTTTCCACTCATATCCTCTAAGTCACTTTCAGTCTTTCTCGCCCTTTTTTAAGTTTTCTGCTCCAACTTTCTATTTTCCTTATCGATTGACTAGTATCTAGTCTTTACACATTCTCAAGTCATCTTAAATGTTTCTTTTTCATCTTTTGCTTAATATGTGCAACTCCTAAACCTTTTTTATATGTTTGTTTTGAATTTTATCCCTCAAGGTAAGTATGCAATCATCCATTGAAGCATTATATTTTTGCTATTTCGAACTTTCCACCATGTTTGTTTCCAAAAGTCCAATATTCTAATTTATATAGTAGTGTCGGTCTAATGGTCATTTGATAAAACTTACTATTTAACTTTAAGGACACACCTCAATCACATAATATTTTAATAGTCGCTCTCTATTTTTACTACTCACGTAAAGAGGTTTCAACGGGTCGGGTCAAATTTAAATGGGTCGGGTCAAGCCCGTTTAAATCCGACCCACTTTGACCCATTTTTTAAAAGTTAATAAATTTTTTTATTATATCTTATGACCCGTTGGGTCGATCCACTTATGTTTATAATAATATCGTTTAAAAATCAAAAAAAGAGTGGTAATTTTTTTTTTGCAATTAATTCTTATAATTATCCGACCCGACCCGACCCTTTACACCAAGCCCGATAATGACCCGGCCCGTTATTGAACCGACCCGCTAATGACCCGTTAAAATGTGATCCGACCCTTGACCCGTTGGGTCGACCTGCCCCGTTGAACACCTCTACTCACGTACATATAATTTTACAGGCTAATATCTTATTGATTATCCCACTACTTTGGTGACATCAAATAATAATATTTCATTTGTATTAAGTTTTTAGTATTGTTTGTGTTAGAGTAGGCTAACGAATGCGGAAACGTGGGCCTAAAGGTGGCACGAAAGGTTAACGACAATGACTTGAAGGTGTACTAATGAAACATGGTTTACATGCAAGTGTTAAGGTGATTAAAGCAATAAAAGTAAGTAAAACAATAACACTAAGATTTAAGGTGGTTCACCATTAATTATGCTACATCTACCATCCTAGGCTAGTGTATTATTATGTGTTTAAAGGATAGAGAGCTTGAAAGCTCATTACAATGTTGAAGGAATTATATCAATGGAGATAGTGAGTGTGTGAGCTATGGAGTAGAGAATTACAATAGTATGGTAAGGAATAATAATGGGAGGCTCAAGCTCTTGGCTTGGCTCTCTACATGTACAAAGGATAGGCAATACATATATATAGGCAAAGGTAACAAAATGGGACAGCAATACAAAGTGGACAGCACAGCAGCAGACGAATTTGAGCAGGTCAGTAAGATCGCTCGACCCATGGCTCGGTCGAGCAGACTGGTCGAGCGGGGTACAGCAGGCTGATAGTTTGCTTCTGTTTTCTTCCTTTCCTCTTTCATGCTAGTCCACGGTCTCCAATACTTCAAACCTTATCCCTATGACCGAATGTTTGCCCTTCAAATGCTTCACATGTGAAGCTTAATCTTTCTATAGAGCATTGTACTATGATTCCCAAATAAACCAAACACAAAGTGATGTGTCCTTTACCATTACTACATATGCTTAAGGTCTAGTAATCACATAGTTACTCCTAACCTTTAAGCTAAATTCTTCTACACATTAATTATCATCTAATCACATGACTAATTAACCCAAGACTCAAGTCACATTTGTTTCAGTTTAAGTGTTTGTATTTATCATATAATGTTGCCAAGTAAACTTTCTTAGTAGGTGACAAAGGAATCAATAGACAATAAGGAAAAATGATGTAGTTATTTGAGAATCGCAACATATAATTAATTTTTCAAAAAAATTGAAGTTAGACTATATGTTGTGGTTTTGAGGAGAACCGAAACATATACTCTATTATTTTTTTAATTCGTTTTTTCTTTCCATTTTATGTTGCTTCTTTGATGAACCGCAACATACAAACTTTTTTGAAATAAAAATATTCTAATTTTTCCATGAATTATTCTACAAAGATAATTTTTTATTATATTACTATAAATATGCTTTTATATAGATTTCAATGTACTAGGTGCGAGATGCATCGGAGATGCGGAGATGATGATATAAAATTTTCTTTTCTAGAATACATTTTTCAAAATTTTATATGAACTTTATTTTTTCATATAATTTAGGGCCTATATTATTAGGAACGATATTAATCAGTAATACACAATAATTATCAACCAAAAGCTCCTACATCCTAAGGGGGTGCAAGCAACTAGCTAGAGCAACTCTACAGATTCGTCTTAATACATATTTTTTTATTATTATATTTTTTATAATTTTTTTGATGCGTATTTAGAGATATTAAGGGTTAAAATTTACTTTGAAAACTGGATAAAAAGTAAACGGGAAGAACATTTGAAAAAGAAAAAGAGTAATTTTTTTGGATACTCTTTTCATATCTAGTTTCACAAAAAGACCCAATTTGTTGCCCTTCCCACAAAATTAAATCAATAGCTCATATTCAACGTGTTGGTCATTAAATCAATATCTCATATGAAACATACAACATCTACTACTTAAATTTTTTTTTCTCATTTAGCGTTATTTACGGAAAAATTGCATTATTAATAAGGAATAAACAAATTTAAATGAGACAATCTGATGATGAAATATTTAAAAGTAATTAATTATTAATTATATAATTAAACTAACTAGGTACATACCCGTGCTAAACATAAAATCATAAGAATTTTTGGAAAAACATAAGAGAAAAAAATTAGACATTAAAGGTTGTTGTAGAAGAGAAAAGAAACGTTAATGAAAAAACATATGAGGCAAACTCAAATATGAGTTAAATTAATTAAGCAAATCAATGGAATAAAATTAAATTTAAAAACTACCAAAATAACTTAAGTAAAATTAGACGGAAAAATAACCCTTAAAATTGTGACACTTGTCACATTCTTTTATTGCTTTAGTAGAATTTATAATTAAATAGGTCCCTATCATTATAAGGCATACAACACAAAGTGGAATACAAGTTGTAATATATAAATATTTACATCGTTAAATAAAAAAGGAAAATTATAAATCAGTAAGAAAAATTACCTAGAATAATCAAAACTATTCATGATTTTAAGGGGTATTTTTTTAGAGTAAATTTAGATAACCCGATGACCTGCTATAGTAGGTAGTTCACCAAAAAAAATAAATTAAATATTAGTTTAAAATTAGAAAATTTTTTAAAACAATTTACATAAAAAATTCTAAATAATAATAAAAAATCATAAATTTTTTATGAACATTTTTAAAACATTTTTTTCGACATTTTATTTAAATTTATCTTTTTTTAAGAAAAAATAAAACTTACTATATCCTTAAGTTTTTGCACTTTATCAATAGTACCTCTAAATTTCGATTATCAATAATAGTCTCGTGTTAATTATAACATTTTCTAATTTTTGCAGTTCAAAATCATTGATAATTTCCCCTAATCAATGATTACCCACAATTTTTTTTGTTCAAAAGGAATAATTAACATTTCTATTTAAAGGAGCTATGTCCTAAAAACTAGCATGCCTAAAGACAAAAATTTCTTCTTCCCCCAATATGGATATGGAGAAAATCGAGACCTTAGCGGTGAGAGCAAGAATCAAATCTCTTTACAACAATATTATTCTCACCCTTTCTTCCGATCACTTCATCCGGGATCGGCCGGAGGTTTTCGGCGGGGCTACCATTTTCCGGCGAGTCTTCTCATCGTCTACTTTGTTAATTTTTAATTGTATGTTCATTCGTTTTATATTGATTCTACCACATGCATAATAAGAAACATTTTCACATAAATAAGAATTATTCTTCTCCATGAATCCATGATGATAATTAAATTGTGCGAATTGAAAGACAAAACAAAAGTCGTAGTATATCCTTTTAACTAATTAATTTTGTCTTAATTTATTTGTAACAAATTAAAAGCTGTTTATTGCGAATCAGTGGAATAAGATTTTTTTTCGTTCTTCATCAAACGTAAATGACAATTTTCGTTTCTTAGGGTTCACTTTTTTTGTTGTTGTAAATTTGATGGATTTCTTTGTTTATGTTGTTTTTTCTTCCGTGTTGTTTGATGCAATTTGAATCTGGGTTTTTTTTATGAAGGCAAAAGCGTTTAACTGTTCTTTGTATCTAAATGAGAATGTTGGAATTGGATATTTATTTTTAGAGTTGGATTAATAAGGAGTCCAATTTATTAGGCACAATGCAAGTATTAGATATCCATTAGTGTTAAGTGTTACTCTTATTCTATATTTTTCCTTTATGGGCCGACCCATTCTATATTTTCCTTTATGGGCCGACCCAATTTAAATTAGTTTCTCAAAAAGACCGTCTCTTATAGGAATTATAGGAATTTGTGTTTTCTTAATATTTTTCTGTCCTAGAATTGATCTTTATTGCATTGTTAAGTTATGTGGTGCAATTGGTTGGTGGGTATGAAATCTTTTCCCAGAAATTAGCTTACTGTTTATTTTTTATTTATTTATTTATTTTTTTTTGTTGCTGTTGTTGTTGTGCATGTAAAAATGTTTTGGTACTAAGGCTCTAACATGGTTATTGTATGTAAAAATTTCATTGAGAATTTGTTATGGCCTTATGGGTGTGATTTTTTTAAGTTTGGAAATGTGGAGTATGAGATACTCCCAAGTCCCAGCATTTTTTGGAGCGCCTTATTTGCTTGCATTATTCATTAATCACTATCAGGTTTTTCATTCATAATCTATACGTTTCAATATAAATTTTATTAATATCAATTTTTAATAATTTTTATTCATGAACAATTAAAGATATTAAGAATTTGTAGAAAATTATTATGCGGAAATAAAAATTGATTTGGGTTTTGAATACTTGGTTCTTATTAATTTATCAATAAGAGGAACACCTCTATTTATACATGATTAGGACTTAAGATAAGGAAACAGAATAACCTTAATATTCTAAATATTAAAAAAGATATTAACTTCCTAAATCATAATATTCTAAAATAATATCTTTAATTTATTCTCATATTTATTTTATTCTGCATTATATTTTCCTACATAACTAGATAATACCCGTGCGATGTACGGTTTTATTAATTTTTCTAACTTATTTGTATAAATTAAAAAAAATTTACGATTTTATGTTTTAATGATTTAAAAATATTCTATATTTATTTTTTTTTGAAAACAATATCCTATATTAATTTAGTAAATAAATTATAAAGATTAAATAATTGAAAAAATATAATTTTTTAATATATTAAATGATGTGACCTAAAAAGTAAGAAATTAATCAATATAAATAATATTATAGCCATAATAAAAAAAAAAATGTGTCCTAAAAAGTAAAAAATTTAATAATATATATATATATATATATATATATATATATATATATATATATATAGAATCTTTTGTGAATTACATCCTCAAAGTTTAGTGCTTTTGGAATTCATACCAAAAGTTTTTTTATGAATTACAACCACCAAGTTTTGAAAGTGACCACCATTACGGCCAGATGACCGGTTATGACCGTTGACCAGCCATTTTACCTTTGACTTTTCTTTTTTTTTTATTTTAACTTTTTTTTTGAGTTTTTTTTTTCTTTTCCTTTTTTTATTTAATTCCTCCATCCTCTTCATCATCTTCATCCTCTTCCTTCTTCATCATCATCTTCATCCTCTTCATCCCATTTCAAATAAACTTTCTGGGTTGATTTTTTAAATTGACCCAAATCTTCCCCTTAAATTGACCCAAATCAGAAATCTTCAACATCTTCATCCGATTTCACATAAACTTTCTGAGTTGATTTTTTAAATTAACCCAAATCTTCCCCTTAAATTGACCCAATTAAGAAATCTTCAAGAATGAATCCCAGAAAAAAAAAACCCATTTAAAAAATCTTTTGCAAATCTACCATCAAATGTTGAATTACAAGCTTTAGCAGCAGATAAAAAAGCTTTAGTACTGAAATTTCATGTTCTTCATAGTTATTATCCATTGGGTTCACTAGAATCGATTGTTAACCCAGTTCAACCCACTTTAGCAACACAGGATAATGGGGCGGGTAGTTTTACCTTAAACATTAGTCGGGTTGATTTTTTAAATTGACCCAAATCAAAAATCTTCAACATCTTCATCCTTCAAATTTCATGTTCTTCATAGTTAAATTGCTTCCCTTACTTTTCGCTTTTCCCAGAAAAGTATGACTATAAGAAGGATGAGTTGGTCCAGTTATTACTTTGATGATGTATTGTCTCAATCTATCCTTCGAATATGTGACCCTTTTGAGCAAGAGCCACAAATCTACAGAATACATGAATTTGTTCATCGTTATGCCCAATTTACAGGCTCTGGCATGTATGTTCAACTAGATGAGCCACAAATCTTTGAATATGTGAATTAATTGGTGCCTGTTAATGGAGACTTTATTGATGAATTAATTGAAAAAAATCTGAAATTTTAGGGTTTTGTTTTTTGTATTTTGGGAATTTGATTTTTTGGATGGAAAAAGATTATTTGTAGGGTTGTTGATTGTTAGATGATGGAGAAGAAGGAGAAAGAGGATGAAGATGATGGAGAAGAAGGAGGAAGAGGATGAAGATTATGAGGAGGATGAATGAATTAAATTAAAAAAAGGAAAAAGAAAAAAAAACTCAAAAAAAAAGTTAAAATAAAAAAAAAAAGTCAAAGGTAAAATGGCTGGTCAACGGTCATAACCGGTCATCTGGCCGTAATGGTGGTCACTTTCCAAACTTGGTGGCTGTAATTCATAAAAAAAAACTTTGCGGTTGTAATTCACAAAACGACTAAACTTTGAGGCTGTAATTCACAAAAGATTCATATATATATATATATATATATATATATATATATATATATATATATATATATATATATATATATATATATATATATAGGAAGAAGTTCCAGTGAGAATCATCCTTATATGAGAACCGTGAGAACCAATCTGTCTTACAAAAAAGTGTTACTTTTAACTAAAAAGGTCTTACTTTTAGGCAAAAAGGTTGTTACTGTTTTTTGTGATACTATTAGGCAAAAAGGTGTTACTCTAAGAAAAAAATTCTGAAAAAAACTCATAAAAAAGTGCTACTTTTCTTAAAAAACGTGTTACTTTGTAATATTTTTGTTTTTTATGAATTTTTTTTTTCCTGAAAGTAACACTTTTTTTTCACTAAAAAGTACCAACTTTTATTTTGAACAAAAGTAACAATTTTTTGTCTAAAAGTAACACATTTTCTGTAAAAAAAGTAACACATTATTATCTTGGAGATTGGTTCTCACGGTTCTCATATAAGCTTGGTTCTCACTGGAACTTGACCCTATATATATATATATATATATATATATATATATATATATATATGAAGAAGTTCCAGTGAGAACCATCCTTATATGAGAACCGTGAAAACCAATCCATCTGACAAAAAAGTGTTACTTTTCTGTTATAAAGATGTTACTTTTATGCAAAAAAGGTGTTATTTTTTTTGTTTAAAAAAATTGATACTTTTTGACAAAAAAATTTTACTTTCCAAAAAAAATTCTGAAAAAAACTTAAAAAACGTGTTACTTTTAACGTAAAAAGGTGATACTTTTGGGAAAAAACGTGCTACTTTGTATAATTTTAATTTTTAAATGTTTTTCGGACAATAACACTTTATTGCTAAATAGTAACAACTTTTGCTTTTGAAGAAAATAACATTTTTTTGCCAACGGTAATACATTTTTTTGTTAAAAGTAACATTTTT
This sequence comes from Amaranthus cruentus, assembly GCA_019425755.1. NCBI lineage: Eukaryota > Viridiplantae > Streptophyta > Magnoliopsida > Caryophyllales > Amaranthaceae > Amaranthus > Amaranthus cruentus. The sequence continues at coordinate 6,981,722 of CM033451.1, read as the reverse complement.
TTATCAAGTAAATTGGTTCTCACGGTTCTCATATAAGCTTGGTTATCACTGAAACTTGACCCTATATATAGGAAGAAGTTCCAGTGAGAACCATCCTTATATGAGAACCGTGAGAACCAATCTTGCTTACATAAAAGTGTTACTTTTAGGCAAAAATGTGTTACTGTTTTTTATGATACTATGAGGCAAAAAAGTGTTACTTTAAGAAAAAAATTCTGAAAAAAATTCATAGAAAGTTATTACTTTTTACATAAAAAGATTATACTTTTTGGAAAAAACGTGTTACTTTTTAATATGTTGTTTTTTTGAAATTTTTTTTTCTAAAAGTAACACTTTTTTTGCTAAAAAGTATCATCTTTTTTTAAAAACAAAAGTAACATTTTGTTGTTCAAAAGTAACATATTTTCTGTAAAAAAGTAACACATTTTTATGAGGGAGATTGGTTCTCACGGTTCTCATATAAGTTTGGTTCTCACTAGAACTTGACTATATAATATATATATATATATATATATATATATATATATATATATATATATATATATATATATATATATATATATATATATATATATATATATATATATATATATATATATATATATATATATACACAGGATGGCGGTAGAGTTTGATGATAGGATCAGTTCTAAGGAGTATTTGAATTTGAGCGCACTCAATGCATAAGACTAAAGAGTGATATGAGATTGATAATTTAAGTGTAGATATGTTCCGTTAATCAGATGAAAAAGCTTCTGTTGAATAATCCAGGCTTGTCTGTTGACAGAAGTGTTTGATTTTTGTAGTATATTTAAGAGTCTAAGATTATGTTGACTGATGAGTTGGGAGGATCTGACCCGTGCTTTGCTCATCAAAGGGAATTCAGCTGTTTAAATTCCTTGTACTTTATGTAAATTCTATGAACTGTTGTGCTGCTATGATCAGAACAGTCCATAACTCCATATGCGCTTTCTACCTGAACTTAACTAATAATTAGCTGTTTTTGTTAATTGGTAAATTAACAATCATTTCGGAATCTGAATTTGAAATGTATGATCCATATTGATATTCTATTGTATTGTAATGGCTTAAAGCTTGTTTACCCCCTTGAGGTTGTGACTTGTGAGTTGTGTAACTGATACCAGGTATGTGGCATTTCCGATTGAGATGCAAGCTGTTAATTTACCTCTATAGTCTATATGAACTAGATACATAACAAGATGTTACCTGGCCCATTGCTGTGGTGGGGTGTGTACTTCTGTTATCCCCATCCCTCTTCCCCATCATTCAAGAGTGAATACAGAACATCATTGTCTGCAACATGTTGACGTTCCATGGCCATTAGCAGTCCTAACTTTTTGGAGAGAATATATACTTTTTCCTAAAGTCCACTGCTTCCCTTCAGTTTTGCAAATTAAGATTCTTAGATTTCAGTTAGTAGTTTGTAAACACTTACATTTTATTTGTATAGGAGGAAATGATGGGAAAGAAGGGGAGGAAAATGGAGGGATTGCATTTCACTCACGGGGAAGGGAGGAAAATGGAGAGATTGCATTTCACTCACGGGTAAAGGAGGAGAAGGGAGGGAAGGGAATCAGAAGTAAAAACCTCGTCACATTTTAAATAAACAAATCCTTTCAACATTGCAAGATTTGGAAGGAAAACACAACCAGCTCCCCTCCTCTCCCTTTCCTTTTTTTGCCCTCCCCTCCCCTCCCCTCCCTTCCCTACTTTTCTCTCTAAAAATGTTTTCGGTACATAGTGTTAACGAGTTTGAGTTTCTGGAGAAATAATGCATGAGAGCTTGACTATAACTTTACACAACGTACTGTTCTGGTAGTGGGTAAATTTCATTGTGAATATCTTTCAATGAGACATTGAAAATGTGAGCTAATGTTCAAGTCTTGAAGATTTTTCTTATTATGTCCGGATAAGTGAAAGGAGTAGTTTCCAAAATGAAGTGATCTGATCAGATTGGAATGCTAAGGGAAAGTAACTTAATTTAATAAGCTCGCACTAACTTTCAGCTAGAGAATTTGAGGTAAATAAAACGACAACTAATAGTAAATTTCAGTTAGCTATTTTGAGGTAGTGAGGCATAAGCTTGCAATAGCTTTCTTTCACTAAGCATTCTGAATTTATTTGAGGTTGGGATGCCTATTGTCCACTATGGTATAAAGCAAATTAATAAATTTTTGATTTTGTGTAATAAAAAAATGGGCTCAACAGGAGATACAATGTGTTGATAGATAAGTATTAGGTCTTTAATTTACTTGTTCCTTGCAACTATAGTACTAATGAAAGTTTGGTGCCGATGAATATACTGGCATTATATTGTTATTGTTCTTTTGTTGATTCTTAATTTTTGTCTCTGGTGTAAAGTAACGAACTTATGTTCGTCATATTGCTCTGAGCTTTTATCTGTCTACCTGATCTGTATTACTTTAGTTGTCGCTTACATTGAAATAAATGAAATATGGAATTCTGTCTTAGAAGAATTTGAAATGTGACCAATTTTAGGTGGTGAGTTACATCGTTGATGTAGGCTTTCCATAGGAGGCATCTTAAATTTGTGGATATAATTTTTGAAGAGGTATATATGCTACAACTGTTTTCTCTTCTTTTTAGCTATACTGAAACTTTTTGTCTACAATGAGTAACTTAGGTTCTCGGATAGGCATATATACTTTGAATTTTCAATTTCAGTAAACAAGGTTGCAACCCGTAGTGGCGTAGTTTGGAGCTGGTAATTTTGGCAATTTTTATTTTTTATTTTTTATTTTGCCACTTATAAATATCCAGGCTCCAAATGACATTTGAGTTGGAGACCTTTTAAATTTGATAGTTTTTGTCATTTTTTATTTTTTTAGATAGATGTTAATCGCATAAGTGCTAGGATAATTAGTAATTATAATATCGAATAATTGTTGCAGTACTTGGCATTATGATGCTCATTTTATTTTCCTTTTCTAATTGCACGAGTATAGGATCTTTTGTATGAGTAATTGAGTATCTCTTCTTTTACCCAGATATTTATCAAGTGTATATCAGGCCAGCTCTGTTAAATTTGAAGCATTTAATATCATGAGGCAACATCATCTCACCTATCCTTTGTTCTATGGGTCATTGTTATGTACACTAAAAGCTATTTGTGCTATTTTTCACCTAAAGTTTCCTGTCTTTGCATGGAAGTTGTGCACATGGGCTAAATGTATGTGCTGCGTGCTATATCATTATACCTGTTAAAAATCCTCTTTACTTTTTAGATTGAGACACCGTTGTTACTTGAGATGCTACTGTTGTTAGTGGCTGTTTTCTTCCTTTCCCTTTGTGTAGAAGTAGTTATTTAATCTTAAAGCATTGATTTTCTCCTAAGCCAAAGCTTTTGATGCATAATTATGTAGATTTGTGAAAGGGAGAGAATATGAGCTGCTTTGGCTGTTTTGGAGGAGGTGCGTACCATAGAACTACACATAATGGAGGTGGTTACATGCCCCAAAACATGGGAGGTAATTCAATTATATGGCATGCTTGTGTTCGTCGTAATGGAGTCCTCTGCTTGTATAATTTAGAACAATCGATATTCATTTATGCATCTGAGGTACTTCAAGCCTGAGTGGAAGTGAGGAAATAGTCAATTAGAGTTTTAATATTTTGAAACAACTATAATACTTCCTCCGTTCCATAATACTCGCTACATTTTCCATTTTGGAAAATTTCATATTACTTGCTACATTTCCTTTTTTAGTAAAAAACCAATCATTTAAAGTTATACATACTCCTATTTTTATCTTACTCTATATCTAATTACTCCTATTTTTATTTTTCATTTTTCAACAAATAATATTAAAAAATTCCAAAAAAGCAACTTTCCACCTACTGCTCATCATTGCACAGTAACTTCTTAATCTTTGTGCCCATGCAATGGTAGCAAGTAAATCAGAACTGAGGAAGTATGTAATATCATTATTAATTCATACTGTTCCCGTTGCTCATCGTAAAACATTGTAAGTTTGTATACCACCATTGTTGGTCATTACTTGACTCTTTCATTTCAAGATGTAACATACTGAGCAGCAGTTCAACTCTGTATATCTGCAAATATGCCAATCGTTGTTTCGAGTGTGCATGTGTGTGACCTGTATCACGAGGAGATGGTGTGGGACATTTTTTGGTCTGTTTTACTCTTCAACGATCTCTTTCTGACCTGTTTATAAATTCTTTTTGGTTGATTTTGAGTTACGTTGTAGGGAGAGATGGAGGTTATCAGTTAATCGATAATGCCCCTCATAAGTTACCAGTGATAGTCGAGCCTATAGCTGTTCCTGAAATTCCCTTAGATGAACTATGGGAAATTACAGAAAACTATGGGTCCAATGCTTTAATAGGAGAGGGATCATATGGTAAAGTATATTATGGAGTGCTTAAAAATGGACTTTCAGCAGCAATTAAAAAATTAGATGCCAGTAAACAACCTAATGATGAATTCTTGGCTCAGGTAGAACAATACCAATATTACTGAAGTTTTGATTGACTATATTTTTCTTCATAGTATCTAACTGCTAATGTGACCTTTCTATTTGCAGGTTTCCATGGTTTCAAGGCTAAAACATGAAAATTTTGTCGAACTTCTTGGTTATTGTGTTGATGGCAACCACCGTATTCTTGCCTATGAGTTTGCATCAAATGGATCTTTGCATGATATCCTCCATGGTAAGCTGGATCTTGTATTCTATGAAGTCTAGAGTCATTCAATACTATGATTTTTTATCGTCTCTTTTCTGTAGTTATGATTTCTTATCGTCTCTTTTCTGTGGTGAATAATCCAGATTGGCTCATATTTTATTTTGTGCTTGGAATTTTGTGTTTATCTTATCTAAGAAATTTTCACCTTTTGATTTTTATGATTAAGGGTTCACTTGGATTGAGAGCAAATATTTAAGAGGAGAAAAATTTCAAACTAATGCAACGAAGGTAATTAGAGATGCAAATGAATAATTGAAATAATTGTGAAAGAACTAGAATGAGAGTAAACTAATAAAGATGAATACAAAAAGAGAATGATTTCCCTCATTTGGAGAAAAAGAATTCCCCCATCCCCTAGGGTAAATTTATACCCAAAATGAGGGAACTAGTTACTATTTTATCCATTTTTCATTACTTTCTAACCAATTCTTTTACCTATGTAACAATCAAATTCCTCCAGTCATCTATCTAACAGCTTTGTTTTCCTAGTTTGACTTTTATTTACTCCTTAAATATTTACTCTCAATCCAAGTGACCCTAAGTTGCATTCTATGCATGCCTGTGTTTTTTTTTATGTGAAGATTATGTATGTTGATACATATATGATGTCAATGGTCTTTATTGTGTTTCTAGCAATGCAAGCTCTTAACTTTTCTTTTTTAGGAGTTTGAAGAAATGGTGTTTAGTTTGTCTACCTTTGAAACATTTGTTTTTTGTTAATGGACTAAATAATTTATCCTCCAGCAGATTGATAAAACTAGGGGAACATTTATCTTAACTCTGATCTGTTTATATTTTCACCTACTTTTATGTATTGATGCTACATATCTGCTCTCTAGGGAGGAAGGGTGTGAAAGGAGCACAACCTGGACCTGTTTTGTCATGGGCACAACGGGTAAAAATTGCAGTAAGTGCTGCAAGGGGGCTTGAGTTCTTGCATGAGAAGGCAGTTCCCCACATTATTCACCGTGATATCAAGTCTAGTAACATACTGCTCTTTGGGGACGATGTTGCTAAGATTGGTGATTTTGATCTGTCAAATGAAGCTCCTGACATGGCAGCACGACTTCATTCTACTAGGGTTCTTGGAACTTTTGGCTATCATGCTCCCGAGTAAGCACTACTACCTAATTCCTTTTTCTTTGATTTGGAGTTGTTCATTTGCCTTCAAATGATCTTGTACCAAAATAGAAATGTTGACAAACTCATAGGAAACCAGGGTGTAAGAGATATATAACCTCTTGCATCCAACCAGAATAATTCACTCTCGTACCCTCTCTTATTTTTGATGTGAGAACTGTTTTCATTCATAGGTATTCAATGACTGGGCAGATGAATTCCAAGACCGATGTGTACAGCTTTGGTGTTGTCTTACTTGAGCTACTCACTGGTCGTAAACCTGTTGATTATACCTTACCTCGTGGACAGCAAAGCCTTGTGACATGGGTACATGCTATTTCATTATATACTCTGATTTACGACTTGGATTTTGCTCCTATGACTCATACTTACAAGTCATGAAAACTTATTATGGTAGGTCACACCTAAACTCAGTGAAGACAAAGTAAAGCAGTGTATTGATCCGAGACTCAATGGAGAATACCCTCCTAAGGCTGTTGCCAAGGTATGCATCTTTTCCGTGCCTCGATCAAGTTATGCTTGTAATTCTGTTGATTGAGGCACTTTGTTTCACTAGCATCTTTAACAAGTATTAGTAAATTTGTGTAACCCAAATGAAAGTAAAAAAATTGTCACGAAACCAACATAACCAAAAGCTTAAGCTTATGGTTGAGGCATCAAAATATGTTATAAATTCTAACACGTCTCTTCACATGAGAGCCTAAAAGTGTGGATGCAGCACAAACCCTCCTCATACCTGGCGCTAAATATTTCACTTTAAATGAGGGTTGGTTAAGATTCACCAGTGACCTTTTGTCACGCTGACTTCTGATAACAAGTCAAGGAACCAACTCAGCCAAAACCCTAAACTTACGGTTGAGGCCCCAAAATATGTCATAGAATCCAACACTAATGACAATTTTTCAATTTCCGACAAAGAAAATAACTAAATTCTGGAATGCCATATGATACTACCTTGGGTCATCCATACAGATGGCTGCAGTTGCTGCGTTGTGCATACAATATGAAGCTGATTACCGGCCAAACATGAGCATCATCGTCAAAGCACTGCAACCTTTGTCACGATATGCCCTCAGACATGATGTAAAATCTTGAACATTCTGATCCTTCCTCTTCATCAATATCTTCTACTCTAAACATCTGCTTATGGTTTGTGTTTATACAAGGTATACAGAGAAGTAAATATCCGGAAGACGGGTGAATTCTAAATGTGTGCAGTGTTCTAATTCAATTGGAAAAGCAGTGATTTGTTGTTCATAATCCCAATTTTGTGACTACTTGATTGATCCTGTTGTCTGGAAGTTGCTGTCACATTGTTTTAGGGCATACCCTTCTATTGATCCAATAGTTCAATGTTTGCTGTCACATTGATCCAATAATATTAATGCATCTCGACTTATAAACTCAAAGCAAAGTATGATTAAATTCTACCCTTGGGGTGTATAAAAAGAAGTTAAAGTCTTAATTATAATGATATGATATATGGGGTATTGACTATGTTAATAATAACAATGTTAGAGTTTTAATCGCAAAAACTTAAAATCAGCTACATGAAGTATTATATCAGTTTATATAGTTTACATGTTTTTTATTGCTTCATTCATTTTGATTTTTCTACCAGCTCAATTTATAAGTATAGATTTTTTATATTATTTTTCACTCTTTTCTTCAAGTCATTTTCGGTCTTTTTCGTCTTCTTTTTAAGTCTTTCAAAGTTATCTTCATTATCAGTCAAGTGATTCCTCCTCTTTACACATGCCCTAACATCTTAAAGTAAATGATTCTATATATATTCCTCTTCTATATCTTTTTAAATCAGTTTTAATTGCAAAAAGTAGCTATATGAATTTCTATTTTATTCTTACTCTTTTCTCACTTTAAATAATATTCCCTTTCGTTCCCTACTTAAGAAAAATAAATTTATTTAGATAATAAGTATAATATTTTATCGATTAATAAATTTAATTGAGAAAAAAAGTTAGTGGAAAAATATGAGGACCGAACTAATTAAAAAATACTTTTAAAAAATTATTGTGAAATATGTGGAGGACCGAACTAATTAAAACTCAAATGGAGTACATATTTGGGTGGTAGTTTTTTTGTAAATAATTAGACATTTGCTAAATAGTGTACATATATGCTTAAAAGGAGTACATATTCGGATGACATTTTTGTAAATAATATGAACTTTTTGCTTCATAAAACATATGTACACTCTATAAGATAATATGTACTCCATTTCCTATAGTATGTATACCTCATGCGTTTTGTTTCCACCACTTTAAGTGCTTCACTGATCCTACCCTATATATATATATATATATATATATATATATATATATATATATATATATATGTGTGTGTGTATATATATATATTTGTGTGTGTGTATATATATATATATATATATATATATATATATTAAAAAAATAAAGCCTGAGACATTATGTAGTAAATTACTCAATTTTGACAATATATGTATAAACTAAATTTGTAATTCTAGAATATATAATGAGATATATATTTTTTCTAATTTACTCAAAATTTCATTATAAATAAATGCTACTCAAAGATAATTTAATGGTAGATACATTGGTGAAGATTAAATGCATTTTATTGATTTACTCAATTTTATTCAATTTAGTTTAATAAATATAATAATTAATTGATTTGCTTATTCTATGTGAAAAATCTTTGAAAGGATGCCACATGAAATTTTTTTAGTTCTTTTAGTTAATAGTATGATTGGTGGATTTGTTTTAGTTTATAAAATAAAATCAACTTTACCTTATTTAGTTTAACAAATATAGCAATTAATTAATCATATTATTAATAAATATAGCAAGAATCCAAAGATTATTCCATGTGGCAAGTCATTGTAAGCATGCCACATGGAATTTTTCAGCTCTTTTAATTAATAGTATGATGTGACAAGTCATTGTGAGCATGCCACATTGAATTTTCCAGTAGTATGATTATGCACTTGACGATGACATTTCTTAAAAATTGTAATAAGAAGACAATGTTTAAGAAAGCAATGCTGCAAGTAGGGGTGTGCAAATAAATAAGACCAGACCGCGCGGTCCGGAACTGGTTAAGACCGGACCGAACCGGGTACATCCGGTCCTGTCTCCGGATCTTACCTTTTCCCAATTTCGGGTTTCCGGTCCGGTCTAAACCCGGAAAAATATCTTATTTTCAACACAAAATAATTTTTTTATTCAAATATGTTAATTTTGTAATAATTAATTTGCTAAATTATTTTAAAATATTCCATTTTTAATTTTTTTTTTGGTCTCAAAAATTATATCCGGTCTAAATCCGGGTTAGACCGGGACCGGACCAGATGGAACCGGTCGGTTCTCCGATCTTAGAATATTTGAGATTTCGGTCTTCCGGTCCCGTCCGGGTTCGGACCGGTGAATACTCCTAGCTGCAAGGAAATAAGAACGAAGAGGTATTCAAAACTTACCTGACTATCCGATATTCACACGACCTTGTAATAAAATTTGATTTAACCCGACTTAAAAATAAATTTTCAATTACGTAAAAATCAATATAAATTAGGAAAATTTGCTCAAAATAATTCCAACTATCACTTGTTGGCAAAAAATAACCCAATTATTAACTATTTTTTAATAATTCCAACTATTTCTTATAATTTGTTGAAAACATCCCCACCCCTTTGTTACCAGCTGGAACAGATAACTTTTCCACTCTTTTTTCTTTTTTTTTACATAACTGTTCAAAATTATCCCTTCCCCTTTCATTACATGTTGCAGTCGGTTAAAAGGAATGTGGCTATGTTTTCAACAAATTATGAGAATATTTGAGATTACTAAAAAATAATTAATAGTTGAAATTATTTTTGGCTAACGGGTGATAGTTGAGATTATTTTAAGCAAATTTTTTGCTATAAATTAAATACCCAATTTTAAACTAATTTTAAAAACTTAATCAAAAATCAACCCATACCATATTCCAAATAAACAGCTTAGAAGTAGTATAATACAATACAACTATACAAGTATGATGAAAATGATTCGTACTCTTGAAAACAAACGAGTACTATTATTGTCCATACTCTACACGCATTTTTCTCATTTTCTTCCTTTTCCTTCCTTTCAAAACCAGTCTACCATTAATTCTTTATATATATTTTTTCAAGATTCCTCTGCTACAAATACTCAGATCTTAATGTATTCTGTTGAATCTGTTCTAACACATTCAAATCTTCAAATTTATGTATAGATCATCATAATTGAAGTAGTTTTGTTAATGATGGCCGCTCTTACTGCCTCTATGTTGCTTCCATCCAAATTAAAACCTTCAATTCATGATGATAAATTCTCTCCTTTTCTTTCTACAAGCAGCAGATCTCCTTCTAAGAAACCCCAATTTAATTTTCCTGTAAGTTTTCTTCTTTTTTCCTTTTTTTTGGTGGGAAAACAGGATAAATTGATTGCGACTAACTGTATTGAAGTATTTTTAATTAGGTGATGAGATTGTTTGGGCCAGCAATATTTGAAGCATCAAAGTTGAAAGTATTGTTATTGGGAACGGATGAAGAAAAATACCCTCCAAAGCTGCCCAGAACTTATACTCTTACTCATAGTGATTTCACCGCGAACCTCACTTTGGCCGTCTCTCAAACTATAAACAACTCTCAGGTTACCATTTTCTGGATCATATTAGCTGTTTATGTATAGCTGTACAATTACCGTGTCTAATTAGTTGGGTAAATCAATTTTGTTCCTTAAAAATAAGGGTTATGAACCATATATATTTTTTTTGAATTGATTTATATTGAATTTGGGTTTGCAGCTACAGGGATGGACCAACAAATTTTATAGAGACGAGGTGGTTGCAGAGTGGAAGAAAGTGAAAGGAAAGATGTCTTTACATGTTCATTGTCATATAAGTGGTGGCCATTTCTTTTTGAACTTGTTTGCTCCTTTGCGTTACTACATCTTTTGCAAGGAACTCCCTGTGGTAATCTCTACATCTCTTTCTCTTTATACTTCTTTAGGGTTGTGTTTTGAAATAAGTAATTCATTTGAATTATAGATTTCAATAATAAATTTATAAATGATGAATTGGAGAATGAAAAAGTTTTGAGCAGTAATTTTCAAATTCTTGGACATGTGAAATTCGGCAAGTTGGTACAGTGTTCCTACTTCCTTACTTGAAGTTTGGAACATGTACATGTTTTTATTACTTCTTCGTGGCCATCTTCTAGCCAGATTTTTGTAAAGACTAAAGAGTGACTTTAGCTTTATTTGTTTTTATCTGTTCCATGTGATGCTGGGTATATGAGCGTATTTTTGGGGGACAGGAATGGGGTTTTAAAATCAAATAATAGCATGTGAAATAAATGGATGCTACAATGGGCCATTAGAAGATATTTTTCTGTGCTCTGATTTTGCTATTTTATTTTGGTATCAAATTAAATTTGTTTGGTGGTTTGTGGGAGAATAAAACAAAAAAAGGACGAAAACAATGTGAATGTGATTAAAAGAAAGATTGAGTTTGTGGTTATGTGCATGTCCACAAATAGAAATGTAGAAAAATAGGTGGGGCGTTACAAATAGAATATTTAACAAATTAAGAGTATAGTCGAGGTTTGCATTGAGGCAGTGGTAGACATTTGAGTCATTGATATTAGGGTTGTGTTTGGATAATTGTACTCTACTTTATGTGTCTTAGGTTTTGTGTGTATTTTTTTTTATTTTCTGTCAAGTATATATGAATAGATTTGAAAGGCAAAAGTCAATTATACGAGAGCTAGAAAAGCTAACACAAAACAATTACCCCAAACAAGAGGGCAAAACCAAAACATAACCAAAACAGAGCAATCAATCCTTCTATTATAACCAAAACAGAGCAATCAATCTTCTGATAATAGTATTATTAAATCTTTGATGTAGTATTCTCTCTAAATGACACACCATATTTTAGTTCAAGCAGCAAAAATGAGCTTTGCTTTCGTAGTTTTCGTCATGTTCATCTTTGTCTTAAATTTTACCTCTTCATTAAAATTATTGTTCTCTAGCCTTGATGTAAGGAAATGGAAAACTTTGACTTTGATATCAACTGCATTGTCACAAAGGAAGAAAAGGTCCATAATATTCAATTTCTCTAGCAACAAAGAAAACAAGCTTTAAGCCTAGCAAAATTTTCTTCGACATTCAGGAAGTGTAAATAGGAGGGGAAAGAGAGAAGGGATCTGTACCTTTGATGTAGTAAGCATAAACCCATTTCACGCACAACCCATCTTTTTTTGGCAATGACATTCCCCAAATGTTTCACAATGGCTACCTTATTCCAAACTACAATGGTTGTCAAATTTTGCCCCCCATTAACGCATGGCAGGCAATTGAACTCGGGAAATAAGCGCCTTTCTGGAGTTTGCTCCCTTCTCCGCCAAATTAAGACTTGCAATGATCATCCATTCCTTTCAACAATGTTTTTGGGAGGTAGAAGATTTGAGCCAAGGAATTCACAATGCCCCCCAATCACGCTTTTTAACAAGTTGCACCCTCCCAACATTAGAAAGTAATTTGACCTACCAGGAGCGTTATCTGACATTAATGGTGTAAACTGTAAACTGAACTATCACGTATAAATGCAATATCCATCTTACAGAACACCAAATCATCAGCAACAACATGAGGTGGGTAATATTTGTTTTATTACACTGAGGATGAAAACGAAAAAGTTTCAGTGGACATTTGATTCAGGAGCCTAGAGACTTAATCCTGCATACCTAAAGCAAATAGGTAGGGAGAGAAAGACTGACGTGACACAACAAGGTGGCGGGGAAATACATTTCACAATGCAGGAGACTTTTAAGCTTTTTTCAAGTCAAGTTTGATCTTGCACTTCAAGCGATCGTATTACCTATTGTACCATTTCACCAAATCATAAGTACAGAGAATATTATCAGAAATTTGACGCCCATGGATAAAATCTGATTGAGTATTATTTACCAACTTACCAATCACTATCTGGAGTCTTTTGGTTAGAATTTTGGAGATGATTTTGTAAATAATTGAACAGAAAGCAAAGACCAATAATCTTTAATGGAGAAAGGACTCGAGGTTTGGAATCAAAATAATAGAGATAATGTTGTAATCCTTCTCCATATATTAGTTGCCATAAACTCACAAACACATCATATTTAATAATATGCCAGGTTTTTCTGAAAAAGAATTGTCCGTTAAAGGATCAATATCTGGGGCTATGTTACGCTCCTATCACAACCAGCTTTCACTTCATCCATAGTCAGAAGCTGAATAAACATCCTCATGTCCTGCATATCGAGTTGAGGGTCACGCCTTACCACTACAGTGTCTAAGTCGAGCTTTTTATTCATAGACGAGCCATAAGCTTATAATAAAAAGTTACAAATTTCAATCTCAATATCTTTTCTATCTGAAAGAATGGTACCATGGTCATCAGTTAGCGTCAATATGATAATGGACCACACCAGAGTTCGCTGAAATTTTGGAAAAACGTATTTTTCGGCCGAAGTCCTTTCTTCAATGTTCAATTATTTGGTTAGCTGAGATCTACGTTATGTTTCCACCGGAAGAAGCGCATGATCATTTAGGCGTGGAGCAATGTTATTCTGAAGATTTCCATGCTTCGCCCTCCACTTACTGATGTTAGAACAGTTACTGGCATGATCTTTTTATGTTAATCCACAAGTTTGTTGCCATTGTTATTCCTTACTCTATCTAGAAATCTTTAGTTGAGTTTATTATAGATTGACTATTTACATATTCTCTCATTATTTCAACAATCAGTTTAGTCCACTTCTGACAGGATAAGGTGTGTTGAAATGGGACAGGTACTGAATGCATTTGTGCATGGAGACCAAAACTTGTTCAAGAACTACCCAGAATTACAGGATGCTTTAGTATGGGTATATTTCCATTCAAGCATTCCAGATTTTAACAAAGTAGAGTGTTGGGGCCCACTAAAGGAAGCTATGGACCCCACTTCAAAAACTAAGAAGAACCAGATGATGACAACGAACAAGAATCAAGATCAAGATGAAGAAGCAGAAATAACAAGGAACTCAAAATGGGAAATGATAGAGCCTTGCACGGAACCATGCAATTGTTGTTATCCACCTACAACTTTGATTCCGTGGACTCCTTCACTATCACAAACAGATGAACAGCAGAAGCAAGAACAGCTTCCTGATGATGTGTCGATTCCGTCGACTGGGTCCCACTGAAATTAATTTCATTAATCTTGATTTTATTTGTATATAACATGATTACATAGACCAATTACATTCTTGGTAATTATATTTAGTACTGCCAAGAAATGTGTAGAACAAAGGAAGCTGGCCCCACATCTTGGAGCCTAGAGGTTTCTATTTTTGTCAAAATCAGTCATGGTCCTGGGTCCATGCCTGTATGTGTTTAGGTAATATGTTTAGGTTTTTCAGCTTTTGTAAATATGTTGAATGGTTTTTAGAATGCCACCAAGCAGATGTGATGCTTTCAAATTCAAATACAAATTATTGTGTAGTGAAATTTGATGTGAAGTATAATTCTATAATATATATGGTGTCACTTTTAGTAAATTTTCAGTCCATTCATTTACGTTTTCTCTAAAGTTGAAGTTGGATAAGTCAAGTTTATATGGTGTCACTTTAGTATATTTTGAGAGAGGGCCTGTGGTTCATGCATGTCGTTGGTGAAGGTTTAGGCAATGAGAATTCGTGGCCGCCTACTTGGATTGCTTAACAAGCACATTAAACTTTGTCATTTTGAGGGAGCTGTGGCCGCCTACTTGGATTGCTTAACAAGCACATTAAACTTTGTCATTTTGAGGGAGCTTGCCCGATCAAGCTATTTAGCCCGTGGCCTTGAAAATGATGCCCTTTTCTCGACATTTTACAATGCATTGAACCATTGACTTTGCACAAGCTCGTTGGTTCAGCCTTTGAGGTTCAATGGCTCGAAATTGAAATGACGCATCACATCACACGTGTAACGAGAATGAAAATACATACAAACGTTTTAAACCCACAACACCATACAAACAACATAAAATCTCAAGGGATACACAACATAATGTTAACATATGAATCAAATAACGGGGATATATATGCATAAAATATGACATGACAAAAAGCACAATCGGGATGATTGTTTTATTTACACAGGATTATGTAACTAACATAACTACATCAATGCATTATGCGCCCCCTTATAAAAAAAAATTGTAACTCCCATTTCTATACATGTAACTAAAAATACAAAAGCATTTTCCACATCTTAGATTCCCACTTCGCTCGAGAAGAAATATTTGTCGGCATTCTTCATTTCTTGTAAAACTTTGAAGAGACGAGAAGTCTCTCGTTGCTGATCAATTCACTGTTTCAGGTTACAGCGTAAGTAGGAACAGCCGGACAGGTATACATGTCTATCGAATTTGCGTTCTTCCTAGAGAGTGAAATCCAACCTCAGCGTCCGTGTTCTGCATGTATATATCAGTCATATTTAGATACAGAAACAGCGGGAAATAGAAATATCAGCAAACATCATTTAACACATAACAGAATGATACGATACTAAGAATTCATGATTTTGCTAAAGTACATCCATGTTGCTGCACCCAAAACAAAAGGCTAATAAGGCATGGTAGCAGAATAAAGTGAGATGATATCGGCAAGGCAGTAGCAATAGAAGAAGAATTTAAAATAATTTGTCGAAAACTATAAAGTTTCGTAACCAATAACCATATAAAATTTTGTTTTTTAATATCATGTTTTGTGTAGGTAACCTTACCGATTCATGAAATCTATGAGCTTTGATGTGAACTTTAAATTTTATTTTCTAAAGGACCAGAAAAATTTGATGCGAGAGACTGTAACAACCTCAAAACAAATATCCCATATTCTAATAATTGTTAAGCTATTCAGCGCATGTATGAACAACGTCTCACAGTAAGACCATCTCACACAAGAATTTGTGTTTTCAAATTATATATAATGAAAAGTTAACGGAATAATATGTTATTTGGCAGGGTGTATGTATTTTGGTTTGGTTTGTTACAACAAAATCAAACCAAACTAAATTCGATTTCTAACTTTTAAATCCAAATCAAAACAAAAGGTTTACTAAACTGAACCAAATCAAACCGGAATTACACTGTTAAAAAACCAAATTAAACAATAAAACCAATTTAGCTCAATTAAAATTTAAACATTGTAACAATTTACTAAATCTCAAATAAGTGATGAAAAGTTCGATAAACTAAAAACATCAAAGTTTCATAGCGTCACAAAACATCTAACTTACATCCATCAACTATATGGCTCATTTATAAACACCAAAAATAAACTCTTAAGAACATATGAAGCGCAAATCAAATCAAATATGACCCGCTTACTGTCAGCAAATACAAAAAGAGCTCGTATGCTGTGACTTGTCCCCAAAATAACAAACAACCAAACCATATAAAACATTACAATTAACCCATCAAACACATTCTCCTCATGGACACAATCACTGTGGAGCTTCCTCGCATCATCAAATTGAAAGACTAGAAAATGTCTAATACATAAACTAAAATCAAACATCACATTGCAAGTTAAACTATTAATGGTTCTGGGCTTCTGGGTTTTGCACAAATTAGACACCTTAGATTTGAGACTTAAAAGCAGAACTAAACTATTAAAACTCCATGTCTCCATGTCGTAATGTATGAAAAAGACCCCAAATAGGCCTAATTCCTGAGATACTCTTTAATTCAACTAGACCCGTCAAAATTTCATCTGAAACTAATATTGTCAATTTCTGGCAGATATCGATCAATCCATACTCAAACCACCCACATTCAATGTCATTATGCATGAACCTTATTTCAGCTACAATTGAAGAAAATAATAAGCAGAAATAAAGGAGAGGAAAACAACAGTGAGAGGATGGAATAATGAAAATAGAGTGAGGAGATACAACTCTATTATGAGCTTCATAGTTGTGGCTTCTCCCTTATCTTATTTTATTTATGTAAGGTATTTTCAATGAATTGGCCTAATAATTATCTAGTGTATTTTTATTCAAGAAAGGCAAAATTGCCAATAATAAATCAATCTTTGCTTCATGCGATGAAAATATACTCACATATTGGGTATAATTGCTCAAAATATACTTGCATATTGTTAATAACCTTCTTCAAACCTATTTTGTAAGTCAATCAATTAGGAACAAACAATAGGTGAATTTATTTCTAGGAGTTATGCCAATAAGTGGGCTTATCAAACAATATATAGGTGGGTTTATTTTCAACGGATTGAGCAAATGTTGGACTTTAACAAATGACAATTTCACCTTTATCAATTGATAAAATTAGTCTTGATCACATAAAGCAAGGAAAAAAATTGATTAGTCCCATAACATTCAACGTTAATGTGTTAACAAAGAAAAACTGCATTTGCTACTGATTAAAAACAGTAACTATCGCATGCATTTGACAAAAAAATATAGCTAACCTGAGATTTTGAAGACGGGAAGACACTCCAAAATCTGAGTGTTTCATCTCCGGCTCCAGTTACAATGTTCTGGAAGCAACAACATTATGAAAAATGTCAAAAAATATAATAAAATCTATGACGTTAATGACTTGAGACATGGACAAATTTGTATATCCAAATTTAGCCCCTGCCCATTTAAACAATTAACCAGTAAATAGACAACTAACAAAAAATTACCTGTCCATCTGGTGAAACTGCAAGATAAAGAACCCTGAATGCATGACCTGTAAGTGTAGCCAGCTGTGGTACAACAAAAAACAGTTGAGAATGTAGAGTGGCATTCACAATCAAATTATAAGTTGATGAAGATAGCATTAAAAATACCTTTGACATGGTAGGATATCTCCAAACAATTATTTGGTTTTGGGAGTAACCATGTGTGCTTACAAGTTCATTCACATTTTTAGACCACGCAAGATTGCAAACCTGCATAATAGATATTGTTAAATCATTGAAACTATATATCAGAATTGAAATCAATCTGTGGGAAATCAACAACCCAAGAACAGGCTGTGCAATGCACAATAATTACTGTTTTTTTAAATATACAATAGATCTTCTGAAAATGATAGAGAACACATGACAATCGTATTTCGGCTTCTAATGCAGGTGAGAGGACACAACAAAAGCAGAAAGTATTCTAAGGATCTATGCCTTTTATCTAAAATATAAGCAAGAAAGATCAGAGTTCATATAAAAAAAGACACAAGTTTGAAATTTGAAAGTGGATCCCCCCTATACTCGAATACACCAAAAAGGCCAAGTTACAGCCAATACTGACACACTACATTTTTAAAACTTGCAGCTCACTCTGTCTCCACTTCTCTATCTTGTTTAAAAAGTGAAGTTTCAAGAAGATATTTTCAAGTTCAGAAAAATCATAGCACACCTCAGCAAAGTTTCCACATTCGCATTTCTGTTTTCTCTTGTCTTTTCCATTGGCTAAGAATCAAGTCATGGATCAGACACTCATTTCGTTACAAAACAAGTTGAGGGGAAAGATTGGGACCCCTTAATGGTAGCAAGGAATGACATACATGGGTTCATCTAAACGCGGACCAAGTTGTTTAAGTTAATAATGGTGATGAAGAAAAAAGGAGATGGATGTGATGGTAAGCTAGATGATGAAAAATAAAAGATCAATGGATGGAAAAGGAGAAACAAATAACAACGTATGGAGACAAAAAGAAAGAAGCTGGTAACTTAAAGAGTACACTTTTAGTCTCCAGTCCATATTCATAAAAAAATTTCACAACAAGGTGTTATAGACTGTAATAGCCATGGATGATTTAGAATAGCTAATCGGTAGTATTAGTAGTAAAGTAAAGCAACAATGGTAGAGAAATGTGTGCGAATAGATGAACTTCAATGTCAAATCAAGAATGTAGATAAATGAATGTGTAATTGAATGTAAATGCAAATCGTATGATGAAATGTAACCTAAAAAGATTACAATCATAGTATAAGCTTTCGAGAGGCTTGTAGCTCTCCAATATGAGTCAAGCAACTCATGCCAAATCAATCACAAAATGATTACATGAATGCTCCAACAGTTCTCCTATTTATACTCCTTTCTCTCTAAATCTTATTACTCCAATTAACAAATCACTAGTTATTATTTACCAAGTAATTCCTATATTACCCCTATTAAACCATTTATGACACTATGTGGCCTCAGGATGAGGTGAGATTAATACACAAAATCCAAGATTTCAGAGGATACTTTTCCCATAAAATCCTACTTCATTTCCGTCTTCAATTATCCTGATCAAGTAGAAAACACAGTAGTTTTAGAGTGGTCATTAAACATATCTTAAGCTTGCAATTTCTATCTAATACTTCCGTCAAAAGAAATGTATGTTCCGAGTACAAGCCAATGTACAAATAATTATGTAAACTTTGCTTCCATGAAAAATACAAAAAAATAAAAAAGAATAATGCAAAAAAATCTTGAGTTTATCATGTCATTCACCAAGGAATACACATAGAGAAAGTAAAAATGTAATTGAGGTGTTGTATCGTGTTTTCACTCGGCCTCTAATGGTCCAACCTTAACAATATATTTTGATAGCAAATTAGGAGGGAAAAGAAAGGAAGGAAAGCGGAAGGAAAGGAAGGAAAAGAAAGGAGAGCGGTAAGAAGGGGAAGTACACCTTGTTTGTGTAGAAGGGAAGGAAAAAGAAAGGAAAATGAGTGTTTTCCTTCCAGATCTTTCCACTAATGGAGATATTGTATTCTTAACAAAAATTGTCTATATTTACCCTTCATCCCTCCAAATCTCTCCCCTTCTTTTCCCTCCAAAATTGTCTATATTTTCCCTTCATCCCTCCAAATCTCTCCTCTTCTTTTTATGGATATAATCTACAGCCATGATTTCCTGGGATTTTTTTCTTTAAAGGGCCCATTCAAATCCCAAGAAACTTTTTTTTAACACTATTAACTGTCCTGACCATGATGTCTTCTTCAAAATAGTAGTTTTCTCCTCATTTACTCCATCATAGAGCGTGAATTTTGTTTCTTATTTCCACTTTATTTCCTCCATACTGCAATATCTTCAATGATGTTTCAAAAACCTCCCATTTACAGTCACATTAAAGCTTCTCTTTCCCCATTCTAATTCTTTCTTCTAGTTTGAATCAGCATAATGCATCCTCACACTTTCACGTAATTATATCTAAGTCCAAATTAATCTTGTTCTCAACGAAAATTCTAAATGTGTAGCTCTTATGATGAAAAGAGCATTGACATTAAAAACGGTTCACACAAAAAAAAATTCAACATATATCTTCAGGTATTTAAACTAGGGCATTAAGCTTACAATCTACTATTTGCATAGAAAGGCTGTTTGTTCTATAAGGTGCATAGGTGCATGCTATGTTGCTAACAACAAAAAAAAAATTATGTAACTTTTTCTGAAAAAAGATTATGGGTTCCTTTGTGTTATATATCAATCCATATCTATCAAGAACCTTATGGAATATAACCATGTAGTTGAAAACCTTCGTTTAAGCTACTAATGGAAACTTAGATCATATTGACTCC
This sequence comes from Amaranthus cruentus, assembly GCA_019425755.1. Taxonomy (NCBI): domain Eukaryota; kingdom Viridiplantae; phylum Streptophyta; class Magnoliopsida; order Caryophyllales; family Amaranthaceae; genus Amaranthus; species Amaranthus cruentus. The sequence goes on along the minus strand of CM033451.1, from coordinate 6,961,237 downwards.
TTACGACACAAATGAGGTCACTATATTGTACAAGAAAACAGGAGTCTCATCAGATATTTCTAACAAAACACCCATCACCCTCCCCTCCCTAGTCACTCTCGCCTTTAGAACCAATGAGAAAAAAAAACAAAGGTATATATAAAATGACCCTTATGTGGTAAATATTATCTATACACGTTCTAATAGCTTCTCGAATCCTTGTTAGCACCAATACTAGTTTTTGACCATTGAGAACCAGTGACATTAATTTCGTACCATGCGCAAATCGTCATCCTTGTTTCATAGCATAAAATAATTTACAAGGGCTTTTACATAAATCTACATCCTAGACGCTTCATAATGTGAAACTCTGGCCATTCTACGACAGTCCACAATGTAAAGCCAGAAAAACTTGGTTTTTAATAATAAAGCTTCCATTTATTGAATTAAAACAGAAAAAAATCGCCAATAAATCTAATCGATGGCTTTCCAAGCAAATATGGTAAAAAAAAAGAAATTTTGCTAAAATGTTCGAATTTTGACAGACACATAAAGATTTGACACCTGCTAGCCAATGTTCAAAATCAAGCAAACTAAAATCTATGAGGATATTGGGCTTTGAAAACCTGCTACTACTTAAAACACTTCAATAACAGTGATAAGAGAAGAAATACTTACCCAAAAATTTATTTATAGAAATGACGTACATGTAAAATGGCATACAACTAATATAAGAGCAAAGTAAATGTGGAAAGCTAACCTGGCTACCAGTGTCCATACATCCCAACTGTGAATTAGTAGTTGTATTCCAAAAACGGATGCACCGATCAGCCGTACCACCTCCTGATGCAAGAAGCCCATGTAAATGGGGAGACCAAGCAATTGCTTTTACGGCCGCTGTATGCTCAGAATACCTTAATACAGGTTGAGTAGAATGTTGGTTCCACACAAAAAGCTGAAGAAAGAAATTCACATTATTAAGTAATTTGTGGTATAAGCTGAAACAAATAATACACGAAACATCTAGCTTACTCACTCTATTGTCATTTCCTCCTGATGCTAGCTCACGATTATCATATGACCACTTAAGTCCACAAACCTAAAAGTAAAATTAGTTATAATCAGGTTTATTATGAGGAAGAAACGTATCAGCCCATCATAGATTGAAAATCACAAAACGTCAAATGCTGTAAGACAAGTCATAAAGAGTTATATTTAGAACGAGCAACAAAACTAGGATGCTTAAGTGTGAAGTACTTCAATACAAACCTCTGACTTGTGTCCAGTTAATTTACTGACATAATCTTCCTGAGCTCGTACATCTCTAAGGAATATATTTTTATCTCGGCTACCAGAAGCCAGCACAGATGAACTCCACGCCACAGCGCCCACACGCAAACGATGACCATCCATAGTCCGAATCATTTTAGAACGAGAAACATCCCAAATCTGAATAAGCATTTTCACATATCAATCATACGAATATCGTTATGTAAAATAAATCTATATATAGTCATTAAGTCAAAATTGGACATAAATGTTTCGAATGGAAACAAAATGATCAAGTTAAAAGACGCATTTATTACTTGAACTTTGCCATTGTTTGTACCAACCGCCAAATGAGTACCACGTTGAGCCCATCCCACTGAACAAACACTGTCATCGATCCCCACGTCACATAATTTAGTCACCTACACATACAACATTCCGATTGAGGCCACAAAAAACATCATCAAAATACTCCATACAAGAAAAACATCCTACATAGACTAAGGACCCTAAAATGGAATCCTTCACCATTAGCAAACAAACAAAAATATGCCTAAAAAAGATGAAATATTTACAACTTACCTTACTACTGCAAGCATTCCACAAGTATACACAATTTGCTAATCCCACAGATAGTACATTGTGTGAAGACCAATCTACCAAGTTCAAATAAAAATCATCCTGCAATGATGGTGCATCCAATACCTGATGCAGAAAATCATCAACATCATCAAAATTTCATCAACAAAACATCACAAAACTACCAACCCCAGAAAATAATGCCACATTCCAATTTTCAATCAAATCCAACCACCTAAATGACAAAAAACAACCATCAAAGATGCAATTTCTTAAAAATATAACCACTCAAGCCTAAAACCTAGAATCAATATAACAATCAGATAAAATAAAATTAAAGCCAATTCTAGATTTTTAGTCTGTAAATCATTAAATTGCTTCACAATAGACAAAATTAACCCATACCCAAGATCAATAAACACATTTAAAGTCAATCAAACACTCAATAATACTACAAAATTACACCAATGAATTGACAATGAAAAAACAAATGAAATTTACCTTATAAGGTGATCTGGGTACTTTCCTGGCAATCTTAGCCGGTCTATAAGTAACACCCGGAAGAGCATCATCAGGCCCGAAAGGCATCAACGATGGCAATGGCCGTTTGGTTTCAGACTTAAACCGGAAGATATTCCGGTTAGGTAGACCTTTATCAGGAGTACCGGGGAAAAAACACCCAGCATCGGGCCCAAAAAGGGCCGCCCGAAGAAGCGAAGTATAAGTACTGTTAGACTCTTCTCGGGTCTCATCGGATTGCTTATTACTCTGAGGAGTAGAAGAAGAAGAAGAAGAAGAAGAAGGGCTAACATTGAAAAGGGAGAAATTGGATGAACTTCTAGAAGGAATAAACCTATCACTCAAGATGGTTCTAGAAGGAGAAGGGTAGTGATGTGAATTGATCATTCGATCGATGATGCGAGAAGGGGTAATTGGACCATCAACCATATTATCAGGCGAAAGAGAAGGACGAGCAACTTTAGATGGGTAGTTGATAAGTAATGGTCGTTTTGAAGATTGTAATGGGGGAAGAGAAGTGAGATCTTCCGCCATTGAAGAAGATTTAAGAAGAAAAAGATGGAGATTTAGATTTAATGGAAGGAATTAGATGAGATTTAAGAGAGAGAAAAAGAGATGAAGATGATAGTAAGAAGATCTACACCATGTGAGAAAAATGACTGTTGGTGAAGTGGCTCTTAAGTTTCCCGGGAAAATTAGGGCTTCTATGTTGTGCTTTGCGGGAAATTCTTTACAATCTTTGCTATTTCGGATTTAAAAGGATTTTTTTTGTTTTTGGGATAACATGGGCCCATTCTTATTTCTTAACTATGGTTACCTTGTGGTGATTTGTTTCCTATTTTTTTGGGAAAATATTACCAAATTTATTTATCAAGGAGTACCCTGAGAGACCGTTTCTCTGAGAGACGTTTTTTAGACACAATCCATTAAAGCTTATTGTCTATATTTACTTTATATTTTCCTTAATGGATCAATCCAATTAGAGATGGTCTCTCATAAAGATCGTTTTTCACAAGAATTTGTGTTTATTTACTTATTTATTTATCACAAATTCTTGTGAGAAAGCCCCTCTTTGATCGGGTCTGCCCATAAAGGAAAATGTAAAGTAAGAATAGGAATTAAGCTTTAATGGATCGGGCCTGAGATGCATCTCTCAAAGATACGGTCTCTCAGGAGACTGACTGTTTATTTATTTATTTATTATTATTTATTTATTTATTTCATTATTTTATTACTATTTAAAAATCACAAGGTGAAATTGTCAAAAATAAATTAATTTTTCCTCTGTCTGCTGAAAATAAATCTAATTAATGTTTATTTTTAAATAAACCCATCAACCGATATAATTACTGAAAACAAACTTAATTATTGTTTATTTTTGATTGCATAATTAACAAAAAAGCTTTGAAAATGGTTATAAATAATAATAAATTTTTTATAAGACCGTATCACCTTGATATGGGTTGACCTAATTTTTATTTTATTTAAAAATTAATTAAAAATATAGTTTTTATTTAGTAATCTATTGTGTAAGTATGACTTAATTAATTTTATTTTAAATATAAAATGTTTGAGCTGCTTGTATATTTATTAGGTGTGTTTATTTAAAAATAGGAAAATTTGCCAAGAATAATCCCAACTATCACTCGTTGGCCAGAAATAATCCCAACTATTCATTATTTTTTAATAATCCTAACTATTGATAACGTTTGCTGAAAACAGTCCCATTTAGTTTTCAACCTGCTGTAGCAGGTTTAGTAACTAATTTTTTTTTACCTTTTTTTTTTAAGTTTCCTTCATCAAATTAGGTAAACCCAACCTTTCATCTTCAAAAATTGATTTACCCATTCCATGTTCAAAAACCCAAACTCCTTCCTCCATTGAAATCGAAGGTTGGGCAGACATCATCACTTTTTCATGAACCCAAACTCCTTCAAAAATTGATTTACCCATTCCATGTTCAAAAACTCAACCTTTCATATAGCAGGTTTAATATTTTTCATGAACTCAAGCTGTCTTCAATTTCAAGAGGGGTTTGAAGATTGATCATCAATGGAGGAAATCAATTTTTGAAGATGAAAAGTTGGGTTTAGTTGGGTAATTGATCACAGTCGTTAAAACCAAATGGATGCTTTCAAGAACGTATCAATAGTTAGGATTATTAAAAAATAATCAATAGTTGGGATTATTTCTGGCCAACGGGTGATAGTTGGGATTATTCTTTGCAAATTTTCCTTAAAAATAAATAATAAGTGGGTTATTTTCAGTGGATCAAGCAAAAATCAAATTATTTTTTACAATTTCTCTTAATTACAATTATTTGATGATAATAACTAATAATTTTTTATCGTTTTAGCTACTTTTATTAATAATTAGCTATACTTGTATACCTATTAGCTATACTTTTATTTGATGATAATAATTAATAATTTTTTCTTTTATCCTTTTTTAGTATACACATGATTTGTTCGCTATATTTTTTCCTTCGAACTCCCATGTAAGAAGTGGGAGAAGCGAAGAGAAAGCAAGATGACAATGGGAGAGGGGTGGGATGTGGCGAGGAAGAGGAGGTGTCGAGGGGAAGGAGGGAGGATAGGGTGACACTGGGGAGGCCGAGTGGGGTGATAGTTAACTTTTTTAAAAATATTTTTACAAAATAACTTACTCTAACAGGTAACAAATTACCATGAGTACACACTCTCAAATTAAAATTATTCATGGTCAATTAATATATGAGATCATTATAAGAAAAATAAAAATAAATGGAATTATTCTACGTAATTTTTTTCCTTGAACTTTATTATTTAAAGTTATCATTTTTTACGATGATTCCATTTTAAAAGTTTTTTTGTCCTTAGTATTTTATCTCTTAAAAGATTTTATTTCATTTCTAAAAAAATTATCTCCATTTACACAACTAAAAACTTTGATTTTCAAAAAACACTAATTCAAGCGATATGAAAGGTGAATTAAACTAGATATCAAAGAGGTAACTTTATGTCTAAAATCTTTATTAGCATGGTCTTTTAAAATTTCGGACACCACTGTCTCGTTTTTAAAATGTTTTATATTAATTACTTATTTATTATTGATTTTATTTAATTTGTTCATATAAGAAATCTTGGAGGTTTTTGGTGTTCCTGGTCTAGATAATTTTTGAGGTTAGTATAGGCTTTTAATTTATTAGATAAACTGCATGTTTGGACCGATAAAATAGCAAATTCAATTGTGCTTGTCACAAGAAAAAGCAAGTTAGGTCAATTTACTGTAAGTATATATTTACGTTGTCATTGATATGACTAGCTCAGAAGGTAGTTGCATAATCTAAATAAAGCAAGCTAGGTCAATTATCTGTCAGTATATAGTTACGTTGGCCATAAAAAAATAATCTCCTGAAGCCTTAAAATAGCCACCCACTACACATCATTTTACTCCATTATGCTTCATGTCACCCATGATCTCACTAAATAACTGCCCGATGATCTCTCCATCAGGTACTTTATATAACTCCTTTAGAATTCATTAAAGGCCTAAGCTTATTCATTCATAACCAATTCTCTGCAATTACTCACACTTAACTCACCATTTTACATATTAATACCATCTCCAAATATTTAATAATCATTCATATTGCATTCATCATATTATCATTCTTGATTTCTGTCTCCGCAACTGACTTGAGCGCCAAAGGGGCTTTTCGGGAGGTCATCCCCCGAACATGGCTAACGTGTTGTGGTGCAGGAATTGCAGTTACAGCTACAGAAGGATTACATCAAATTTTAAGATTGTTGACTGTTGACTTCCATAACGTTTCATCTGCAGGTACTCCAAGTGCCTCTTGCATTTCCTTGTTTCATTACCGAAACAGGTAGGTTTCCTATTTAATATTGTTCACATATGAAAACTTAGAATAACTACATGATTTGGACTGAACAATTGGTAAAATTTATATATTACAAATGCTACATCCATTCAGTTTTTGCGAATACAGCCTCATGCTGTGTTGATCAACACAACTTACAAACCAACAACAAGAAATGTCCGCTATGTGAGATTGTTGCTATGACACCAACAAATTCACCTTTTCTTTTCTTTTACAGAGTACGAGGTACATCGAGAGAATCAAAGAGCTAGAAAAGGGACAACGAGAAGTGATGAACATATAATTTTAACGAAAAAAATAGTACATACTTTAACTAAAGATTAATACTCGATTCTCAAACATTATATCTCAGTTTAGTTACTAGTTTTATTTTGATTTACGCTCTTGTAAGCTCCTCAAGATTCATTGGGTAACAAAAGGAAGATTCTTGGATGCATTGAGATATCCAATAACGATACACATCTTCCGTAGGATGATATCCATCCCAAAATAAATGTTTATTCGAATCTGGACATGGATCTAGCATCGGAACACATGCCAACTTTCCATTAAGCCAAGTTGTGCAACATGGATTGTTGACATCAAGAACCCCTACAATTAAATACATTATATGATCAATGTTTGCAATAAATATATTTTACTCCCTCCAATTCATTTCTGTGATGGATCGATAGACTACTCATATCAACAAGTTGCATCTTCTTTTCTAGGGAGCTCATTTGCTAAGAACTCCGTAGTTAAGCATGCTTGGTGGGGAGCAATCTTAGGATGGGTGACCTCATGGGAAGTTTTCCGGATGCGTACGAGTGAGGCCAAAGTACGCTGGAAAGACTTGTGTTGGTATGTGGGGCTAGTCTACGGTCTCCATGAGTAGTCATCGATGGTCCGTTGGGCCGGGGTGTTATAATTTAAGTTGTCCCATTTGCTTTTTTACGCTTGTCGAGTTAACATTTTGACTCTTAATATCTCTAATTATGCTTAAATAAAAATTATATATGAAAAGTTGATATGAATAATCCTTACATTGAGACGAATCAAATAAGATCTTACATGACTATGTTTTAACTTATAGCTAATTAAGAATAAAATACAAATTAAAATGAATTGATGAATAGTGTTAAAAAGCAAATGGGATAACTGAAATGAATCGGAGGAGTACTATTTAATCAAATATTGAATTCAAGGTTTTTAAAGTTTATGGTATTTAAATATATATGTTATCTTGTTAAGTTTATTAAAGAAATTAAATATCTTGGATAATTTATTGGTTGTTATTGTTTTAGATAACTTATTAATAATCCTCCAATGTTAAACATACGAGCTTTAGGTAAAGTCTTCGAAATTTCTTAATGTTGTTTGAAAATAAGTATTTTATTTTAAATTATGGATTTTAATTATGAAATCATAAATGACGAATTTGAGAATGACAAGGTTTGGGTAGTCATTTTTAAATTTTCGATTTCAACTACTTTAAAAATAATGGTGGAATTTGATCAAAATTCAAATTTGAAAATCTTTTATTTACCAAACAATAAATTTGAGCCAATTCCAAATTTTCAAATGAAATCATGATTTTCATAACATGGGTTTTTTTGATTACTTCTCTAATTGATAGTTTAAAGTTTTGGTTTAAATTTTAAACGCCAACAACCAGTTCAAAACCATTGTGAAGTATTAAAAAAGCCAATAATCGAATTACTTCTCTAACACGTGCCCTTACACGAGAGCCCTATATCTTCATACTTGACGCTAAATATTCCACTTTAAATGAGGGTAGTTTAGACTTGAACTCGTGACCCCTTATCGCGCTGGCTCTGATACCATGTCAAAGAATGACCAACTCAATCAAAAGTTTAAGCTAATGGTTGAGGCCGCCTCAGAATATGTTATATACTCTAACAAAAAATTTGTTGAAGACCTAGGTTGTATATATCAACATTCTTTGGGGCTTTCTATACACATATATATAAGGTTAAAAAAGCTTAATACATACCATATTTAGCAGGATTTAATACGGCATCATATAAAGAACTATAACCATGCCCAAGGATAAAATGAGAGTTAGGTAGGTTGGAAGCCAATTTTTGGAGTGTTGAAGCAAGGAGAATGTTGAAATGAGATACGGCATCATTTATATCTTCATCACATGTTGCATTGTTGTTAAGCTTAAACTTCACATCTCTTGCAAAAGTTGGTACACAACCTATTGGACCTATGTCCATTATGATTATCTTTCTAGCACCTAAATCATACAATCTCTGCATATAAAACACCTCTAAAAGGTTAATAACTAGATTAGTATCCGTGTGATACAGAGTCACGATGATTATAGTAATGACTAATGATGATGAGAGCATCGACTTTTTGGAAAGATGTTTTATTTTTACGATAATGTATAAGAGACTTTCAACTAAGGTGAAGTAGTGTCTTTTGTTTTAGTTGTATTTATAGATGTTAAGGAAAGGAACATATGAATGGTGAAATTTGTTAAATTAGGCTAGAGTTATTGTGGATGCTAGCATATCATTCGGAAAACACGAGGAGAATACACTCTATAAGACAAGAAAATATCATCCAAAAATTATATGGCCTTGGGAGGAAGGGAACTATTTCAATACTCCCCTCACATGTGAGCCAAATCCCTTTGGCTCTAATATCATCTTAAATTAGGCTAGTCTTATTGTGAATACCAGTATATTATCGAGAAAATACGAGGTGCAATTATTCCATAAGGTAGAAGATACCATCCTAAAACCATATGTTATTAGGAGGATTATCCACCAAGCATTATATGCAATTCCAGAACCTACTATGTTTAGTGATAAGGGATCTTCCTAACATGTAAACCTTTGGCTCTAATATCGATCATGTTAAATTAGGTCGGAGTTATGGTGAATGTCAGCATATAATCAGAAAATTAAAACACGAGGTCCACATACGCCATAAGCAAAGAAGATGCCATCCCAAAACTATATGACCATAGAAAGAAGGGCTCCAATGACTTATAAAAGTGTGCACACCATCTTTAATACATCAATGTGGGATAAATCTTCTCAACAAAACTAATATTGTAAGGTTCTTTTGATGATGCTAAATAATTACATTTGCGTTGTGTTTATATATATTAGTATCATCATCATTATATTCAGTAGTATATCGTTATGACCAAAATTTAGTGACAGCTAGAAGACATTAAACAATACCGTTATCAAAAAGAGATAAGGAGGTTACGCAAGAGAAACCCTTCATTTTTTTATTATTGAAATAATTTAAATACAAAAATTATTTAGTAACAAAATGGTCAACACAATTTAAAAGCAATACTATGCATATGGTAACCATTACCTTAAGTTGTTGAGAAAATTTATCAACCAAGAGTTGAGCGAATTGAGCATGACCATATTTTTTACTTGAAAGATAAAGTGGATCAAAATAGTTTTGTATGAAGTCATTAGCACCAATACTTATAAGAAACATAGACTTTGATAAGTATTGAGAGAGCTCTCCTATTTCATTGAAGATTGGAGCCAATTGAGAAGTAATTGTGTGCTCAAACAACCCAATTTGTTCATCCATTGGTAAGCATCTTCCCTATTTAAATGAACAAGGGATATGACATAAAAATTTGTAACTATTAGAGAGAAAAAATGGACCAATAATTCATAGGAACGATAAAGTTAAATTATAAATTTATCTTCAATTCGGATACGTTAATAGACTACATCCTATTAGAATACTTGAAAGGGCGTGTGATGAATCACAAGGACGTGTTAGAATCTCAACTACTCCAAGGGATGAAGAGGGTATATGATGAAACTTTAGCCTTTTGAATTAAATAGTGTTAAAGTATATATAAAATATCCTAAGTTGTTGAACACAGATAACTCTCGAAATAATTTATATATTAGAGAGAGAATACTCTATGGGTTTACGCACATTTTCAGGAAAACACGAGTTACACACACTTAGTTGATAAGCCAATGACATAACATTTCGAAACTATATGACAATAGCAGGAAGCTGGAGCCAATGACTTATACCATCTTTAATTTATTTTTGTTGATAATATTATATTAGGAATTATTGTGATGTTAAGTAGTTTTTAAATTATGCATATAAAAGTAATAGAAATAATTAATCAAAAAATATTGAGTATATATTAAAGCTTTTTAAGCTCTGGCTTTAACCCGCATCACATAAAATTCCAAAAATCACAGTAGATTATTTATTTTATTTAACTAATATATAAGACGCGTGTACAAGTTAACTAATATATAAAACGCGTGTACAAGTTGTATAATAAAATTTTGCTTACAAGGTGGGATCCAGACTCTGGTAGGATACCGCATGCTGCGGATGCATAATTATAGCCCCTTGTTGAACTTTCTCTAAATAGATGGAAACTTAAAATAGAATTTGGTAGACCATTCCAATTTTCCCCGAACAGACTTGCATAAGGTGGAGGATATGGCAACCCCAAGTAGTCCGCTAAGCATGTAAAAATAAAACATTCAATAAATCATTTTAAATTAGTTACAATATTAACTATTCTCGTGAGAGACTGTCTTTTAGTAAGATTGTCCTAGACCCTACAATAAAATAATTTGTGAAAGGTTATTTGTTGGGTACACAAATGTGAAATGTGACATTTAAGGGCAAATGGGATTTATTTTTCACAAGCCAAGTATGAAGATAAAAAATTTCTAAATTATTCTATGGAAAGGAGTATAGTCGAAAAAGTTTTATATGGACTTAGTTCTCAATATTATAGTGTATCGTACATCAGTTTCGTTCCTGATAGTTTGTAGGCCATAGGCCAAATAATAATTATGCGTCCTTCCTATAAAAGATTGATTCTGGTTTTTATTGCTTGAAAAATAATTAAGTCGAATCTCTTTATATTATAATTATCATTATAAATGTATACATGTCATTTAAAAGTTAATTGATTATATTAGACTAGATAAAATATCATGTAAATGTCAACTTTGTCAATGGTTCATACTTCATACTTTAGTGACATTCATTTTTGTAAATGTCTACTCTTGTATATTTATTGGTTTAACAGATAAAAAAGTGGTAATAAATGTCAAAAGTGGGCCAACACAAAAGTAATTTACGAAACAACCACGTATAATGTAAAATAATATGCGTACCTAAGAAATCAGCAACGGTTTTGCCATCGGTAAATCTTCCCAAGGGAACTTGGCCATGAAATTGGATGCCATAAGGGTAGTAATTAGCCTTAACCACTGTAGGTAGCTGATTATTATTGCCATTATCTAGTATGGAATCTCCAAAAACATAGAGAGCCGGGACTAGCGGGCCTGATTTTGATGAAACTAAATGGGCGACACCCACACATAACATTAACAAGAGCAGGATAATGTGCCGCAACATTGTCTACACAAATCAAGAGTTGCCGTGTCATCGTGTGTGCTTATGGCTAGTATATTATCGTCATAGAACGACGTGACTAGCATATAAGTATCATATAAGAATTAGTCTATCCAACCCTGTCTTTATGCGCGATGTTAAGCTGATGATTATGACTATAAAAGTAATTCTATTTTGAAAATGAGGTTATTTTTAGGAAGTTTTTACGGCCTGCTTGATCATAGTTAAATAGTGAGAATGATAATAAAAAATTAATGTAATTTTAGTAGGAAAATTTCTTGACAAGTTAAATGGTCATACTTAATCTCTTTCGATCATCTTATTTTCATTATAAAATTCATTCAAATAACGTTATATGTTTAAGAAGACTTTTGGAGTATAAATTATAGGCAACCGTATGGATCTTTTCTTGCAATAAATTAAACGACCTTACTATTTGCGGAATATAATTTGGGAAAAATTATAATGAATAATCTATTTTTTTCGAATTTCACATAATAATTCTACTTATTGATTAAGTATTAATAATCCAAATTTTAATACTATTACGAGGATATATATTTTATATCGAATTCATCTCTTAATGTTTTTCTATCAAGTGAAAAGAAGACAAAATTTGGAAAAGTAAATCTTGTGTTATAATTAAAATTTTAATTATAATAAAAAGTATCAATTTAATTAACAATAAATTTTTTTTCATTTCCGTCATTTTCGAACAATAATGACTTTTTGAAGCTACAAATTGAGTCTAAAAACGGAAGAAAAAATGTGAACTTTAAGAATATAGAAGTACAAAGATGAGAGACATTTGTCCCTGGATTTTTCTACTTCAATAACTTTATTTTTAATTGTCCCATCTGAATACGTGCATGACCTAATTAGTAATTGAGAAGGTGGTAGGCATAAATTCTACTTAAAAATTAAGCAATGAAACAGCTAGCAACCGAAAAAATGTGAATGCTAAAATAAAGAATTAGCGTAATAAATAAGTGTACGCAGGCCATACTTATGGCAGCCAATTAGCAAGGGCAAAGCGGAATATCGTTTAGTGCCCCGAATTTTTTAGGGCTAAAAAAACTTATTTTTATGTATATAAGTGATACTACCATTCAGCCTAAATGTGACTTTTTTTTGCACTATTCACTCATCACTCTTAATTTGTATTTTACTCTTAATCTATAAGTTAAAACATAATCATGTGGGATCTTGTTTGATTCGTCTCAATACAAGGATTATTAATATCAAATTTTTATAATTTTTAATTAAGAATAATTTGAGATATTAAGGGTTAAAATGTTGCCTCGGAAAGTGTGAAAAACTAAACGGGACATTTAGGCTGAATAGGAGGGAGTATTATTTTTAATTAAATTTAGATATAACTTACATTTTTTGCTAAGTAGTATGAGTTTAAAGCTATTTTTATAAAGTAGCTTAAATATCAATAATAAAAATCAAAACTTATATTATATTATTCATTACGCATTAAATTTTTAAGAGTCTTTTTATCTTTTGCTCTGATGCCAAAATATGAACGAGACGACCCTAATCATAAAACCCGTTATTATTATGATATTATTTTTAAATAAACACATTTATGGTGAACACATCGAACTAGATTTTAGGGACAAACCATATCAGCTATATGAATATGATATATATCACAAAGAAACAATCAACATTTGGAAAAGTACTCTTAAAATGCAAGTATAATGAACTTAATTGGCTTAATACTTCACAATGCAATGATGAGTTTAAATAAATCATTGTACTTTGCGTGCTTGCATTTAACTAATAATTGCAAGAATAAATTTTCTAAATTAGTTAAACAATAAATTAAAAAAAATGACAATATTCATTCATTACTCTTAAATTGTGATTAGTTTTAATTTATAGGTTAAAAACATAGTTAAGTGAGATATTGTTTAATTCGTCTAATTGCAAAGATTATTAATATTATATTTTTATAATTTTTTATTATACGTAATTAAAGATATTAAGTATTAAATTAATACATTGAACTGCGTGAAAAAAAAATAAAGGTTGCAAGTAAATTGGAACGAATAAAGTAGTATTTTTGAGGTCAATAACCATTAGAGATGAGCATGGACTGGATCTGGGTTGGGTCCAATTAGACCTTAAACCCTTTTTTTTTTAGACCCAAATCCAAACCTAGGTGATCCGTAAAGGTATTACTTATTTGATGAAAATCCCAAAACAAATCCTATTGAATCCAATTATACTTGAAAAATTATATATAAAAAATACGTAAAACGTCAAATATATAACCAATAGGAAAATTTACCTAGAATAATCCAACTTATTTGTCATTTTCCTACGATAATCTCACCTATTGATTAACCATCAATAATTCCAATTTTGAGGTGTATTTGCCTAGAGTAAACTTAGGTAATCCGATGACCTGTTATAGTAGGTGATTCGCCAAAAAATTAAATAAAAACTTAATTTAAAATTAGAGAAAATTTTTAAAATTTTACCTAAAAAATTCTAAATAATAAAAAAATCATAAATTTTTTTAACATGTTTTTAACAAATTTTTCGACATTTTATTTTAATTTATCTTTTAAAAAATATAAAACTTGCTATAGCAAGTCATCCGGTCACTTGGTTTACTCAAGGCCGGTCCAACATATTTTGGGGCCCAGGGCGAAATGACACATTGAGACTCTTTTTCTTTGCAATTTATTATCTATATAGACCCTTCTACAACCGTTAATTTTGTTTTTTTGACATGGGGCCCTAGGCGACAGCCCCCTCTTGCCCACCCCAGGGCCGACCCTGGATTTACTCTAAGAAAAGACCCCTCAAAGTTAAAATTATTTATAGATAATCAGTAAATATTATTATAGAAAAATCAAGAAAATATTAAATTATTCTAGATAATTTTTTCTTAACTAATACCGTTAAACTAAGAGATTGTACGAAACATTGTACCCATGCATTTATAATACTAATGGGGACCGTATAATTGAGACGGTCGTGCGCATAAATACTACAAATAAATTATGTAATAAAACAGCTAGCAACAGATAAAATGAGACTAATAGTGGAATAAATAAGTGTATATGGGTCATAAGACCCGTTCTCATTACATAAAATTATGCTCAACACATCTAATTTGGGGACTCTTAGAGTATATAATATATCTTGGGGTCTTAACTATCTGCTTAAGTTTTTAGTTGAGTTGGTTCCTTGATATTAAGCTTTTGGTTGAGTTGGTTCCTTGACATGGTATCAGAGCCAATGTGACAAGAGTTCACGGGTTCGAATCTCAACCACCTCTCATTTAAAGTGGAATATTTAACATCTATGTGCATCCATACTTCTAGCCCAGTGGACTCTCGTGTGAGGAGGCGTATTAGAGTATATAACATGTCCTGGAGTTTCAACCATCAACTTAAACTTTTGATTGAGTTGGTTGCTTGACATTAAAGTATCTATATCATGTATACAAGTCTAAAAAACTTTGATGATGTGCAATTATGCATCCTTATCACCGCCTTAAATAAATCACTGTGCTTTGCATGCATGCAATAAACTAGCATTTATATTTAGTTTTTCTACTGCTCGAAAATAGGGTCTGGATGAGGAAAGGTGACAGATAATTCATACCCGTACTCTCTTAAGAGAAAATACTAAAGGAAAGCAGTCAATTTTTCTTTATGTTCCGTTTTATTGTTTTGCTACATATTCATTTTTAGCAATGTTCCATTTTAATTGCGTAATTTTTATCAAATTATTTAATTTATTTTTTCATTTCATTTACATATTTCTCTCATTAATCTACTAACTATTACTAAAACTAAACATGCTGACATCATCACTATTTATTATTGCTTAGTGTCACAACCACATTAAAACTTTTCCCTCCAAAACTCAATGATGATGTCATTGTCATTATGACTAATATTTACATCTTTAACTTTATTGCTTTCAAACTATGACTATAGTATCTATATTTATTGATTTTATATTTTTTAAGTTACATCATTTAATGTATTAGAAAATTATATATTTTATTATATTTTTTTTAATTATTTATTATTTAAAAAATTTCATGTTATTTATAAAGTGAGTATTATTTAAATGTATTGGATATTTTGAGTTGGTTCAAAGATAATATACTGTTTTAAGAATTTTTTTATTTATACTATTGGTTGCTTAAATGCAATGCATGATTCTAATATGATTTATGTTGTGACCATCTTTATGCAAGTCGCTTATATTTTTTGTGAATTTGTCAGGGCCGTCGATTAGCAAGGGCAAAGCGGGCTACCGCCCAAGGCCCCGAATTTTTTAGGGCCCAAAAAACTTATTTTTGTGCATATAAGTGACAATAATTTGAATTAAATTTATATATAACTAACATTTTTTGCTAAATAATGTGAGTTCTTAGTGCTTTTTATATAAAGTAGTTTAAATATTAACAATAAAAACAAAAAGTGTATTATATTAGTCGTTACGCCTTATGTTTTTAGGGACCCTTTTTATCTTTTGGTCTGGGGCCCAAAAATAAATGAGACGGCCCTAGAATTTGTGTAAACTTTTATAAAATAATTTTACATATATAAATATTCATGTTAAACTTGATTTTGAAGTATGTTAAATTTGATTTTGAAGTATGTTTTTAATAGTTGTATTACTTTATACAAACTAATGTAATTAATTTTTGTTTGCATAAATTGGTATGTTATTTTTTTATTGAAAATATTCATAATTTTGTATTGTATACTTCATGTACGATCTATTTGCTTTCTATTTAAAATAAACAAATAGAAGCATATATATAATTATATTAAAAATATAAGCAATTTTTTTTTGTCTTTTGTTGTGATTTATTTGTCATTAACTAAATTTTCACAATCATCTACGCGCACAATGCAAAGTATGATACAAATCATACAATGTATGTTATGTATACAACTATTCAGAGTGAAATGAGATGTAAGTATAATGTAAAATTTTTTAAAAAAATTTTAATTTCTTAAATAATACATATGAGTCAGTCTAATACAAGTAGTCACCCATAAGACCGTCTCATTTACAAATTTGTGTTTAATAATTAAATCATAACGAAGTTCCAACTATATAATGTCAAAGTTCAATTTATAGATTTTGCTTGAATAGTTGAATAATTCTTCTTGAACTATATAATCACAACTTAAATAATTTTTCTTCAATTAAAAATATATTTAGTTTTGAAGTAGTTGTTACCCATAATGCCAACTTTCTCACCTAATATACTATAGGTTTTGCTTGATAAATAGAAGTATATATATATATTAAAAACACTAAATACTATTATATATACTAATAACTCTTATTTGTAGTGGATTAGGAAATAATTAAAATATACTTAGAAATACAAATTAGTACATTGATCTAAAATGAATTCATCATTAGTAGCAGAACTTGAAGGCACATTAGTGAAAGATCCGGACCCGTTTCCATACTTCATGCTAATCGCATTTGAAGCCTCGGGTCCGATCCGTTTTGCTTTACTTCTTCTATGCTGGCCCGTTATCCGTTTGCTGGATCTTTTGGGCATGAAGGAAGCGGGTCTAAGGCTCACCATTTTCATTGCAATAGCGGGTCTCCCAAAATCTGAGATTGAGTATGTTGGTCGGGCCGTTTTGCCCAAGTTTTATATGGATAATTTGAATAATGATGCTTGGAAAATTTTTAGTAGATATGAAAAAAAAGTAGTGGTTACTAAAACTCCAAGGGTAATGGTGGAAAGGTTTTTGAAGATGCATTTGGGTGCAAATGAGGTTATTGGACCCGAACTTGATTTTAATCGGTTTGGGTTTGCTACGGGTTGGGTTCGAGATATCGGGTCGGTTTCCGATCGGGTTGGTAGGTTGTTTGGAAATGAGGAGATTTCCTTAGCTTTAGGAAGTTGGATTGGTTTTGATTCTCCAACTTTCTTATCACTTTGCAAGGTAATTATTATTTGACTTTTATGATTCTAATTAGGAAATTTGCTTAAAATAATCTTAATTATTACCCGTTGGCAAAAAATAATCCCAACTATCAATTATTTTTTAATAATCCCAACAATTTTCATAATTTGTTGAAAACATACCCACCTCCCTTTTAACCGGCTGCAACAAGTAACTTTTCCACTTTTTTCTTTGTTTTTTGATTAATAGATAATAGATGAAGGGGAATGGTTAATTTTGAACAGTTAAGTAAAAAAAGAAATAACGTGGAAAAGTTATCTGTTCCAGCCGGTAACAAGGGGTGGGTTTATTTTCAAAAAATTATCAGAATAGTTGGGATTATTAAAAAATAATTAATAGTTGAGATTATATTTTTGGCCAACGGGTGATAGTTGGGATTATTTTGAGCAAATTTTCCTTCTAATTAAATGTTTTATTTGATTTTACAAATTTGATGATATAATTTTTGAATCCTAAATATTTTTTCTGTTTTTTTACGTGTATTATAGTTGACTTTGACATTATTTAGTAAACAAATTGACTTTTTCGTATTATCAGTAATCTATAAATTCAAACATAGACATATATAATCGTGTTTAAATTGTATTAATTCAAAGTTTATTAATTTCTAGCTTGAACAATTTTTGATATTCAAAATTTGAGATATTAACTATTGCATTTTTACATAGGGTGGGGTGAAAAAGAACGGAAAAAAGGACATAATGGTCGATTAAAAATGATAGTAATATGTTAATGAGATATTGAAGAATCTTTCTCCTGCCATGGCAGGCAGGCAGGGTTGGTTAAATTTGACTTCATGGATTTATTACTAGCTTGTTAATCAAACTATATAAGAATTTTGTTTGATTAAAAATTATTTTGTGATTTGTGTAGATGTCGTTTAACATTCTTACCACTAAATTATTAGATTTTTTTAAAATTATATATTATAGAAAATCAGCAACTCTTGTGAGAGACCGTCTCTCAAAGAGACGGTCTCAAAACAAGAAGTCCACATTCTTATTTTCTCTCAAATTTGTGTAAATTGGGCTATTTAGCACATATTTCTAGTGCGTCTCTTAGAGAGACCGTCTCTCACAACAATTTGTGATAGAAAATAGATTTTCAAAGTGATTGATAAGAAATTAATTTGTAGTGTTTGTGATGAGAAATTAATTTGTATCATTAATTTATGCTTCCCCTTTCTTGAACGAGAATTGTTCATCTTTAGCGCTGTAATTTACAAAAAATAAATAATAAGGTTGTAATTCGCAAAAATGTTAAACTTAACTATATTTCACAAATTATTAAGTCACTCCAATAGAATCTCATTTGAAAATTTGTGTAACTCCAACAAAAATGGTCTCATTTAAGAATTTGCATGCTACTTTAATTTGCAGAGTAGGTGCCATGAACCATTGACATTGCAACAAGAAGTACCAAAAGACGGCCACATTCCCAAACCACATCCAGTTATTTTCCATGATGGTCGTCTCGTTAAACACCCAAAACCCATCACAGCCCTCCTCATCCTCCTATGGTTTCCAATCGCCATAATCCTAGCAATAATCCGCGTCCCAATAGGCTTAGCCATCCCATTACGACACCAAAGAAATTATATGAGCCCAATACTAGGTTATGGCGTACTTACCAAAAATCCCCCAAATTCATCCTCTGTTTCAGCCGTATCATCCAGAAAAGGAGTTCTCTATGTCTGTAATCACCGAACAGTTATGGATCCTCTATTTCTCTCTCGCGTTCTCGGACAAAACATTCCTGCCGTCGTTTACTCCATGTCACCGATTTGGAGAAAAATTGCGCCGATTCGAACAGTTCATTTGACTCGATCTCGATCTAAAGATGCAGAGATGATCGCCAAAGAATTGGAAAATGGAGATTTAGTGATTTGTCCCGAGGGAACCACATGTCGTGAACCGTTCCTTTTGAGATTTAGCAGCTTATTCGCTGAATTAACCGACGAAATTGTGCCTGTAGCGATTAATTATAAGCCTCAACTGTTTCATGCTACGACTGCGCGAGGGAGGAAGGTTTTGGATGCAATATTCTTTCTAATGAATCCTTTGAATGTTTATGAGATTAGTTTCTTGAAGAAAGTTTCCATGAAAGACGCTTCCATTGCTGGTAAATCTTCGTATGAAATCGCTAACCATGTTCAACGATTGTTAGCTGATGATTTAGGGTTTCAGTGTACGGATTTTACAAGGAAATATAAATATAGGCTTTTAGCAGGAAATGATGGAATTGTTGGATGCTAGGAACTTAATTTTTCAATCACAAATTCTTATTATAGACCGTCTATAGCATAAAAGTCCATTTGTTAAATGAGTAACCGAATAGTTATGTCAGCAATTGAACTGGGCTATTGAGAGAGTTGTCTATCCATTTGTTAAATGAGTAACCGAATAGTTATGTCAGCAATTGAACTGGGCTATTGAGAGAGTTATCTATGCCATAGACGGTCTCTTAGGAGACCTTCTATTTTTCAATTGAAACAACTTAGTCTTTAATTATTTTTATGTATCTTTAGTCAAAAATAATCAATTATAAGAGTAAAGTAAAGTAATTGTTTTTTTATTTATTTGCGGTTAAATACTTTTTTATGTAATTCAATGTGTTAGTCGGATCATAATTTATATATTTGAAGTTATACATAACTAAATTATATACTAATTGTGATATTATGAAAAAAAGTGCGACGAGACGAATGAAACAAAATTTCACATGACTATTTTGCTTTCACCTATAATATAGACACATTAATGTGTAAAGCACCTATAATATAGACGCATTAATGTGTAAAGTACCACATAATAATGAACAATGCAAAAGTTGATTTGATTGCAAGTAAAAAATTAAAAAAGTTAGACGTTTTCTAACTTTACATTTTCACCGCTTAATTAAAAGCATAGTAATAAGCGATGATGGCGAATAAAAATCTGTATAGGTTTCACACTACATTTGTGCCGGTTAGGTTGTATATAGGTATGAATTTGATGGAAATTAAGTAGGGACAGATCCAAAGTTCAAATTTTTCGGGGACACCAACATATAGAGAAAATTTTACGAAAATTTTTGGAAGGAAAGTTTCATTTGTAAAATGAACAACTAAATTTTTTTCACTCCTCCAAGATAACATGTACAAGCATAATAATTTCAAGCCAAGACCAGAGTAATATAAAAACGATCGATTAACGCTGACAAATGCTTTCACAAACTCATTACCATACTCATTCACAAATCAAAATCCATATTCTACAATCCACAAATTCATTAATAAATGATAAATAAAATGAAAACACATAAATGATAAATAAAATAAAAACACATCAAATTGAAGGAAAATAAATCTAATTGAAATTTTTCGACGAAAAAAATTAAAAGTGATGAATAAAGTGATAAATAAGCACATTGATGAGGAAAGTTTCATTTGTAATTAAATTGATGTTTCAAATTCAAATTAACGAAAAAATTTAAACATAATGCAAATGATAAATAAAATGAAAACACATAAACAATTGAATAAGAAAAATGGAAATTGTAATTGGAAAGTTAAACAAGGAATTTAGCATTTATATATGTGGATAATTATCAAATTGAGAAGAAGGAAGTAGACTCAATTCAAGAACAATCATCAATTATTAATAAGGTCGGCAAGATCAAATTTAAAATCAAAACTAAAAACTCAAAAATCAAAATAAAATGAAAACCCTATTAATTAAGAATCCAAAAATATAATTCAAAATCATAATTCATAACCTAATACTTCCTCCGTTCTATATTAGTTGCACCATTTATTTTTTCACACACTTCAATGTACGAATTTAATCTTTAATATCTCTGATTATATATATCGAAAAATTATAAAAACTCAAAATTAATAAACTTTAAATCGAGACAATTCAAACAAGATCTCATATGACTATGTTTTAACTTTTAGATTACCGACAAAATAAAAGTCAATTTGCTTAATGAATAGTACCGCAGTCAACTATGTTGCGAGTCAAAAGGAACGGAGAAAGTAGTTGAGAACTCAAAAGTCAAAATAAAATAAAACTTCTAATAATCGAGACTCCGATCTTCATTCTAGGTTTTGTCTCCAACCTCACATATAGATAATGATCAGAATATTTAGGAAATAATCAGTGGAATATTTTGATTTTATTCAGAATATAATTTTATGTTATTTAGGAAGTTAAGATATTTATTTTACTTAGTTTTCCTTCATGTAAGCTTCATAATTTGTATTTATAGTGGTTTTTTGCCTTCCTTTGATTAATGAGAATGAAAACCAATTAATTCAAACTTTAACCAAAACCAAATTACCTTCATAAATCTGTTATTAATTTCTACATCACCAATTAATTATTCCGAAAGGTGTTCAAAATATACCCGATGACTCAATATTTACCCGACGTTTAAACAAAATCCGACTTGATCCGATTTCGAAATGCATTTAATATAATGTAAAAATTAATATATGGACAGGCAGACTCGATTTTAAACCGACCCAAAACTTCAAAGTTGAGTTTCAGGTGTTGCAGAGTGGCCAGCACAAACCTATGTGATGTATTGCTATTTGCTAGCACGTTGTAGTATTACCTATTGAAAATGACCTGATTTAATTAGTAAAACAACTCTGCACTGATTTTTGATTGTCTGTGACAATGTTGCAGCATAACATCCTGCACATCATCATCATCATAATCATGATGATAACCCATTTTGTTTCATCACAATCAGGTGATGATGATGATGATCCTCTTGCCTCTGCTCTTTATGTTTTTGGAGACTCAATGGTAGATAATGGCAATAACAATGTGCTGCCTACTATAAGTAAGGCTAATTATCTTCCTTATAGTGTCAAATTTGCTGGTCAAGTTCCCTTAGGAAGATTTACCGATGGCAAAACAGCTGCTGATTTCATTGGTATGTTTACATAACTATTTTTTTATATGCCTTTTGATAAGAAATACACAAATTATTGTGAGAGACGATCTATTTAATATATCATTTCTAATTGGGCCTATCTATAAAGGATAATGTTGAGTAATAATAAGCATTAAACTTTAATGGGCTGATGGGCATGAGAGACGGTCTCTCAAAAGACCGGTTGTATTAGATATGGCTTATTGATAGATACTTCAATTTGTTTGAAAATAACCCATATGTAATCCATATCGAAGATTTAGAATGAAGTTGACTAATAATAGTATATAAGTTTGGTGGATCACTCTTCTTATTATCAATTGATTTTAGGATGGAATCTCAACGAGTTCATGTACAGTCAACTTTTCTCTTGTGTGGGTACAAGCCCAAATTTATCATGATATTAGAGTCGATAGTTTCCAATCAACCGATAAAAAAACTATTTAGTTTTCCATTAAAAAACAACTTGTGGATTCGTAAAGAATAGGGTTCGTGACGAAGTATGACCTCCCACCTCTTTTTAGATTGTTGACACTTGTGGTCAATTGTATTTGTTGATTGACAAGCCACATAATAAAGTGATGTTTGGGACATACTATTGTCCCCTTGAATATGTCTGAATGAGAGAATGTGTTACTTTTTAAAAAAAAAAATAGATGTTTGACAATAAATGAAGAAAAAATTTAAATTATATGAATAATATTAACAGAGTTAAAATGTATGAATAAAACTAAAAGAAATTAATGAGTTAATTTTCGAAAATAAATATGAAGCAATATAAAAAGAATAATTGAAAATGACAAAAAAATGCTAAATGAGAGGAACATAAGAATTGACTTTGTTTTTGTTGACTTGCATATGCGGTAAATCTCTTAAATAGCATAAGATTGACAAATTCTTTATTAAAATTGTTTTATCGTGAGATGATTTGATATGAGATGAACCAATATTGAATTTTTTAAAAAAAACAAAAAATGATAATTTCTTATTTACTAATAAATTCTTTTTTAGCTTGTCCCTTAATACACATATTAAATTGTTTAAGCTTTTGGTTGTGTAGCTGAATATCTGGGGTTACCGTATCCTCCATCGTATATAAGTGTATTCGGGCCAGATACCACATTAAGAAGTGGTGTACTCAGAGAAACTTCAATAAGAGGCTACAATTATGCATCTGCAGCATGTGGCCTTCTACCCAACACTGGAATCTTCTTAGTAAGAACTCATCTTTGAATATTACTAGTACACTATAATGTTAGTTAAGGTGATCATTCGGGTCATCTGATTGATTTCAAATCAGATCTTTTTGGATCTGTTCAAAGTCAAGTCTTGTGACTATATTGCATTTTACATAATACTCCCTCCAATTTATTTGAATTGTCCTATTTGGTTGGACACAGATATTAAGAGTAAGATTGGGTCCACCAAACAAGTGGTAGTTGAGGTATTTTAATTTATTAAATTAATTAAATTATAAGTAGTAAAAGTTGAGGTATATTTAAGTAAAAAAATCATTGACAAAAAAGATAATGAGACAACTGAAGTTAATTACCCATAAAAGAAAATGGAACAACTGAATGAATTGGAGGGAGTATAAATCTATTTTCAAAGTAGGGTGATGAAATCGGGTTCGATTATTAGGTCGGATAAATAATTATTGGGTGTATTATAAACACCTCCTATTTTTACCTTTGACATTAAAAGGTTGAATTATTCTAGATAATTTTTCCTAAAATAAACTGGTTATTTATAAATAAAGATTCGTTATACTATTAAATCTTATTCATGTGGTTTAAGTTGTAATAATGCATGCCACTTTATTGATGAAATAGGGTAAATGCATTTCAATGGATGAACAAATTGAGATGTTTGAAAGCACAATAAAGTCCCAATTGGCACCAATATTTGATGATGATGGTCAACTTTCCCAATATTTGTCAAAATCTATATTTCTTATAATTATGGGCAATAATGATTATATTCACTATTATTTTAATCCTCTTGATCTTTCAAGCAAACAATATGATCCGGATCAATTCGCTCAACTTTTGGTGGACACATTTTCTCTACAAATCAAGGTATGTATTCATTGCAATACATGAATTTTATTTTACATTTTTTTCTTTATTGGTTTTTGTAATTAGAATAAATTACATAATTTCTATGGATATAGAGAAGGTGAAATTAATTTTTTATATAGGTGGTGAGCAGGGGCGAAGCCACACCGGGGCCGGCGGAGGCCCGGCCCCCCTTTCGAAAATGTGATCCTTCGTACTTTTGGTTTTGGCCCCCTTACTAATATATTATATAATTTAAAAGTGCATAATTGTAATAAATATTACTATAGGTCAATGATTGAGGTAACATATTTGTAATTTAAAATAAAAGATCAAACCCAAATTTGAATTATTATTGTTTAATAGACTAATAAATTTAATTTACACAAATTCTCATATGAGACGGTCTCACAGTGAGACCATTTTAATTGTCTTAGCCCAATGTACATTTATTTTTAAAGTGATGACTTTTTAGTCTTAAAGTTACACTTATAATTAACCTTAAAGTTTATATTATTGGGCTATTTTACCCATGTTTTGAGCACCTCAAAATAATTAATGGGCCAACTTTTATTCTACATTTATAATTAATCGGCCAACTTTTATTCTACACTTATAATTAATCGTGAGACCACCTCAAAATAAAGTATTCATTAAAGCTTACACAAAAACTTGGACGAGACCGTCCTACTCTAAGACGAGATCTGGGCCGACCCATTGTTGGGCGCGTGTACTACACGCGCGCTTTGCCCTCCAAATTTTGTTTTTTTTTTTTTTTTCATTTTGCTGGAAAATTTTCAATTTGGACCTTAAAGGTATCAATTTTGACCTTACAGATATCAATTTCAATGTAAAGTAGTACTTAAACATATCAATTAAAGTAAAATTTTCAATTTGAACCTATAAGTGATCAATTGTGGCGTTAAACTGATCAATTTCTACCTAAGTATTTGATGTTTTATGATCTAGCTCAATTTTGAACGTATAAGCTTCAATTATCGTTTTCAATATAAGTATTTCCAAGTCTATAAAGATATTGTGTAAGTTTTAGTTCAAATTGAATAAGTTAATAGTTAAATTATGACATATAATTTGACAATGATATTTTATAATCTAACTCAATTTTGAACTTCTAATATTCAATTATCGTTTTAAAAATAAATATTCAAATTGTATAGATATATTGTATAACATTTAGTTCAAATTTAATTATTGATAGTTTTATTAACCATTCATTTGTCGTTTGAAATTCATCCATAGAATGATAGAATGACACCATTTTATATAACTTCGTTCTAAAATTTTGAAGCAGAACCATATATTAGGTAGAAATTGATCACTTTAACGTCAAAACTGATCACTTATAGGTTCAAATTGAAACTTTTATTTTAATTGATATGTTTAATACTACTTTAAATTGAAATTGATATCTTTAAGGTCAAAACTGATACATTTAAGATTAGAATTGAAAGATGCCTAGAAGATGGAATAAAAGAGAGAAAGCATGTATGGCACGCGAATTGGGCCGGCCCACTCTTGTCTCAACTTGAGACGGTCTCGCCCAAGACCAGCTGTAAAGCTTATTGCCTACTTTTATTTTACATTTTTCTAATGGGCCAACCCAATTAGAGATGATCTCTCAAAGAGACCGTCTCTCACAAGAATTTATTTTTAGCTTATGGACTTCATGTTTTGAGGTGGTCTCACCGTAAAACGGTTTCATACAAGACAAGTTGTTTCTTTATTAGTTGCATACTTTATTTTCAATCTTTAATCTCTAGTGTTTAATGCTACCAAAAACACTCTATCATCCATCATATCATAATTCTATGGAGATAATGTTGAGACATTTTTATGAGGAATCGTCTCTCGATAAAACGACGACTTTAAATAATGAGTTTATATTTTTATAATATACATTAGATGTAATTTGCGTAATAATTGTTTAGATTTTGTTTGATGTGTAGAGGTTATATGATTTAGGAGCAAGAAAGATAGTGTTGTCGGAGATTGGGCCAATTGGTTGTATTCCATTCTTTGCAAAGACCGGAAGGTTTTTTGGCAACAATGGAACATGTGACGAAAACATAAATGAAGTGGTATCCAAGTTTAACGACCGCCTTGCGACAATGCTTTCAAATCTTTCGAATTCACTCATTCACTCACACTTCATTCTTGTGCGAGTTTACCAAACTAGCTATCATTTGATTATGAATCATGCTAAATATGGTAAGTTTTTTCTCTCTTTATTTTATTTTGATGAGAAAGACTAGTTAAACTACTTAGTAAAAATCACTTATAATATGTAAAACTTAGTTACTCTCTGTTTTTTTTTATTGTCTTATTTGAAGATTTCACACAAATTAAGAAAGGTGGAATCTTTGTAGATAGTAGGTATTATTTTATTAGAATAGTGGTGTGAATTAATGATTATATTGGTATTATGAGAGAGACATGAGGGTTAAATGAGGGATAAAGAGAGTATATGGAAGATAAAAACTTTCGAAAATAGGAAAATAATCTAAATAGGACAAACTTTTGAAAACGGAGGGAGTATAATTTAGGAAAAATTGTCTTTAATAATCTCACTTATTGTCTATCTGCTGTGAATAATACCTACTCCCTCCGTTCTTTTAAGTTCTTCCACCTTACTATAACGGGTAGTTTCAAAAGTTCTTCCACTTTAGAATATTTTCTGTTTTCGGAAAGTTTTCATCCCACTTTTACCCCTTAAAACCCAACTTTTCTTACTTCACACTATTATTTAATTATTTTCTCTCTCATACTTCCAATAAAATCAGTACTTCTTTTTCTCTCATACTTCCAATACAATCATTACTTCACACTACTATTTAATTAAAATAATATCCACTACAATCCAAAGATTCTATCTACCTTAACATTTGTGAAAAACCCAAAGTGAAAGAACAAATAAGATCGGAAGGAGTATTATTTATTATTTCTAAATAATTCAACCTTAATATATTTTTTGCTGACAGCACCCCTTTCTACATTTTAACCGGCTACTGCAGGTATATATTAGCCGTTACATTTACTTCTTCCTCCTATGCTTCTTCGTTGGTCTAATCCTACTCCTATTTGGTGGTATGTACCTATAATAGTGTGTCAAGTGGGGCTATCAGCAAAAAATATACAAAAGTCGGGTTATTTAGAAATAATCAGTAGATTGGATTATTCACAGCAGATGTAAATTAGTTTAGATTATTCAGAACAATTTTCCTAGAATTTATTACTATAAATCTGTAATAAAAAAAAATTTTCATACAATAAAATCAGTATCAAACAAAAAACAAATTACAATCAATAAAATTAATGTTTCATTAGTAAAAATCAGTTTCAATCACTAAAAGTTAGTTGAATCAGTAAAAATCAGCGGAATTAGGTGGATTCTTAATTAAATGGTTATTAACTTATTAAATTTTGTTGATTTCTTAAAGGATGTAAGATTTGGTTAATTGATTTAAAAAATGGTTGCAGGATTTAGTGATAGTAGCAATCCATGTTGTAGATCATGGATGAATGGAAGGCTATCATGTATTCCAAACATAGCACCATGTCCAGACTCTAATAAACATATATTTTGGGATGGTTTTCATTTGACAGAAGCCGCCACTCGTCATTTCACAACTGACTGTATCTATGGACATTCTACTTGTTTCCCATTTAATCTCAAACACTTGGTTGAACTTTAAAACAGAATTACTTGTTTATTTATGTTGTAAAAATGATGATAATGCCTATTTATACACTCAAGTTTTATAAATGTTTCTTTGTTTATATTGTTTGTGCAACAAATGAGCTGTATGATATTGACCAAAGACAGGGTGCTGAGAGAGCCTCACTGTTAGGGTTAGGGTCGTGGACGGTAGTGGGGAATGTTGTCGGGTAGGGCCGAGCTCGAATTGATAGGGACGCCTTTGCTGGTTGCGGGTTGGGAAACTAGAGTTTGTTTAAGCAAACGGGTGTTTACAATTTACATTAGTCTTTACTGGTTTTTTGAAATTTTAGGCTCACGGATAGGTTTTAAAAGGGAAATTTGGTCCACTACATGCACGGCCCACATTTTGCAATGTTACTAGTACTAAAGGCGTTCAACTGAGTGCCGGATTAGCAAAGTACTAATCATCACACATAGTACATCTTGAATTGTGTGCGTTAGTGTGTAATGTGAGATCGACGCAGTAAAAGCCCGCCAGACCAGTTAATTTTGAATGGTTAATCATCACAAGTAAATGTTCCAATGGTTGCAAACCTACATAAAAATTCCGCCCAACATTTGTAGACGACAAACTCGACCTAAGAAAAGCAAACAGGGCAAAGTGGGAGATGAAAATGTAAATTTTCCAATTCAAATTTGATTGGTTCAGATTTGGAAGTAGACTGGTAAAAATACAAGCTGCGAGGAAGATCTTATTGATAAGAATCAATTACACTAAAATTGAATGTTAACATAGTTACTGAATACAATTTGAATCAGCTCCTGGTGGCACGATAATCACAAGGTTACCCAACCAAAACAAAGCAAACGATTGGAGACAGAACAAAAAAAAGGAAACAAACGCACCTATGTAGGTTTGTGACATTTCAGAACTAGACGTAAAAAATGGCGCATTGATCTCCTATCCTCGTCTCATAAAACACCATTCTACATCTGTTGTGTTCTCTCGCTTTACATGGGCAGAAATCAAACATTTATATGTTCCAAAGCGTTACAAGTTGATCACCTTTCTTCATTTGAGTTACCTGAGTCAAAATGTTGACGAAACAAAAGCCCAAGCAGGAAAAACCATAAATTTCCACGAGAGCATCACAGACGCAACCTGCTCATCCCCAAGTGTTTCACCAAACAGTGTATGCAGAACTTTAACAGCTGCCTCCGCTCCCAACGGGTAATGATTCAGCTCTACAAATGTCTCCACGGCAAAGAGGGCATACCCTGAGGGGCGAGAAACAATACTCTCCATGTTTAGATTCGTGAAAAAAATAAAGATAAGGTCGCTTTATGAAACAATGACTGCTTTATAACACATTTTAAGGTTGCTTTATCAAACAATGACTGCTTTATAACACATTTTAAGCTTGTCGTTCAGCAAAACCTCATTATCTAACTCATGATTTAAAATTTTGGAGTGACATTGTAACATATTTTGGAATTATATGTTGTGGCATTGATGATGTTGTGCATTACATGTTCACACTATTGTCTATTGTACAAAACTCAAACTTCCATTAGAATATACATTTCAACCCAAGAAAAATTATCGCTTGATTTAATTAACTTATGCTTGATTTACCTGAAATAAAAAGCACCCACTCAACTAAAAAAGTATAGAGCAATTAAACTTACACTTTGCAACATTAGTGTAAGCCTGTAAGGTCATTATTCAAACTAACTAAATCAAGTTTATTCCCCCAAGTTAAAGTTTAGGTGAAGTACCAAGGGAAGAAATAATGCATGGAATAAAATTTTACCTATGAATTTCCTTAAGCCACTTGTCAATGCACTTCTTATGAAACTCATGATGACAAGGCAGTACGCGCATGTCATCGCCTTCCTCATACTCCAATAGACATATGTAACATCTGCGATCAATAAGACACTCGAAAGTCAAATTTTGGATAACTAATATCAAAACGAGCATTCATAAAATTTTAACTGTTGAAGAATGAACAAATGAGATAAGATCCATAACAACCTTAAACCTACATCCTAAATCCTAAAGCTAAAATAGTCTAGACTTTTCTATGAAAAGAAATAGAAAGGCTTCATTAAAAAGGCATTCACCGTTGTAAAATTTTAAAATGACAACTATGCACAAGTTATCCTTCACAATAATACAAGTTCATAACCCCTAGGATTCCTAGCAGCTGTATAGCCCATAACAAGCTCCGAAAACAATTTGAGATGCACCCACTCATCTATTTAAATATGTAGAACAGTCTAGTTGGATAAAGTCATAAATAAGT
This sequence comes from Amaranthus cruentus, assembly GCA_019425755.1. Classification (NCBI taxonomy): domain Eukaryota; kingdom Viridiplantae; phylum Streptophyta; class Magnoliopsida; order Caryophyllales; family Amaranthaceae; genus Amaranthus; species Amaranthus cruentus. The sequence goes on along the minus strand of CM033451.1, from coordinate 6,930,659 downwards.
AAATGACCCAAGTGGTACCATTGTAGTATGGAGTAATAGAACGCAAGTACGCAACATGAAAACTTGTTCACTATACAAGGTAGTATTCTAGGTAACTAATCATCCTTCTTAACATTGGACAGAACTTACTGTGCAATCTCCTCATTCTGAGATTTTGTCGATTTATTGTATGCTTTTACAGGCAGTGATTCTACAACCTCATTGGGTGCTGGAACTGATCCAATAGACGATACGGAAGGTTGGGAGGATAACACCACTGATTGCTGGTGAATTTCGTCCAGAACCTAATTAAATAAGTTTGAAGAATCAGCTTACTCTAAATGGAAATTGGACAAAAATAGCAAGTTCTAGTGGTCTAAAGGAGAATGAATATAATATCTTAACTACCTCAAACAGAGCCTCAGCTAGCATAACGATTCTCGATATGCTAGCCCGAGTACCACCATCATTATTTGAACTAGAATTTCTGGTGCTGATGCGACAAGAGCAGCGCCCAGTTCGATGCTGCCCAGACAAAATACAATGTCTCTCATGCCCTGACAGATTATCAAAGCGACTTCCCAAACGCTGAAGTGCCTGTACCTGAAAATGCGAAAGTCATAAAGGGTCACAAGAAAACACCTGAAAATGACAAGGGTAAGGAACTCTGCACCCTTGATTTCACTAAAATAAAAAAAAATTATGGTCACAATTGAGCCAAAACACATAGTTGTAAAAGAAACTATGTTACACAGAAAAACAACTATGACATAAATTTTTAGAATGCTCTTACTTTATAATATAGTATCCTTTTTTGTGTATATAGTAACAAAACAAATCAAACAAAAATCCTTCTCATCCTTCTTATTTGATCCTACATCTATATATATAGAGAGAGAGAAATAACTCCATATCCTTAATGGGTATAGTTAGATGTGAAATGGCACAGTGTAAATTAGGAAAAAGTCAAGAAACCAAGTGATCAATTAGTAAATAAAAATTGATGAGGCAATGTTGGTTCACAATCGACAAATTGACATACAAATTGACGATCTATCAAAATCCCTAGTACCTAAGCACGATATACTATAATCTAACAACTTATATCAGATGTCTGAAACTCGAAGTAGTTAACTTTCAAATGAGATTTTTAGTTATGTTTTATGCGAGCAATAAGAATCCTGTTCGCTATGTTGATTAAACAGTGAAAAAAGGAAGATTTTCAATAATAAACCAAAGTTTGTTTGATCCGCTGAAAATATACTCACCTATTATTTACTTTTAACTAAACCCACCTATTAGGTATGCTTGCTAAAAATAAATTCACCTATTGTTTATAACCATCTTTAAAGTTTCTTTGTAAGTCAAGCAATTAATAAATGGGTTTATTTTCAGCAACTATACAAATAGATGGATTTATTGATAAACAATAGTTGGATTTAATTTCAGCAGATCGAGAAAAGGTTGATTTATTTTTGACAATTTCCCTGGTGAAAAAAAAGGACAGATCGCTTTCCCTGAGGGCCTGAACCATGCTCTAATAGTATAATGCACAGAAGTTGGGACACACTAAAATTCAACAAAAGCTGTTAAATGTGCAACAGCAGATTGTACTATAAAGTTGAACATAACTACATGAAAAATCCAGTACTTCAGCACATCGAAAAAGGAGCTTAATGGAATTCCATCTAGCAATAGAAATAAACAGACCTGAGACCTTATTCTTCTTCTCCGTTCCAAGAAATTTGATCTATGCTCCAGTAAATCGTGATGCCTGCTGTCTCTAAGGTGTAATGTATCATTGTCATTATTTTGACTAGCATAATAGGAGCTAGGCGTACGGGGCACAGGATAAGGAGAAGACGCCAGAGAGTGAACAGAATCTCCATCAGAAGCAGCGGCTCTCTCCTGTTGCGAAGGAGAAAGAGTCAAGTCTGAAAAGGATGGTCTCCGTAGAACCCTATCACGGAGTCTTCCGACACTCAATGTTCTACTAAAACGAACATTCCGTTCCGCTGGTTCTCGGGCACCATTTCGACGGTTGCCGATTCTCCTGTTCAAACGTTCCATATCCATATGACTTCCAAGAGAGGGTAAACACACATCTGTTCTAGTACTATCCCTATCATTATTCACCAAATCTTGTGCACGGATGACCTGGTCATCTTGCAAGGAAACGGACAAAGTAGAACTTGCAGGGTATCCCACCAAATTTACAGACGAATCGCCATGAGATCTAACTGATGCACTGGCAAGACATGAAGAATTCAGAGAGCTATTACTTTGACTCTCATTAGTATTACTGCTGATCAAATGATGCGGAAAACTTCCACGCATATGATCCTCTTCACCTCTTGAAATAGCCAAGTTAGAAGGTGAAGAAGGATAAGCACGTGATGACCCCACACTGGCTGCTCTACTGAGCCTAAAGCTAACACTACCAGGTACAAAACTGAAGCGAGATAAAAATCGACTCGAATGATTCAAGGATTGGCCAGAGAAAGCTTGAGATGAACTTCCATCTGCCCTGCTTCTACTGTCTGCTCCATTTGTATGATCCCATTCCCCATTAGATACACAAGGTGTGTTATTAGTCCCATTAACTTTAGATGTTTGGTAACAATCAACTTTCACTTCGTCAGACTCCAATTCAGGTCGCTGCATTCTTGCACTAACTTCAACTTGATGATCTGAAACCTATTAGCAGAATAAATTACATAAGTCAAATGCAATAAAGAATTTGTCCAATGTTCACAAACTTAAGTTAGACCATGATTAAAAACAAGTGGCTTCCCTGGTATATAAGTGATTATCTTAACATCAGATAAAAGACAATAAAGCTAATTCCATATTTAGATAGACAAACTTGTCATTCAAGCACTAAAGAGTGGCACAAATTCGATCAGCAGCTAAAAAATAAATTATGTAGAACTAAAAGTTTTTATATCAATTTATCCAACTCAAGACGCATAAAATACTATTAAACATCATGCAACACTTCAAAAGAGACAAGTAAGACCAGAACAGACGAATTTGTAGGTTCTCACTTTCTTAATTCCTAAAAATATAAATTAAAAAGGAGAGGATGATTGAAATCTGACATAGTTTATCATAAAGTTCAACAATGAGTTGTCGCACAGTCCAAATAAGTGTCAGTAGATATCTAGGTTGCATGTAAAACCTGGCATTTAAGCCTCATGTGATTGACACTAATGATAAAATTAAGCAGGATAACATCATAATTATTCAGATGACACACACACAACATTCATGGATACGAGAAAACTTTGTACGCACATTTGACAAGCTGTATATAAATGCGTAGGCTGGCCCTAACACATCTTCCTTGCCTTAAATACCACTGCACATCTAAACCCATTGTCCTTTGTCTCTTATAATCACCATGCTCTGAAACCTAATTGCAGTGCTCCTATACAAACTCTAAATGGATGCTTAACCAATAAATCCAATCAAATATTCAATACAACCTATTTCTATTATGCATTGTCATCGGCATACTACTAAAATTAGATGGAGTGGCTCTTTAAGGTAATAGCTTATTGGCTGATTTGTTGGTTAGACTTTAGTTTTTGGCTTTTGATTGGTGATTGGAAAATTTGGAATATTAGTTAATGGCTTTTAAGCCAACTAAAAGGATAACTTTTAATCCAAAAGGAAAAATTTGTTTGTCGTAGGTTTGTTCATTAGCTTTTGACTTCTTGTCCCACTTCTTCTCTAATAAATAGCCAATATAAAATAACTAATTTTATCAAACATCTATCTCTTAGTTTAACAAGCAACAAAAAGGTCAATCCTATTTTGATAACGATCTAGCCCTAACGATGATGACTTTTCTCAACAGCTGCTCAAAGTTGAGGATCTTCACTTCTATGGTGATTGGTGAATGCTCATGTTCTTGATATTTACTGATTTTGTATGATTGAGTCTAGTTGTTATAGTATTCTGTTATTGGTTACATATGATTTTGTTGAAAACATTTGTATGAGCCTTTATAGTTGTTTATTTCAACAAGTCCCAAAGAACATGATGATAGTTTCGTTTGAATTTTGCCCTTGCCCTTCCAATCCCAATCATGATGGATTTGATTTCATTAACAATCCAACATCAGTTGGAGTCCAAGATCGTGTGAATGATGCAAAAATATTCTAGTTGCTACCTACTTTCAAGGAATGAGATTCTAAAATCCAAAGTGTTTGAAAATAAGATCAAGTTGCTTTCAATCCCGGTAAGAAAGATTTAAGGCTACAAGTGCTCCTAGAAACGAGGAAGATAGAATTCCAAGAGAATTAAAATTTCATCCGAATGGTCATAAAGAAGAATCCTAATTTTACCATAAACAATTGGACTAGGACATAAAGTCCAAACGCGTGGCAGCCTATTCATGGGCTTAGTCATACGTCTAGCTAGTTAACAAGAAACTTATTTCTATTCCTTTTGCCGAGGCTAAATTATTATCTTATATTTTCATGCAATTTCAATTGAGTTAGAAGTTCAATTCAGTCTAAAAATTGATCTCCCATCTCTCACATATCTCCCTCTTGCACCAACTTTCAAACACAATAAATCATAATTATAGTCATTAACTATCTGAAATTTTTATTTCGGTACATCTTTCTATCTTCCTATAATTCTTTCTATCTCAAAACCCATCTCACAAACTCAAACTCACTTAAACCCTTCCTGATATCGCTATACGCCTATCCATTCATGAAACCACAAAAGGTTCAATCTTGACGCTAACTCAAGTCTAAATACAAATTAAATCCTGACCGTAGAAAATCAGAACATCAAATCAATTTTAACCTCTATTCTCTTTGTTATTCCCTTAGCCATCCCTCTATTCAGCCTCATCTCAAACCCAAAGTGATCCCTCCTTCCCTCAAACATCCCTCATTTCAAATTCCTTCAACCTTTCTTCCCAAATTCTGTTTAAATTGAAATTGCATACCTAACCCAATTGCACATGCGGTTCGCTATCATACCAATTGGTCAAAAAGCCAATTGAACCAACTAACAATTAATAACCAAAAATAGCCAATGTCAACTCATTGAAATATGAAATCCTCCATTTATATGTCAACTCATTGAAATATGAAAACCTCCAACAATATAAAAACACTGTCTGAGCAAACTCCTTTGAGTAGAATGTCATCATAATACACTTCTCCAAAAAGTAAACAAAGGGTTTGCTTAACAAAGATATAACTAGTTTAAGTTCATTTCACATTTATAGGATCATATCTGTAAATGAAATATTCACAAACTATCAGAATTAATAAGCAATGCAAATGTGAAATCAAGCAAAGAACATCATTCAAACTAGTTCAATAAAAACCGGAAATCAAGGAATTCCGAAATAATAAGATGTAGTAAACTTTTGAAGATGATATTGCAGCACAGTAACACCATATAGGAAACGTAAGACCCACAATATTATTATTGACAACATGAAAACTCAGAAGTTCATTAATTTTAACAGACCAAAACAACATCGAATCTAATTACATTGTGAAACCCACATAAAAAAATAATCTATAATTGAATTGCATACTTGTTCCTTCCTCTTTAACTGCGCAAACCGCCAATCTTATAGAGTATATAAGTGGCTACAAGCGTCGGCTTGAGCTATTGGGTTCATATGTTGTATACTATGTCATCCTCCTCTTAAACAAATCGAGTAAAAGAAGAAAACCAATCATCACACTTAACAACCAAAATTGTTCCACAGTTTCAACAACATTGACAGTAAATATGCTTAAAATGTAATTTAAAAAGTCAATGAATTAGTGACCTGATCATCATCATCGTCATCATCATCGTCGTAAGCTCTCGAAGAGGATCCAAGACAAGTAGAGCCAAACAGTCCTCGTTTTTTACTCCTCTCATTTGAAGAAGAAAATGAGGATAAATACGACGATGTAGAAGAAGCAGAAGACGCTGAACTACCACCAATTCGACGCGATTTACTGCTTCCGGTACCCATCTTCCTGACCAACAATCCTCAATCACGACAATACAATTGTCAAAATATTTACATTTTCAGAATTAGAATGAAAATGAATCCCCAGATCTAGCAATGAACAGCTACCCAGTACCAATTAACTGGGTTGAAAATGAATTTAATTAACAAATAATAATGTACATTTCGGAAATATTATTTAGCTGTGGAAAGAGATAGAAGAGAGGAGATAAGAGAGAGGAGAGAGAAAGAATGGAGTGGTGTGTTGGGAGTTTGAAATAGCGTGAAAAGGAGGAGTGGTAGGAAAGGAGGAAGCTTTAAAGAAAGGAACATGGCGTCTTTCCTGCCCTAATTTTTGGGCGGACATTTCGATTTAATTCTTTCATGGCTGTTGTCGGAAACCTTGGCAATATACACATTATCATATTCATGGGGTCCTAACTTTTCAACTCCTATTTATGCTCCCCTAGACTCAAAACAAAATAAGCTTCATTTGAAAAAAAAAAATTCAAATTCAAACTAACATCGGAAAAAATTTATTTTTCAAAATGAGCGATTTTAGTCCAAATCTAAGGTATGGTGTTTGTTTGCTGTTAATAACAATGAACAAAAATACAGATTAATAATAATCTAACATTTTATTTGATGTTAGCAACAACGAACAAAAATTTGGTCAAAAAAAGTCAAACATTTAATTTTTGTGATCAAATCTTTGTTCGCTGTTAATAACAACAAATATATTCAGGCTAAATTCAAAAGTTGCCTCTCCTTCTCATTTGCCCCAAAATTATTTGCCCTAAACTTTTACAAAATTGACATCAAGCCCCTCTAAAACCTCCATTTGAGTCTTCTTCATCCTCTCAAATCACTCTTCCTTTTTCCCTTGTAGCACTATTAAAGTGAAGGCAAAATTAATTTCATTTATCGGTTATTTCAATTTATTTAGGGTTTTTTATAACAATTTATTTTCATACAATTACAAACATAGGTTTCTTGTTTTCAATTTACTACTCCAAAACCTCATCTCAATTCTCAACAAATTAAGGTACTAATTAATAGATTTTAGTACTTAATTTTGCATTTATTTAAGGAAAAATTATTTCTAAAAAGCTAACATTTTGGCCATCTGTAAATAAAGGGTTAACGTTTCATTTATTCAATAAAGAGACAACATTTGTCTCATTTTTGCAAATAAAGAGTTACCAGGTAAGTCAACCTGTTGCTGACCGGCTCCCACAAAACAGCCCTATTCTTACCTCAAAACAACACCATTCAATAAGAAGACAAAAGCTTCATCTTCACTAAAATCTTCATTCAATCCAGCAAAAACCGACCCATTACATAGTTTCAAAAACCGACAATGAAAACCGAATATTGTTCTTCTAGTACATAGTTTCAAAACAAAGCAATTCAAAATCGACCCATTACATTACAACAAACTACTACGGCAAAATAAAGCAATTCAAAACCGACCCATTACATTACAACATTAGCTAACAGACGCTTGACCAAGCTTTGTGGGTTCGTGTGTTTCATTGCCTCAATGTAACTACCAAGCTTGGTGTAGTGCTCTAGCATACTACCATGAAGCATGCGATGTGCATGATACTTCACTCTATAAGCAAAATCCTTATTAACAAGAACACCAAAGGCTTTCTTAATCGTAGCCATTATTTCTTTAGCTGGCCAATGTGATCGAACCTTGAACACCTCTAAGAAATTATCTGCTACCCACCTGGATTTCATTTGCCTGTTCTTTTTCATGTTTCTTGAACAATTATGCTCACCATCAACAGACTTAACAACATACACAGGACACAGCTCTCCTTGAATCCCATCCACCATACAAATAAAATCGGCATCCTGAAACACATTTCACAGTTACATATTGTTTTCTATGGTTATTACTAGAGGTTATTGTGATATTCCTTCCTTGTAATATCCCATACTTTGCCACAGCATTCTTAAAGCTTTGCCTAGAGGTGAACCTTTGCCCAACAACCCATTTAAAGCATTTAAAATCTGTATTGTCTCCAATTAAAGGCCCTCTATTCCTTAACTTGCTCGCATCACCATTTTCCTCTTCATCTGAACCTGGAGGTGTCTCAACATCATCTGAACTGTCCCCAGAATCTGTTTGTTGATCACCATGGGTACCCTGAGCAGCCTCTCTTTGCACTCTCTCTATGGAATTGACAAGTTTAGAAATTTCCTCTTTGAACTTATGTCTAGCAGCTACAAACTCTTCATCACTGGATCCCTCAACATCTACTAACTCTTCCTCTAATTCAGCATCTTCTAACTCATCCTCTAATTCAACATTTTCACTACTCACACTATCATCAAGGCCTACTTCATAATCCTCATCTTCTGAACTACTATTACCAGATGCAATCCCCTCTACGGATTTATCCCTCATATCCAAATGAATTTCAGGCTCAATAGGGTGGTCAACATTAGTATTAGGAAACAATGCACCTTTGCTCCTAGGACTTCTCCTCAATGGTATATTAGTACTCCTTCTAGGGGTTAACTTTTTGGGCTGGACCTTTGGAGTTGGATATTTATGAAGCACATACACATTCACTGTCCTCAATTGCATTAGTGCACCATGTAACTCACGAACAACATTTTCCCCATCTATCTTCCTTAAACCATCTTTTAAAGTACAACCTGAAAGCATGTAAAACAGCCCTTGTATACCTCTATCTCCATCACACTTATCAGCTAAAGTCATCAAGTAATCCATGGACAAAGCATTTGGATCTACCTCCATTACTTTACCAAAACCTCCAACATAACTAATACTACCCCGAGCTTCCTTGAATTTACCCCCATACCAAATTTCAATGGACACCATTTCACTCATTATGTTCACAATTACACAAAATTCGTAATTTCTAATGAGTTTAACACAATTCCACAATAACAAGAGTAAAACCTAATTTCTATGCAAATTTCAACAATTATCAACAATGAGATATCAATTACATAAATTTAGAGTTGGAAACTTACTTAGATTGTGATGTTTAAGTGGAAGAAAACTTTGCCCTAAGTCTCCATTAATGTCGCCATTTTGGGGAAGAAGAACACCATTTTCGTGCTTTTAAGGAAGATTGAGGACAAAAATGGTGTTGTGTCGTGAGCAGAGAGATTGAGGACACAAAAAGGGGACCGAAAATGGCGGATAGCAGCTGGTTTGGTTGATTTGGGGAAGACGAAATTAGGGTTTTCGTGAGTTGGGGAAGAAGAAGACTGATTTTTGTGGGAGCAAATGGGTTGTCGTGTGTTTCAGATTTTTGAAGCAATTGATAAAAGTCAAAACCCAATGTAACCGGTTACAGGTAAACCAACTCTTTATTTGCAAAAATGAGACAAAGGTTGTCTCTTTATTGAATAAATGAAACGTTGACCTTTTATTTGCAGATGGCCAAAAGGTTGGCTTTTTAAAAACAACTTTTCCTTTATTTAAAGCATTAAATTGTAGTTGTTCATGGTTGAAATTTTCAATTTAGTTGTCTTATAAATTTAATGATGATGTTGATTTTGTATTTATTCTCGTAGAAATAGCATCAACACAAAAGTCTTATCCATAAACATATTAAGATATTCCGCATCACCAAAAGTTGATGTCATGAAGCGGGTACACCTTACTATATGTTTCAAGAAAATATATGTTTTTTGTATTTCTAAGTGACAATCGAAAACTTTCTGCAAAAAGTCGAAACAAATCATTCGTCAGTAGAGTTCGCCGATTCAATCTAAATAAAAACATCGGAACATACACATCAAAAATCAAAATAGGTACAGTATATAGCATTAGATGGTATGTGACTATGTGTTAATAAAGGGGCATCAATCGCTGTAAAATCGGCAGTATTTTCTTTTCAAACCATGTCAAATGTATCGAGGCGTATGCTAGTTCCAAGTTCTGCCTGTATCACAAAACAGCCATCTCCGAGAACACAGCTTCAAAGCAAATTTTTGGAACATGTCTTCTTCATCGTATCTCAAATCGCATCCTAAACATCAGTATTCAAGAAACGGAGACATAAAAGTGAAAACTACGATCATTTCTGTTTGTGTGGAGCGCAACTTGCGATAGATGTGAGCTGAACACGAGAGAATTAAACTATCTTGCAACACCATCGTGTTTTCGTACTCGTCACTGAGTCACATCATGCTGGTTACAGGTACAATTACTCAGGAAACACGAACCAAATGTCTAATGCTGAGAATCACAGTACTGACCAAAATCACAGCAGCAAGGTCCAGTTCTCACCTGCACCATAAAACATTTTCATCTATATATAGCAGATATGCAAAAACTATGTTGGCAATGAAGTTTCACCCTCGAACATAAACAGCTTTAATATGGGTTTTCAGGTTGTTTTGAAAGTTGTAATAGTTGAGCTCTTTTGAACTCTTTAGCTAATCAAGTTCTTTAATTAGTTAGTAAGATTTGTATAGGATGTAATAATAGTGGTAGTTAGTTTTAATCATGCACGTGAAGCACAAGCAAGAGGAAGAACGAGCTACAAGAGTCAAAGATAGCTTTAGCTTCAAGTCCAAAGAAGTGTACGCATGGGAGGTTACATAAGCAAGTCACAAGAAATGGACACTGTGTGACTGTCGGTAATGCCTTCTCATACATCCTTCTATCTTGGGGGTTTAAAGTGACAAGAAATGGACACTGTGACAATTTATCTGGCACTTTGCCTTCTTACTAGTGATTCCGCCCATAAACAACGAAATAAAAACAATCAGCAAAAGGACTTTTGTAAAAACAACACAAATGGATGTTTTTCGCAACAGACAAGCTTCATGTTGTCAATTGAGAATTCTTACACAAAGGAGACAGACCATTTAAATTGATTCTTTTATATACATATTAAGTGACCAACTATATTTATTATTTTTAGCGAGAAAGAGGCACATAAAATGTTCTAAAGGAAACATTTCTGACGTTGAGCTCCCATTGCATCATATTTAGGAATTATTCTTTCATATACCTTTGATTATCATAATTAATCTTATACATATAGGTTTTATGAATGCATCAGAAAAATTTAAAAATAATACTCAATCAGTGACACCAACAAATATAATTATAATTATTAACAAAAAAGGAGCACATTATATGCTATGGCACCAAACATTCAAAAAAAATTTCTTCAAATTACCTCAATGTCATTGAATAAGTTCCACCAAGGCAAGGTTTGGGGTCAGATATATGCAAACTTACCCTTGTATATAGTAGTAACAAAAAATTGCTTTCAATTGACCGTTGGTAGAATACATCATCTACAACTTTACATAAATAAGAAGAGCAAACGATTTAATAAATCGCTAACTAGTCTATAATAATTCGAAAACCAAAAACTAAAACTTTGACCCATTGAAGATAAATTCCTAAACACCCAAAATGCAACTTCAAAAAATGTCAAATTTATAAAATAAAGAAACAAAAGAGGCAAACCTTGCGTAGTGTGAAAGATACCCTTCTTGAGGCCCTTCGAATTAGGTTATCTTTAACATTATCAACCTAGATAATCAATGAAAAAATTATGAATGTTAAAAACTAAATCAACTATCAATTTGGTTGTTTGTGCAGCACTTCAGACCATTATTATTAAAATTTCTGATGTACAATCATAATTCATAAGACTATACGATTTAAAAACAAACGAGCAATTCTCCAAATTCCATGACTCGGAATTCCATGACTCCTAATACATAAACCTATTCTCTAGGGTGGTTTAAAGAAGCACAAAAGTATATACAAGTATGATGACTCCTAACTCCATATGACAGCAAATTTCGACAATGGAAGTCTAACAAACAAGTTGATGAAGGTAATATGTTGGATACCTTGTGGTGTGGAATGTAATGTTGCCAAGCATAGCGTGCCTCCCCTGATATGAGAAGCATTGATCGAGGGGGAAGGTATAAAGCTCTCCTTGAAACATTTGTGAAATTCTCCAGATTGTCTTCTTGCATAATTGCAGGATTAGATGGCCAATTACCTCCTTGAAATCTCCTGAATTCCATGATGCAAGGCCCTGCTAATGAAAGGCTGAAAATCATGTCTTCAAATGCAGAATGAGTGTCAATGTGAGGGGATAATCCCACCCCTGAAGGATATTCATTAACCTGGAGATATATGCCCCATTATTTTAGGATAGAAAATTCAAAGATTTAATTAAACCATGCAAGTCAGAACTTGTAAACTTTTAGAGGATTACTGTTAGCTGGTCCAACTTTATAGTTGCAGCATCAGGAAGAGAAGACGCTGAGATTTTTTCTATCACAGCTGAAACAAATGATGGAAGCCCACCCAAGCACTTTGTCGTGTCAACATTTCTGGTCTGTTTCCAAAGGGAAAAAAATGTAAGAACATACGTTAAATAAACTTCAGAAACAGCTTGAAGAGACCAAAGGGAGGAAATAAAAGATCAAGAATTGATAAAGAGGTGAACACAAATTAATTCAATACAAGACTAACAAGAGAGCAAGTCAATCAGTATTTTCAACTCAAAGTTAAGGGTGATTCTATAATTAGTAAAACTATTTATTGTGAAAAAATGAATCCACAATGAACAACTTGTTCAACTACAGTAACATAGTAAGGGCCTAGCGCCTGTCCTACAGGATTACTAAACCAAACTGAACTAAAGTGATACCAGTTGAACTAATAGTGAAATGCGAGTAAAAGTCATGTGCTGATCTGAACTGAAGTGCGTGAAACTGAACAGAGTAGTAGTTAGCAAAATAAGGCACCAAGTAGAGCCAATCTGAACTTGTTAAAGAAACTAGATAATTCTTAATGCAAGTATATAAGAAAAACTAGATAAATAATTTCATCAAAATTTGATAGTTAAAATAACACAGGCAACCTACAAACTCTTGCTCTCTGGAAGCTTCCAAAGTTATATGAATTGCTAAAAGTCCTCTTGTTACTTCAAATCTCAGAGTACATAAAGTTCACCTCATCGTTGATCCCAATCAACAGAAGGATTTTTCCACCTTCCCTACATCTCCGGCACCTACTATGCAGATTGCAGAATTGCCAACATATTATGTTGAATATCAACGCATTGAACACCATTATTGACAAGACAAAGCACATATAGTTCTTAATTGACCAAAAGCTACATGTTTTATGCGCATTATCCTAGTACATTCATTTCTCTAACCTTAATATTCTTATTCAAGTCATCAAAAACAAAGTTTTACAACATGAGTGACCTCTTTGTAATCAAACTAAAAAGATTACTTAACTTGATAAGAGAACTCATAGCCGTAATGCTGAACTCTTCTTTTTGCTAGACTTATCCAAGGCCTGGAATCAACAGCCGCAAGTAGTTCCTAAGAGATAAAAGGTAATTATATATACTAAGACAATTAGACAATGCTGAATTCATGGGAATATTGCTTCTATGAAATGTTACAAAGCTAGCAACCTACCAACCTCCTCTTCTTTCAGATTAACGAAGTCATGAAACAAGTGAAGGCCAGGTATATTAAGCTCTTCAGCGGCCAAGGATACATCAAGGAAATCACGGTCACGTACCTGAAAAGACATGCACTTTAGCATTGGCAGCAGCACACCATGCATCTCATATAAACATCTTATCAATTATCCCATCCGCCAAAATGAATACCCCTGCTTTAGTTCTTTATCAAATTTGCAATCCTAATCTCAAACCCAATCCAACCCACAACTAGACATTCACATATGTATATAGCAAGCGTCCAAAATACTATAACAACAAAAATAATGCCAAATCCTTGATCCCGAAAAAAATGAAGTTGGCTACGTGAACCAAAACAAATCATTGAACAAAGTTTTATAAGTTGCATCATATTTGTTTCTATATAATTGAATGGGCCAGAAAAACTAGTACCTGAACCACCAACAAATATATTGATGATTACCTGATTCAAAAATCTAAAGAACTCATTTTTCCAAAATATAAAATCAATTAACAGGGTTTTACTCAAAATATAAATCAATTAACAGGTTAATAGAATTTAGAAAATGGGCCTGGGCAAGTAGGCAACCCAAACAAAGGAGGAGAAGAAGTAGTCCCCTCATAAACCCAAAAAAGGTTCACTACTTAAACCAGTTGGTGACAGTAGGAGTTACTCCTTGAGTTTATAAAGTGATACATACTCATACTCTTCTCTTTCTCCGATGTGGGACAATTCACATGTGGCTAACACAAGGGCACTTCTAACACACGGTTTTATCCAAAATATCTCCAAAATGCACCTAAGCAGTGGCGAATCCAAGATAGTATTAGTACAGGCTTCCATTTTTGTGTTATATGTTTTACGATTTGAAACTAATATTTGCACGGTTTTATTCAAATTACCCAGATCATGGCCTAGTAAGTCCTGGGTTAGATTCCCTGACCTCACAGTTAAACTAGCAAACTCCAGTACAAAGAGAAGAAAAAGCCTAATTTCAGCAACCCAAAAACTGTAAACCAAAAGCAACAATCAGCATAAAAAATTCCAAAATTTTTTTTTAAATGAATACCGGGGAAGAAGGGCGAGGCACAGAATAGCGGATATGTAAACAACGTCCAGCAAGCTGCAAACAAGGGCGGCCATTGAAAGCAGTGAAAGCAGCTTGAGCAGAACCCTCTTCCGAAAATGAAACTATAACACGAGTTCCACTATCGTCGGCGTCGTATACTCCTATAACTTCACCGAATTGACGAAACACTGATGATATGGAATCATGTGAGAGACCCACAGCAGGGCCACAATTTGCAACGTACAGATTTGAACTCACCAAATTCTTCGTTGCTTTACTTTGTTTTCCGGCGCCATTAATTTCTTTCTTTGGACGCATGAACTTTTTCGAGTCCGATTCCAGACTTTTCTTCGTCATCTTTTGTGTCGTCGTTTGGAAAGACCCGTAAACTTTGGGGCCTGCATCAAATGTTTGAGATTTTTCAGACCCGTATATTTAGACCCGCTCTAAACTTCATATGGACTTGACCCGATCCGCCCTAGACTTGATCTTTGATCATACAATCATATTCATGATACAAATATACAATTCAATAGATCGGATAATTCCACGTGTCAGTCTTATATAGGGTGTTTGGCAATTGACTGTTGGCTGTTGGTAATTGGCTTTTTTAGTTGGCTTGTTTGACCAGCTGGAAATGTTTGCTGTTCATGTTGACTTTTAAGCCAGCTTAAAAAACTAGCTGTTTGTGGAGATGTTTGATAAATTTGAATATTGACTGTTCGCTATTTATTAGTGAAAAAGTTGGCCAACAAGCCAAAACCAACCCAAAAAGCTAGCTGGAACAGCTTTTTCATTTTGGCTTAAAATCCAGCTTTTCAGCAGCTTTAAAAAAAGCCATTTACCAAATACTTTTTTTGACTGTTTGACCAACCAACAACCCAAAAGCCAAAAATCAACCAAAAAGTTAAACCAAAAACCAATTGCCAAACACCCCATGTTAGACAAAATAATTTAATTGGTCCATGAAAATAAAATTAAGTAACTTGTCAATTTTAGGCTATTTAGCCCTTATAAAAATTAACTAGATTGAAAATTTACCATTTTTTAAAACTAAATAAATTAGAATGCTCAAATAATAGTTTAGGATAATTTACGAATTAGAATGTTTAAGTTTAGGGCTTTTACAAATTACAGCTTTAATGTTTATTTTTTGCAAATTATAACCCCCAACTCCCAAGTATCAAAGTCAACGTCATTCGGGTCAAGTAACCATTGACCAATTCAAATAACATTTGATCACTTTAAATGACCGTTTACCATTACTAATCAATCACCTTTGATTATCATTGACCATCCTTAGTAACCTTAGACTTTGCTAATTACTAATAGTTTTCACGTGTTCTAGCACTTTAACGTCTTTTTATCCGTTATAACGATATTTTTTAAGAAGAGTAGCAATTACCTCAACCCAACCCGGCCCATGAATCGTGATTGATTAATTGTTTTATTTTTGAGTTAACCCCATCGTTCTCCGGTCTCCCCTTGCGTCAGAAATCCCTTGAGCTCTTCACCGGAAAAACTCCATGTCAATTGCCAAGACATTTTGATAAAACGAATCAATCTGCAAGATCAGTGCTTGTTAGCTAATCATTCTTAAGAAGCTGCCATCAAAACAATTTAAATGTTGCTCTTTTTCAGCATTATTATCATTGGTCTTACAATATTGAGCTTCTCAACTTTCTCTTATGGATACAGGTTCATGTTCCCTTCTTTTACACTGCTATGATTCCAATTACTTTCTACTAATTCTTGTTATCTGTTTTTTTTCTTGTAATCATATTCATAATCTTTATAAACTGCAATCACCATCTTCTGTTGCTGGAATTGTGCCCTAAAATTTCAACTCCCTGATGAAAGATTGATCGATTTGTTCATTCATGACTTGAAGGAAAATATCTTGTGCATACTCGCATAAAACATCCCATGAATTTTTCATACATTTTTTTTTGAGATGATGAATTTTTCATACATTGTAGCATTGTTGATTTGGGATTTTTTAAATTGTCAAAGTTTCAGCTTCTTTGTTTATCTCTAACACTCCCTAGTAGGGTTTTTATTGTCAAAGTTTCAGCTTCTGTGTTTATGTCAAACAGTCTCTACTATTCATATCAAGCGTCCCATTCGATCCTTACGAATCAAACACAACCCTATTTACTGTGTTTTAATTCATAAGTAGGAAGAAAGTGCAAAACGAGAGTGCTTCATGAATAGTGCAGATTTGGAATTCCAAATGGGATACTTAAAATGAAGAAGGATTATGTGATTTGTGACATTAACAATTTGTTTGGATGGAAGGATTTGGTTTGAAGGGGTACAGTTTCGTGTATTTGGATAGCAAATTTAGAAGATAGGAATTCAGAAGGAAAGGATTTGAAAGGATTAGTTCCCTTAATTTTGATGATGACAAAATATCTCAATAAGTGGAAAGATTTGGTAAGAAAATGCCAAAGAAAACTTTTCCTATCATTCCCTCCCGCTTCTTTTGTTTCCTCTTCCCTTTTTGCTTTCTCTTCAATATTTTTCTCCAAACATAATGTAAGCAGCAGAATGGTAAATTTCAATGC
The DNA here is from genome assembly GCA_019425755.1 of Amaranthus cruentus. Taxonomy (NCBI): domain Eukaryota; kingdom Viridiplantae; phylum Streptophyta; class Magnoliopsida; order Caryophyllales; family Amaranthaceae; genus Amaranthus; species Amaranthus cruentus. The sequence goes on along the minus strand of CM033451.1, from coordinate 6,913,588 downwards.
AGATGCTAGTAGTAGTTCATTGCAAGCTTGTTTTGATAAATTCATATCTAAATTTTTTTGGGTTTTATTGCAAAATATAAATTTGATTTAAGTTTTGCAGTGTTGACCACAATGTATTGTATGTTGGTAAAGAGCTCTTCACGGAAACACTACCATTGCATATGGGATCCCGCTATTACTTGCTTCAAGGGCTTAAACCTTATACTTGGTATGAAGTGAAGATATCATACCCGGCTTCTGTATGTGCTCTTAACATCATTGAGAAATGTAAACTTTTCCTTGAGACACTATTGATCGCATTAGAGGCTTACTAATGGTGTTTGAAGCATTGCAGATACCTGCAAAATTTTCTTTGCAACTGAAAAAGGGGAACTCTGATGTCGGGATTAATCGGCTAAGAAAATTGCTGAATACAGAGAAACTTATATTCAAGGCAGAGGACCTTGATGAGATCAATCGTGAGGTTTGAGTATGCTCATTGTTAAACGGTGATCACCTTATCATTTATGGCTTATAATTGTGGTTTATGCACATTTGACAGGGTAAATTGTATGCTTTGGTAACTGTGGAATCTGAGGGATTTGTTGCCATACCTGGTGTCCCGGAAAGGGAGAATATCTTGTTTAATATAGGTACTTCACTTTCTTGTCCTCGATTTGGAAAGCATAGTTGATTGTCATAATTTTTACTCATGATTAAGAATACTCATTTGTGATGTCTAGAATACACATGCATCTATATTATATATTCATGTCCTATGTTACTCGGACACTTCATTTTGCTTCACGTACCCGTGTCCGACCCTTGATCCTCGGACATTGGTATGCCACTTAGACATTTCATGTTAGGCGTAACATTGAATATTTGGATGTATCTGACATTTGGAACGTACTAGTATCTAACATCAGTACCCGTGTCCATGTCTTTTGTGTTGTTTGGAAATTAGAGGAAACAAAAGGAATAGGTTATAGGGGGGAGGAGGCTTTCTTCATTAAAATTGCGAGGGGAAGAGGGGTTCAAAGGATGGATTCCTACTAAATTTGTGTGGAAGTAATACCTTCAAAATCAGAATGGTTTAGAAGGAAAACACATCACTCTGCGTAATTAGATCCTGTTTTGTTGGTGCTCAATATATAAATTTGCACTTGTTACTCATTCAAGCTTGTAAATGTTACAGTTTGTGATGAGCTGATGCTGGGCATTCCCCACGAAGCTTGGCTGGTTGCAGCATTAGCTTTGCTATGCGTGGTGGTGGGTTTAACGATACCTCGATTTCTTCCACCTTATCTTCTGCCAAAGGATCAGCACTCACAAAGACCTGGACAGTTGGTCACTGCCAGTGATAAGGATTCCTAGCTCTAGTTGATAAAAAGGTTCATTCTCAATGGTCCTGCTTTGGATAGAATGGTTTTCCTTCTGGGTTAGTCTATGAAGGAAACAAAGGGAAAGTTTGGTGCAGATAACGAGAGAGCATTCAGGTTGACGCAAGCAGGGAACTAAGGGCAATTGGAATGGGAATGTAGGTGAGCAGAACAAGAAAATACATGAAGAAGCCGTTTCAAAACAATGTGCCCTGCAATTAATTTGGTTCCATTGATTGCTGTTAAAACTATTTGTTGCTCACATTTGCCACTGTTAAAACAATGTGCCCTGCAATTAATTTGGTTCATTCTCGAAATTTTTATAGCTGTTTTTGTTCACTTATGTACCTCCTTCATAGTTCTCTGCAAGTGGTTCTTCATCGCCCATTCCACTGTTTAGATGAAACAGCTCTGGTTCGTTAATACAAGGGAAGATTCCCAAAACTCGGAAAAAAACATATCAGTTCAATTCATCAAATTGGATAAAAAGCCTTCAATACTTCATCTAGTCTTATGTTCATTAGCAATAGTTTGCCGCCGCAACCGGATTGGTAGACATATATGGTATTTAAAGTACATATCATCTTCCCTTTTATGTGAGAGCTTTTTGAGAGAAGTGTAGCTATTAAAAAACCGGTAGCTGAGTGCTATTGTTTGAGAGATTTCAAGATGAAGATAGGAAAAGTTTGCAAAAATTAGTTAGTAATTGCAAGCTTTTAAGAGGCTCTAATATGATTTCAAGACCCTACAGTTTTAACAGCTACGAGTACAAATTATCACCAATATTCAAAAATGTTCGGTTTTGTCACTTTGGCAACATTCATCGAAAGTGTCAACATCCAAACTCCGAAAGTTCTCAAAATTTCGGAACCCTGTTGGTCATTGAAGAGCGTACAGCTCGGTACCAAATGTAACGGATTACCATTTGTAAAGATGAGAAGATTATGAAACTAAAAAAATGAGAGAAAGAACAAGATGAAAGTAGAAACAATTGCAGAAAAAGTTACAATAATATTCTTTTCTAGATTTTATGTTATATTCCCATTCTTAAATTTCCATCGATTGCTTTCTTCATGCGCCTCTGATATTGATACATGATGTGTGACTTTACTTTGCTTATTACACTCCCTATGCCCTAAACCTAATTTAGGTATATCCACACCAATATTTCAGACATCTGGTTAACAAAACCTTTTTTCCAGCTTAACTGTACTTGCTGTTTTAGTGACCACAATCTTCATTTCCGTCGGCCGCTACAAAATGCAGTTATTCCACAAACAAATAATGGCATAATATCATTAAATTGTTATTCCTTCTTCTTAGCCCACAACATAACAAGAGCGAACCCCATCAAAGACATTATAACTGTCTGCAAAACAAAAAGGGCAACAGTCAGACAGTTTGAATAACCTAATGCTTATGCATCTATGTTTTATGCATAGCCACATATTCCAACAGTTCTGCATACATCCTGCCTTCAAACCTTATGTGTTTTTGGCAATACATATTCCAACAGGAATATAGGGGAAAAATCAGAGAGGATGAGAACTGCGGATAAACAGGACAGATCAATTCCATAATGCCATTGTTTACACATGTCTATTCTAATTAAAAACAAGACAGCTTCAATCAGATAATTTACATTTTATAGGAAAAAACACAACCAATTCAAATATTGTTGGAAAATTCTAGGACTCACAGAAATAGCGGGAGGTACTGCCACAACAGGATCCTCAAAAAACCGATTAGCTAGTGCCAGTCCAAGAAGACTGCTTTGCATGCCTACATGGAAAAGTTAAGCAACTATAAGCATTTTAGCTATATGTATCACATCCAAAAAAAGTCAATGGATGAATATACAACACCAGTCTCAAAGGAAAGTGTTCTTTGGAGAGCTTTCGCATCAATTGCATCACGAAATACGAAGCCAGACATCACGTAACCAGCAATAAACGCAGAGAGGTGGAACATGATTACAAGGAATAAGATGGTCACTCCAAAAGGGGACATAACAGCATCTATATTAATAGCAAGGGGTGCACCAACACAAAGAGATGTTACAAAAACTGATAGTGGAGGTAGAAAGGGTCGTATTGCCCTGCAGAATTTTGGAAACAGCCTGCAACAATGTAGGAGAGTCATGAATAAAGACCAAAACTATCATGGTACAAGTAAAAGGGAAGAGCAAGATGTGGAACGAATTCATGAACGAAACTTTACTTCACCTATTAAGAAGCAATCCAGTGGCAATAGGTACTACTACAATCTGCATGATACTAGTCATCATTCCTTTAACATCAACAGGTAATCTCTTACCAATGAGAAGCAGTGAAAGAAGAGGCGTCACAAAAGTCGCAGAGGCTGTAGACAATGAAGTCATCACAATGCTTAACGGGGCCATTGTTGGGTCTGTTAAGAAAGTTGCATAATTCGAAAGTTGGGCACCACTGACGCAAGATGTTAACATGATCCCAGCACCTGTAAGAACCATTTGAGGCTTTTTATACATAACATGATAACATGCAATGAGATAGACTGGGAGACTAGTACCAGCAGGAGTTGGAAGACCAAAAACTGTTACTGCAATTGTGCCAAAAATAAATCCAAGCAGAGGCTTCACTACAAATTGCCCAATGTAGCCAGCACAAATTACAGATGGTCTTTTGAATGCTTCGAGGAAATCTTTCTCACTAGAATTCAGTCCAACTGCAAACATCAAAAAGCCCAATGCTGGTGCATAATACCTGTAGAAACGTAAATAACAAAACAAAGAAGCTGGTCAGTTGGTGTTGATATCCTAATTTGAATTTCTTACGCATGACACATCCTATTCATAGTTTAAATACATAACAGATGAAGAATATAGCAGTACTGATAAGGAAACCAGAGAACACTGTCAGCTTCAACTAATCCTAACCCTAAAAAAACTGAACAAGTATTTACGATGAATCAAACGAAATGTAGTACAAGGTACCCTCATGTAATATATAATATTTGACACCAAAGAGGAATGAGAGAAGCAAATTGCAAGTAAACCACACATGGAAGACCATGCAGGTTGTCATACATGCATAATCTCAGATTCTCAAAGCAAATAGAAAGAACAAGCAGAATCTCTTTTCTCCAAAGAAAAGCTTTTGACATGCAAAGGTCGCAAGGTTGCTAGCATATGTAGCCCATGATATATGCCTTTTAGCCTTGTTGTCCCACTTGTACAGGCCACAAGCTACTCTTACTTTTGTGTAAGAAGCTCTCTTGTCTCAACCTTGACCTAACACATAAATTGGCTTCAATATTAATCCAATAAAAACGAACATAGCAGGGCACCTTGAGCATGTCAAAGTTCCTGTTACTGAAAAAAGAAGTGGAATTGATAATACATTTAGGATGTTGATTATGTTTAAAACTCACTACATTAACTCAGTTCCATTTTCCATTCCCTCCAAAGTCCAAAACAAGGCAGTTCAAGTCCTCCAAACTCTCTGGGTGCTGGAAAATCATAACATTTAATTGCTCCAATATCATAATGTGGCTTCCACCTAGGGTGGCATTTGGGGGTCGGATGCACGCAACCTTACCCTTGTTATCCACTTGTTAGTGATAATAAAGAGGTTGTTTCCTATTGACCTTTGGAAGTCATCATCTGCAACTTTTCACTTTTAATTTTTTTTTTTTGAGATAGCAACTTTTCACATAAACAACTGCAATTTTTCCTAATTTTTTCCAGTACCTGGTTGAACTGGGATTCATCAAAAAACAAAGCTGTTAGAAAGTTTTTCATCCTTTTATAAACATTTCAAGGGAACCAATTTTCCTCCAATCTCTCATTTCTTACACCCCCATTCAACTTATTAGTTTTCCATCAAACCACATGAAAATTTATTCCATCAAAGAAAACACCTGCTTAGCGATGAAGTCTTCGTATTGCTTATTAATTGTTTTAGATTTCTATCAGTTTTAACTAAACTAGTTCCGCATTGTTATTCAAAAAAAAGTTCTTGTTGAGTGAACTCTATGTGACCCATTAAATTAACAAGTTGAAAAAGCTCAACTCTCACCACTAGTTTACATCTTAGTTGGATTGTTTTCTGTTGTCAGAGAACTCAGATTTTTGGCAAGTAATCCTCTTTTCTATTAGAAAAAAATCTTTGGCAAACCATTCCAGGCAAAAAATGGATACCACGTGATCTCTCATTCTCTGGTTGTCTATACTTTTAACTAGTAAACACGGTGGGATATCACACTAATTGTTTTCAATATGGAAAAAAGAAAGTTGGTCCAGCAGCCTCATTACTTGAACGAGCATTTATGAAGTATCAAACCAATTTTACAGAAGTCTAATAAAGTATAGCATTCAAGAGGCAGAAACAAATTATTTGAAAAGTTTAGGTATTTACTTCACACATTGCACAACAATTTATCCTTTAGATAATTTTGAAATGAACAAACAAGTAAACAACCACCTGTTGGTAAACCATGTGAAAGAAGGAGGGTACGCAAGAGCCAGCAGCGTGCTTGCAAGGACAACATGAGGCAAAAATGAATTTGCTTTGCTCAATATATCAGAAAGACCCTCTGTTTTCTCAACCTCCTAAAAAGGTGAAACAAAAGCTATCAGCTTAAATGCTTAATCATGCTCTCTTAAGTGGATCATAGTGTGGAATTTAAATTAGAAGAAATACAGTAATCAGTCATGAGTCATGCACTACAAGATAATAAGTCCATCTAGCTAAGTCATTCATAATGCAAAACTTATCATGATCAATTGGTCTGCATGATATGGGAACCATTGCAATCAAATCGACAACTAGGTTCATAATCAGCATAATTTTCATGCTTAAAAATTGCATATATATCAATTTTGTATGCTATAAAATTCCTAATTCTTACAAGAAAAGTTACCCAAGACTGCGATCAAATTGGATTACAAAGTTTTCTTATATACAGCTTTCTATAGTGGCAATCTTTATTAGATATTGGTTCCCAACTGTTGAATAATATCACTTGATGACTTTAATTAATTTCCCATAAAAATTTCAATTCCTACTCATCCTAGTACTTTTGGCACACCATATGATCCTCAGGTATTCCACAAAAATGCAATCCTAGAGAAAACTCTTAAACAGGGCACTTGACAACCAAAACCATCAAACTTAATGATTTAATGTAGAGGATTAATTCTTTAAATATGCAAACCCTAATTTTATAATATCATTAGTAGCCCGGAAACTAAAAGAACAAGTGCATACAACGCAATTGTCATTAAAAATTGAATAAACCAAAACAACATTATTGGATTCCAGCACAAGAAAAAGAGAACAGAAGTTGAATAAACTAGAGGAAAGTTGGGAATATGTATGATCCAATCATATGGAGTGAATCAATCAACTAATCAAATGATGCGTAACTCATTAGTTAAGCAACCAAATAAATAAAACGTAAAAAATAACAATACAATTATTCAGATAAATAAAAAAAGATTAGTAACCTCAGAAAAAACAATGGATTCCTGTTGAAAAGCATCAGAAGGGTCGTTTGATACACATTTAACCTCCACGTTACGGAAGCTCCCAACTACCAAACAACTCCAAATTAACAAAATATAAATTGTAATTACATCAAGAATCAAGCAATAAGTAAAAGAGAGAGGATGCATGAATTACATTTGACAATCGGAAACCCTACCGTACGAGAACATTGCCCTGCAAAAAAAGACATAATCCAATAAGTTTAATCTTGAAACGATGATCGATCAAGGAGAAACTAAATGTTGAAGAATCAGATAGAGAAAGAGCAGTGCATTTTATGGGAAGGAGAGAGGAAGAGGTTGTTCTTGGAAGAGAGGAAGAGAAGCTTGGGTGAGAGTGATAATGGCGGCGATGAAGTTGAATTGGGAGTTGTAGTAGTTTAGTGGATGACGCCATTTTCAGTTGATGGAGTGGGAGTATATTCGTTGACTGTACGAATTAATTCGAATAAAGCTTCGAGCGCAAAAAAGGCCTTTTTAATCGGGATTTGACCTTTATAGATTGCATTTTGTACACCTTCAACCCCACTCGCGGATCCAAAATAAAAAATCATGGCTAACACCAACGTGTTGAAATAAATTAATAAAAAATTTAATAGAATTTTTATTTGTAAAATGAACAACCAAAAAAATTTTCATTACTACAAATATCGCAATAATAATCCCATGTCACTACCAGTACCAGAATAAAATCAAAAGGGTGAAATATGTCATCCACACCGCATCGTATAAATTACAAGTTACAACGAGATCAAAGTTTGACATAGTGAAATACTTTCTCTAAACTATTTGCTACATTACGATTATCGATACTATTCTTCCTTTAAGCTTATTACCACCGTAGTGGTGTTTATTTGGGTCAACGGTTTGATTTCTTATTAGGTGTTTAGTTCAAAATTGGGTTTTGTGTCTATATTGGTTTTTTATGTAATTGTAAATCCATTATTAAGTCGAGTCGAAATGGGGTTTGGTTTCAAGGTCGGTATAATACCGGGTCATTAAGTTTGTTTTGAACAACTATATTTAAGTAAAAAAATATGCAAGTGAGATCTTGTTTAATTCGTCTAATCCCATACTATCATAAAATTAACTTTTTATAATTTTTAGATGTGTAAAAATCAATACATAAATGATTAGAGTAACATATTAGATAGCGTAAAAAGTCAAATATAGCAAGTATACTGAAACGAAGGAAATACATTGTAACAAAAAAAAAATTAATTTTTCTAAAAAAATCATGGGTAGCCTATGCTACCCATTTTTACTTAGTAGATCCACCAATGTTCAACCCTTGTTGTGAAAGCGGGACTGAGCAAATAATTCCGAGACTCTGTTTAATTTTCAATTTTTTTTGAAATTAGGGCCCTTTATTATTAAAAAAAAGTTTTGAACTTAAATAAGAATTCAACACAATTTTAATTTCTTAAATTTAAATTAAGTTGTTAAAAATTAAACTTTCTTCCCTAATGTTAAAATGAAAGAGAAAAAAAAATTAAGATTAATAACTAATAATAAAAACAATAAAAGTTTGAAGGGTTGAAAATTTTAAAAATAAATTATTGATTATTTTTATAAATTAAGTTAGTGATAATTGATGTTTGATGAATATGTAAGCATTTAATGGGGTAAGAGAAAATATTTGAAAGGTAAAGAGTTATTTTGGAAAGAGATAAAAAAAAGGAGAGAAAAAATGTTATCAATAAATTTTGAGCATATGACAATTGAATTGATATATTAAGTAAAACTCTTGCCAACTAGTCTACCGACTCTACTACAATACTATATTAATATTAATCTACTATAATTTTTAATACGAGGCCCTTTAGGTTTGGGGGCCCTGTGCGGTTGGACACCTTGCACGGCCCCATAATCGCCTTTGTGTAAGAGATGGTTTTTCCATGAGATGCATTAGATTTATGGATAAATAACCCAATTAATATAAAACTAAAGAGAAAATAAAAATATGAGTTGTTGTTTTGAAGTCCTCTGTCTTTCACAATAATAACTGTTCTTTTTCAATAATTTATTTTGTTACGTTGTGCCAATCCATAATTTGCTACGCAGACAAAAAAACAAGGAGTAAAGATATTTTATGAAGAAAGGGAATATGTGTACATGTGAATTAGAGAAAATGTATGAAATCTTAGTACAAATGAAACAAATTTGATGAAATACAACTAAAAAAGTGAAATACAACTAAAAAAAAGTGAAATAATTTCAAAGAAATATAGGGAGTAAATCCTAATAACCCATCTTAAGCTTTTTATCTCTCCACTTCCCACAATATAGCCATCTAAAATTTTGTCCTTTCCAAATACTTGCTACATTTTGTTTTTGGACACTATTCATCGTTTAAGCTTATTTTATATATAGCGGCTAATATGTAATTAATAATATAGTCAAGTGGAATCTTGTTTGAATTGTCTAATCGCATACTTTCATAATATAAACTTTTTATAATTTTTAAATGTGTATAATTCGACACATAAATGAATAAAATAGTACATTGGATTGCGTAAAAAAGTTAAATATAAAAAGTATTATGGAAAGGATGAAGTGTATAACATCGGATTGTTGTGATTTTGGATATGAGCATAATTTTATGGATTGTGAATGAATATATGATTATAGATAGAAAAAATGATAGAATCTCAGTCTAAAAATCAAAAAGTAATGATCATTTTTTAACCATCATAGTTTAAGGCTTTAAGCCCTTTAGAATAAGTACATCCATTAAGGACAAAATCAAAATCAATCTTAGATTTCATGTGCATAATGAAATAACCCTAGTAGTGAAGGACTACTTTAGAAACCTGAACATTAGGTCATTGAGCACGAACATAATGTTGGAAACTAAGAACATTTGGTTTTTGATGCTACCACACAACCTATAATCCTTTATGGGTATGAACTGTCGTCGTTCTTTCTCCAAATTTTGATTATAGTTTTTATGTTGAAGTACCCATGAGTTACCCACATGTGAGTTGTCCCACATCGGAGAAAGAGATGAGTATGCATCACTTTATAAACTCAAGAAATAACTCCTACTATCACTGAAAAGAGTAATAATGCGGAAATTAGGTTAAGGTTTGTGTTTAGGGTTAAGAATACTGCTTTGTATATTGATTAATAATAATTACAGAGATCTCTACATATACAAACTATAAGTCACTAATGAAGGAAACAATATAAAGAATGAAATCAGCCTAATAATCCTCCTAATCAGAATATTACTATAATATATACTTTCCTACACTCCCCCTCAAGTTAGGTTCAGATGAAACTACTTTGGTGAGGATATCTGCTAGCTGATCTTCTGATTTCACATGAGGAAGACTAATGATCTTCTTCTCCAACTTTTCCTTTATGAAGTGTCTGTCAATCTCAACATGTTTGGTGCGATCATGTTGAACTGGATTTTCTGAAATGCTGATAGCGGCCTTATTATCACAAAAGAGACTACATGTTTTTTTCTGAGAAACATATAGTTCACTTAGAAGTTTCCTCAGCCACATGATCTCTGTAATTCCCTTGGCTATTCCTCTGAACTCTGCTTCTGCACTCGATAGAGCTACAACCTTTTGTTTCTTGCTCTTCCATGTAACTAGGTTCCCCCCTACCAATGTTAAATATCCTGATGTGGACTTTCTATCATCTCGATCACCTGCCCAATCAGCATCTGTATATGCTTGAAGTTCTAAGTGTCCATTTTTCCTGTAAAAGACCCCCTTACTGCTCGTACCCTTAAGATACCTTAGGATCTTGATAACTGCTCCCATATGATGTGTCTGTGGTCGATGCATAAACCTACTCACAACTCCCACTGCATAGGCAATATCTGGCCGAGTATGAGCAAGATATATGAGTTTCCCAACCATCCTCTGATATTGTTCCCTGTCTGCAAGTTTTACTCCTTCGATCATCTGTAACCCATGATGAGTGACAATAGGTGTTTCAGCCGGTCGACAATCGATCATACCAGTCTCAGCCAAAAGATCAAGAATGTACTTCCTTAGACTGATGAAAATACCACCCTTCGATCTCAAGACCTCAATACCCAAGAAATACTTAAGATGACCCAGATCCTTCATCTCAAATTCCCTTGACAGCTGCTCCTTTAAAACTCGTATCTCTTCATCATCATCTCCAGTAATAATCATATCGTCCACATAAATAATCAAGCAAGTAATACGCCCCTTCTGTCTTTTAAGAAACAAAGTGTGATCTGAGTTACTTTGTGTATACCCAAACTTCCTCATTGCTGAGGTAAATCTACCAAACCATGCCCTCGGAGACTGTTTTAACCCATATAGAGCCTTCTTCAATCTACATCCTTCCCCTGATTCATACCCATCTGAGAAACCAGGAGGAGCCCTCATATATACCTCTTCTTCAATGTGTCCATGAAGAAAGGCATTCTTAACATCAAACTGGTGAAAAGACCAATCCTTGTTTGCAGCAACTGAGAACAGAACACGAATCGTATCAATCTTCGCAACTGGTGAAAAAGTCTCAGAATAATCAACTCCATATGTTTGAGTATATCCCTGAGCTACCAATCTGGCTTTATATCTTTCTATCGTCCCATCGGCTCGGTATTTGATCGTGTACACCCATCGACACCCCACAGTTTTCTTACCTTGAGGGAGAACACATTTCTCCCATGTTTCATTTTTATCAAGAGCAGAAATCTCTTCTTCCATTGCTGTTTTCCACTTTGGATCTCGAAGAGCTTCATCAACATCTCTAGGAACATCATTTGAATAAAGTGCAGTGTGGAAAGCCATGGCAGTTGTAGACAGATTCTCAGTATTTTCCTAGTCTATAGGATATCTAGACCTTTGAGCCTCAAACTCTGGATCATATCTCCTTGGTGGTATGCCTCTCGTTCTCCTGGGTGGTAGTTCATACCTGTTCGATACATCTACATCTGTATCCACAACCTCATCAGACAAAGTTTCAACCACAGTAACATCAGAATTTACCTCGTGTGGATCAGATTGACCCGGATGCTCGTCGGAAGAGACAGGAGTGTCCTGAAGAGGAGATACTATGTATTCAGTGACAACATCGGTAGTTTCGCTTTCTTGCTCTTGTGGGTCAGATCGATCAATCACAACTGGGTTAGTCTCAGTAGGGTAGATAAGCCAGCTGAGGTTCTCACTAGTTTTCTCCCCCTGAGAACGAGGCTGGGTATAATAGTATGACTGTTCAAAGAAGTCACAGTCCATGGTGGTATACATGCGATTATTAGTCGGATCAAAGCATCTATACCCTTTTTGGTTCACCCCATAGCCAACAAACACACATTTGACAGCTCGTGCTTCTAGTTTGGTTCTTTCCTGCTTAGAGAGATGAGCAAAGACAATGCACCCAAAGATTTTTGGAGGTAGAGAATGATAAGAGGGAAGAGAAACAAAGGTTTTAAGGGTTTCAAGAGGGGTTTTGTATTGTAGTGGTTTAGATGGAAGTCGATTGGTAAGATAAGTAGCTGTGGCAATAGCTTCGAGCCATAGGTAAGATGGACTGTGGGATTCAAGCATGAGAGCCCGAGTGATCTCAAGAAGGGTTCGATTCTTGCGTTCAGCCACCCCATTTTGTTGTGGTGTGTCTGGACAAGAAGTTTGGTGTAACATCCCATGGTCAGCAAGAAAGGTTTTCATAGCAGTGTTAACAAACTCCCTCCTATTATCCGATCTAAGAATTTGTGGTGTAGCATGATATTGAGTTTGAAGCATATTATAGAAGGTAACAAACACAGAAAAAACCTCAGATTTGTGTTTTAAGAAATAAGCCCAACTCATGCGAGTGCAATCATCAACAAATAAAACATAATAGGAATAATTATGCATACCAAAACTGGGTGCAGGACCCCATACATCAGAATGTATCAAAACAAAAGGACTAGTAACACGAGTAAAACTAGGAAAATAAGAGTGTTTGTGACTTTTTGCCATCACACATGATTCACAATCCAGAGTCCGAACATGACTATAACTAGGAAATAAATGTTTAAGATAAGCTAAAGAGGGATGACCCAATCGTCGATGCCAAAGCCAGAGGTGATGATCAGGTGACCCGCGAGTAAGTAGAGCTTGACCTTTTTGAGTCGTCTCATCAACATAGTATAATCCTCCTCGTTCAGTACCACGTCCAATGATTGTCCCGGTCCGAGCATCCTGCACAACACAACCAGTAGCAGTCATAAGAATAGTACAGTTAAGCTCCTTAGTCAGCTGACTAACAAATAATAATTTGTGAGACAAACGAGGAATTAACAAGCAGTGTTTAAGATGAAGAGATGGGGAAACATCGATAGCACCAGCACTTAGAACCCGTACATACTCCCCATTGGCTGTCTGATTTGGGCCCAAAAAGGTGAAGTGGGCTGATTTTTTTTGTGGGTTTAGAGACGGTTGGGTAGTAGTTTTTAGGGAAATCATTTTTAGGGAAATTAGGTATAGGGTTTTTGGGGTCCACCTCCTTTTTCTTATAAAAAGCAAAATTAGGAAAGTCTTGAGTGGGTTTCTCCTTGCCCGCCGTTTTCTCTCTCCTGTCCCATTCTCCTTCTTGTTCAAAGTTTCTGATTTCATTTTTGGTTTCATTTGCTTGGTTTGTCTCACCTCCAATATGATCCTCCTTATCATCTGAGTGGTCTGCAGCCATGAGGAGGGCTTTGCCGCCGGTCTGGTTCGCCGGTGCCTTGGTGGCAGCCTTCCTCTTTGTTAGATCGTCCCACCATTCAGGATAGCCTATGAGCTTAAAACACCCTTCCTTGGTGTGTCTAGAACCACCACAGTTACTACACTTTAAGTTCGATCTATCCTCCCGCCGGTATGATGGTCTCTCTGACCGGTGATGGTGTGCGATGAGGCCATTTCCAATGTCTGATGGGTTTTTCCCAAATGATGATACGTGGTGCATGACTCCACGCCTTGAAATTTCTTGACGAATCATAGCATAAGCGGCATCAATGGTAGGTAAAGGAGTCTGATTTAACAGATCCCTTTTTTCTTTGTCAAAAGTATCACTTAGACCAGCCAAAAATTGATACAGCCGTTGAGTTTGAATATAGTTGTTAAAAATCGTGATGTCCTCATCAGACTTCATGGGATTGGGTGACCTCCGATCTATCTCTTTCCAAAGAGTATTTAGAGTACCGAAATATTCTTCTAACGTATCATTATTCTGCTTAACAGAGGATGCCTTCGTACTCAGATCGAAGATCTGAAGTTCGTCGCGTCCATTTCCGAGTAGGGTTTCAATACCCTTCCATAAATCCCAGGCTGTACTATAGTCTAGGAATTGGTTGACAAGGTCTGCCTCAATGTTTGAAATAATCCAAGAAAGGACAATTACATCCTTTTGTTTCCATTGCTGGTACGCCGGATCTGTGGGATTTGGTGGTTCCTTTGTGATATGTTCAAGTTTCTGTCTAGCCTCAATGGCTATTGTCATAAACTTACACCATTTTGTGTAGTTATGATAGTTCAATTTTTCGGCTACTTTCATTTCATGCGAGATCTGTACTGGTACTGGTTCTGGTTGCTGTTGTTTTTTGTCCATTTGCTGGAAAATTTGTAGAATTTGCTCAATTTGGCTCATTGTGACAGTTTGGTTATTTTCTGGGTTTGGATCGAGTGTTAAGTCATCCATGGTAAATGATGAAGGCTGAGAAAGGTTTTTCCGGTCCCGGATTTAGCCTTACGGCTCTGATACCATGAAAAGAGTAATAATGCGGAAATTAGGTTAAGGTTTGTGTTTAAGGTTAAGAATACTGCTTTGTATATTGATTAATAATAATTACAGAGATCTCTATATATACAAACTATAAGTCACTAATAAAGGAAACAATATAAAGAATGAAATTAGCCTAATAATCCTCCTAATCAGAATATTACTATAATATATACTTTCCTACAATCACCAATTGGTTTTAGTAGTGAACCTTCTTTAGATTTATGAGTGGACTACTTCTCCTCTTCCTTGTTTGGGTTGCTCAGGCCCATTTTATAAATTCTATCATGATATCAGAGCCCGGTTTGTTATTGGGCTTTTGTATTGGGCATTTAATCTTACCACTGGTTAAGGCGCCTTTAATTAAATGTTCATTCCCAATAAGTATGTAACCCTTCTGGTGGGCTAAAATTCTAAGGACACTCACATGTGAAGGGGAGTGTTGAAGTGTCTATGTGTTACCCTCATGTGAGTTGGTCCCACATCGGAGAAAAAGAAGAGTATGCATCACTTTATAAACTCAAGAAGTAACTCCTACTATCACCAATTGGTTTTAGTAGTGAACTTTTTTTGGGTTTATGAGACTACTTCTCCTCCTTGTTTGGGTTGTCCAGACCCATTTTCTAAATTCTATCATTTTATGAGTGGAAATACACTGAGTATGATAATAATGATGACAAAACCCATAATATAGCATGTTCTATTGTGCGTACACCATGAACTACATCGAATTGTAAAAAGCAAGAGGCATTTCTCTAATGACCTGAGAAATAAATTTCAAAGATGGACCCATTGAAGACAAGAGTTTGTTTTAACTTCTTCCTTACTTATTAATCTAGTTTAACAGTCTTTCCCATTTAAATGATATACTTGTAATTATACATCTACCCTAAAATATATGTGATTAGAGACCACCGTATTAGGGTTTACAAGACCCCTGAAAACACCATAGTCAAGGACTTGATCAGCTCAATCCGCCTCCAATGGGAAAAGTACAATCATACCATACATCGATTTGTTACAATTCAAGTATGCGAGAATAAAAACCAAGTGGGATATTAGTCCAGTGGAGTCATGCCAACTAGCTAACAACGATTTGTTACAATTCAAGTCTGCGAGAATAGAAACCAAGTGGAATATTAGTCCAGTGAAGTCATGCCAACTAGGTAAGAACAATAACTCAAAAATTGATTGATTTGATAAACTAATTTAAACGATAAACTATAAGTCTTGAATTAATTAGTTTGATAACAAAATTATGACTATTAGGGGTGCAAAGGTATCATCGATTGCAAACGAAAAGGATTATACACTATTAATTAAATCTTTGATCAATAGATAATTAAAGAAGATAAATTGATATCTCATTAGGATTAAACCTCAATCAATCGTACCTTTAATCTCATGAAGGCGTTTATTTTCTTATAATTGAGAATCTTGAAAAAAAACATAATCAATTTCGGTAAGATTACATTATTTTTTTCTTAATACGTCAATATATATAATCTCTAATGCTATATCCTAAAACATAGAAGATAATTCAGATTATACTGAATGTTGGCTTAGAAGTGATGATACCAAGCTAGCTAAAAAAATTAACTATTGCATAGCTAGATTAGGTTTTTTTTTTCCCAATTGAATTGCTATCAAGTTGAGCTGATCATTGGCGGGTTGTCGGCCAAGCTTAACCCATTCGACTTAAATATGGGCGGGCTAGGACCACATTTTATAAAAATGTTTGAACTTGGAAGTATGATCAGCACATAAAATGAGCCCACTAATGCTAGCGAACAAATATTTATAGGTTTTTAGAGGTAAGCATGATCTGTAACCTCCCTATAAACACCTCTTTTATCAAGTAATAATGAGCAAAATATTTTCAAGTTATGACATTTTAGAATTTCATCAACTTAAATATTTGGGGTTTAATAAAAAAAAATAAGGTGTAATAATAAGTGTACATAAATCAGACTATATAATGCTAAAAATGTGATAAATGACAAATGCCATGTTTTAAGAATCTTGACAAATATATTATTATACTAGATAATGTACTTTATGTTGAAATAATAATAGAAACATCGAGTCTTTCTCAAATGGACTTGGTGTTTTCATGATTAATACTTCCTCCCTTCCATTTTACTTGCAATACTTATCGTTTTTGGAAGTTTCATATTACTTGCAACATTACTATTTTTGGCAAACATAATCTACTTATTTTATCTCACTTTATTCCTACCCCACATATCACCATCAATCATACATCATCCCATTAATTATTTAATATACCCACAAGTCACAACCACTATTTACTTATAATTTTTTTTTATTTTACTCCACATCACCATCAATCATACATTATCCCTATTTTTAGCATACTGATTTGACAGTCCTTAAAAATGTGTCAAACCCCTATGGTACAACTAAAATGGAACAGAGGTAGTAAGTTATAGTACAACTTTATTTTCAACATGAGTTTACAATTCAACGTGGATAAACGTAAATATTCATTTAGAAAATAATACTCCCTCCTATTCACCGAAGTTGTCCTATTTGAGTTGGGCACGGATATTAAAAGTGGGATGGGGTCCACCAAAAAGGTGGTAGTGGGGTATTTTAATTGATTAAATTAATTGTAAAGGTGGTAGTTGGGTATTGGGAATTGGAAAAGTGAGGGTATTTAAGTAAAAAAAAGTTAGGTAAAAATGGGACAACTTGAGTGAATTGCCCATAAAAAAAATGGGACAACTTGGGTGAATAGGAGGGAGTATAAAGCTAGCAATGAATTATACATTCGATATTAAATTTGTAAATATACGATCATTGTTTAATTACATTATTTGATGTATTGTCATTTCATTTCGCTTTCAATAAGGTAACAAAATAAAAATAAAAATAAATACTTACAATACCGTAAAGTATTAGTTATATAAACCACAAAATTTACACGAATTGTACATTATATTTTAGGGGCACTTATAATTTTGGAAAAGTCAATCTCTCGAGAGACTGTTTCTCAAGCCTAGCCCATTAAATCTTAATGCCTACTTACTATATCTTTAAGGCCTACTTACATCATTTTTTATGCCTACTTATAATATCCTTATCAACTTACAGCATCATTAATATCAACTTATATCATCCTTAATGCCTACTCACAATATTCTTACTATCTACTTATAACCTTACATTATCCTTAAATACCTACTTACATTATCCCTAAATGCCTACTTATCGTATCCTCAATGTCTACTGATTATATCTTAATTTTTACAAAAGTATTCAGCTCTTAATTTCTACAAATTATACATTCAATATTAAATATGTAAATATTCATTATTGAGTTTCATTTATTCGATGTTGTTGTCATTTCATTTCCCTTTCAATAAGTTAACAAAATATAAATATAAATAAATACTTACAATACCGTAAAGTATAAGTAATATAAACCAAAAAATTTACAGAAATCGTATATTTCATGGGCACTTATAACCTTACATTATTATCCTTAAATACCTACTTACATTATCCCTAAATACCTACTTATTGTATTTTTAATGTCTACTTATTATATTTTAATTTCTACAAAAGTATTCAGCTCTTAATTTTATGGGCACTTTCAATAAGTTAAATTTATGATATTTTAAATACCTACTTATAATATCATTAATGATCCGAGCAATATACTTTAGATTTAAAAAACCCATGGAGTATCCTAGGAGTGAAGCCAGCTGGATCTTATTTTTGAAGCGCGTACCTTTCGTAAGGTTGAAGCCACGCACCACTATAACCTAAGGGCATTATTATTTATCGCCACCCTTTTTATAAAATCGTCACCCCTAATTTTAAATAAAAAAAATAAATAAATAAATAACTGAATATATAAATAAATATTTTCTTAATAATTTTAACATCTCTCTAAAAATCTCTAAAAAAAACGCTCTGAACGAAAACAAGCTAAATTTAGTAATCGAACAATAATGGCGAACCAAAACGAACAAGATTACGATTCGGTAAGTTAATTAATCGTTTCGAAATTGAATCAAAAAAAAAATTGAAAAATCTCTAAAATTTTTGCTTTTTTCTTTAACATGTTCAAAATCGCACAAAGCGTGCGATTTTGCCATGTCATTCACATTTACTTGATTCAAATTTTCTTTTGATTCAATTTTTTTTAATTATTTATTTAACATATAATTATGTTTATGTTAATATTATTTAATTTATTTATAATATGTTTATGTTAATATTATTTAATTTATTTATAATATGTTAATATTATTAATTATGTTGATGTTAATTTATTTAAAATATTTAACATATAATTATGTTTATGTGTAGATTATATTTATTTTTTTTTATATTGCAGGACAATGAAAACTTAGGTGATAACGTAGATTATTCTGATAGATTTGTTACGGATAGAGAATTTGCATCTATAGATGAGTTACATAATTGGGCCGATGAGATAGCATTACAAATTGGTTTTCAATTTGTACGTGCTTCTTATAAACATAAGGAAGGACGTACAAGGAAAAGTTTGTACTTACGTTGTCATAGATATGGTAAATATAGGGGTGATTTGAACCTAGATAATGTTGTTAGACCTGGTACAACATGTAGTGCGTCTGGTTGCAAATTTATGATCATAGGAACCAGCCGTAATCCAGAAGAAAGACCTTGGACGATAAGATTGTGTCCAGGGGAAAAGGGCAGACATAATCACCCGTTCTTTGTATATAGAGAAGGCCAAGTAAGAACAAATAGGCTGAATGCAGATATTAGGCAACATATAAGGAATCTCACAGCCACTGGCATGCAACCAGCGTTTATAATGACGTCGATTAGGGAGAACTTTCCTGATTATTTTCCTAGCATGAGTCAAATCTATAACATTAGACAAGCATTAAGGAGAGAAGAGATGGATGGTAGAACAGCATTGTCTGTATTTGGCCACTGAGAAGAATTATATTGTATGGACAGATTTGGATAGCGACCGGCAGTTGACCAGGCTATTAATTGCTAACCCTATATCCATCAAGATGATACGTACGTGGCCCTATGTTGTGTTGATAGACACAACGTACAAGACGAATAAGGCAAAGTGGCCCCTTTGCGAAATAATAGGAATGACGCCAACCAATCACAACTTTTTGGTTGCATTCTGTCTTATGCGAGATGAGGCGGCCGTGTCTTATTCTTGGGTGCTGTAGAGGTTGCGGGATATATATGGTACCGTTCAGATGCCTAATGTTATCGTCACGGATAGAGACGAGGGTTTGTCTGCAGTTATTCGTGATGTCTACCCAGGTAAATAGAAACATGTTTATCTTTTTATTTGTATACCAAGTATATGTTTATTGTCTTAATTATGATTTTTTGTTTAATGTAGATGTACGTCATTTACTTTGTGTATGGCATATTGGAAATGATGTGGAGAATATGGTAGACAAACTTTGCGGTGGTAAGAAAAACGCACAGGGGCAGCTCTTTAGACAAGGAAAATGGAACCAACTGGTTAACAGTCTAACGTACGAAGAATTTGAGAGCAGGTGGAATGAGATTGTAGCCAGGTGGTCGAAAAGGAATAGAAGGGTGGTGCGTTATTTAGCTGGGACATGGATTCCTCATAAGGAAAAATTTGTGCGTGCCTGGACGAATGACTGCATGCATTTTGGCAACCTTACTACTAGTAGAGTTGAAAGCCAGCACTCATCATTCAAGTATTATCTTGGTAGTGGCAACAGCTCATTCGATACCTGTCAAAAGGACAGCGATGACTAATCATAAGCGAATAAGACAAGCGCTTCAGGAATCCATGACTTCGATTGCCCGAACATCTAGACTTCGCGCGTTTGAACCGCTATACAGAAAAGTTTCCGTTCATGCCTTAGAAATACTTTCAATGGAGTGGAACCGGATGATAGAGTTGGGGGATTATGTTTTTGATAAATGCGGTTGTGTTCTTCAGCATACCCATGGTATACCTCAGCATGTTTCCTGTTTTGATCATTAAAATCGGTGTACTTCACCCAACCGATATAAACATCTTTTGGAGAACTTTGAGGTACGCCGAGGCCGGAGACGAGGCTAACGAAGAAGTTCGCGATGCAAATGCATATGACAAAGATTACTTCCAAGGCTTGGTCGATGAAGTGTTAAAGGTCGATCCCGTTGTGATTAGACGCATGTCTCAGGTACTTGAAGATCAACTTTCTATGATCAATTTTGGCACAAACAGGAAACCTACTCCATGTCTCCGTGTATATAGTCAAATGGGGGAAGGTCAGTGAGTAGCCTCCCGTAGCTGGTCGGTGAGCCTCGGCGGGTCTCAGAGGGGGGACAGGAAGAGACTGTACAAACCCTAGCTGTCGGACTGTCCTCTCAGGCAAATACACCTCGATGATATCAAAGCAAGTGATACCCCCAATGAACGTGGTGCGTGGGTGCGCATTCAGTAAAGACCTTGGGTCATTACTGTAGGGAGTCCACTCAACCTGCATAAGACATTCGCATATAAACAACATAATATAAAATAACAATAACAAACGTAAAGATGTGTTAAGTCATGTACGAAACATGTGCCTCTGTCAGAGAGTCCAGTATGCCTCTGTATTCTCTTAGTCTGCTTAGCTCCCTGGTTGGCTTCTGGGGGGACCACATCTCCGCCCTGGTCTTGTTACGGATATCTGCTAGGTGAGGATGGGGGCGAAAGGACGGGAAGTACTCGTAAATCCATGTCTGTAAGAGCGTCAGACAACCCGCAATAGTCCGGCATCCAGCCCTCGACACCGGACCCAATTGGCGATAAAGGTACGCCAGCGTAACAGCACCCCAAGCAATCTCACCCTCATCAGCGGTAACAGCAATAATAGGGTGCGGTCTCATCCCAATTCTGGTCTTATCAACCAGCAGCGTCGAACCGACTACAGCCATATAGTTGGCAGTAGTCTGCGTCTCCAAAGACTGGGAACGGTGGCACAACTCCAACAACTCACTGACGTTAATGCTGCCATTAACGAAGGACCCCTTTCTCCGCAGCGCAGCCATTGGGTCCCCAAATAAACTGGCCAGGCCCAACTTCCATTCGGCATCAGGCGGATCAGTAGGAAGAGCACCATCAATAGTAAGCCCTAAAATGCGTTGCACGTCGTGCAACATAATAGTCATCTCGCCCCATGGCATGTGGAAGGTGTTCGTATCCGGCTGCCACCTCTCCACAAAGGCCGCTATCAGGGCACTATCGATGTGCTGGTGCACGATGTAAGGAAGACGCCCCAGCTCAGTAGTCGGTAGAATCTGATACAGCTCATCAGACATGTCCTGCAGTCTGATGATAGAGTCGATCGTCTTCTTCCTAAGACGACACTCTAAAATAGGAGGGTTACGCTCCAACCCCTCGAAAATAACCCTCGCTACGTGCCCTCCGTAGTTGGGAATCAGACGAGTATCGACCGGGCCCCCCGGCTGGGGTTCTCTAATCACCCAGTCAGGATCATCAGAACGTGAGCGTCTCCGCCTCCGCCTCCGTGGAGCCGCATCCTCAACATGGCGCTACCGGCTGTCGAAGGTCCGGCACTGAGGTCTTCTCTTAAACTGACCTGCAGCTCCCCTGATCGGGGCCCACTCGACAATCGCCCCAACTGACTCCTCCTCACCCACAGACTTATCGAACTCGGTATCATTGTCGTCTGAGTCAAAAGTATCGCTACGCAGGCTCGCCTGCTGGTCAAGGTTAGTACGCACTTGGTGTAGCGTACTCAATCGTTGGGCCTGGCTATATCTGACCGCCTCTTCCTGCCTAGCCCTCCTAGCAGAACCAGTAACCCCTCTCTCATGGGGATCCCCCCTTAGTGAGGTCGGTCTAAACTTATTCCCACTCAGCATGCCTCTAAAATACCCCTTCCCTCTACCGTGATTTCCAGCCATTTACTACAATTTTTATAATTTAATTAATTATTATAAAAAAAATTTTTAATTTAATTAAAATTATTATAATAACATTATTAAATTATAAAAAAAAAAAAAATAATAATAACATTAATATTAAATAAATAATAAATACAAAAATTTAATAATAATAACATATTTTAAAACAAATTAAATTAAACTCATAAACAAATTAATTAATTAAATTTATTAATTTAATTAAAATTATTATAATAACATATAATAAATAAATAAATAAAAGGAAAACCGTACAAAAAAAACAAAAAAAAATTTAAAAAAAAGGGAAAATCGCACGAAATGTGCGAAGACACCATGGCAAAATCGCACAAAACGTGCGATTTTTCCTTTTTTTTTTAATTTTTTTTTTGAATTTTGAATTGAGATTGAGTTTAGAATTACCTCGTTTTTTCGATAACGATTCCGAATCCAAAGCTTTAGCCCGACAAATTTTTGAAAGAATTTTGTGAGTTTTAGAGTGATAATTTGTGAGTTTTAGAGTGATAAAAGTGTTAAAGTGAAAGATTCGATTGTTTTTAATACTCGTTTCAAGTTCAATGGCATTTTCGTAATTTAAAATTTTTTTTTTTAATTAATAAAAAATAGGGGGTGGCGATTTTATTAAAAGGGTGGCGACAAATAAAAATTGGGTAACCTAACCTATTCTTCATATCTGCTACTTTACTGAATTGACACGTGTCTCAGTCTCTGGTGTTTATGTCTACGTGTAAGATCTTAAGAGGATAATTACGACAGCCTATAAACTACATGCGGCGTCGTTTTCTTTGTCCCCTTTTTTATTTCTTCGTCGGTTTTCAGAAATTGCTTATCTATGCTGCTTGCCAAAGTATATCCCTTTCTTAGAGATATTTTTACTAGAGGTCCTTTCTTGAAAGACCGTATTTTATAAAGACGACTTTCAAACAAGTCTAGCGCAAATTTATATTTAGAATTGTAACAATATAAATTTAGAATTGGACTGGGCTTTTAAGAGCCGTCTTTACAAAAGACGGTCTCAAGTAAAAATTTGTGTTTTTACTATGATATAATAATCTCACAAAACTCCTGCTAATCAACTGCTATGTACTCCCTCCGTCCCATTTAATTTGCAGTATTTTTTATTTTGGTCTGACCTACTTAATTTGCATCATTTCTATTTTTGTAAAGACAACTCTCACCGCCTTCTTTTAATCTCATTTACACATTTTAACCCCTTTTTCAATTTCTTCCACACAATTTATTCTCTCTCTTTATTTATTACCATTTACCATATTTTTAAAAATTACCCCTTTCCGTAAATCAAAGAGGACAGAAGAAGTATCTATATTAAAGAGATATTGTATGTATTCTAATAGTAAATGATTAATAATAGTATCATTACCAATAAATAATCTTCATTTTATACTAAAAAATCTCAATTTAGTAGAGGCGGACCTAGTGTTAAATATCGCATTGGATAAGAAAAAAAATATTCAATAAATTTTATTACTAACAAGTAGGGATGGGCACAGGTTTTGGACCTTAAGAATCTAGACCCGACCCTAATTTTAAGGGTCTGAGTTCACCTATTTTTGGACCCTATGGATCCGGGTCGGATATGGGTCCATTACCTTAGGGTCCGGGTTCGGGTCTATACATTTGAGACCCAGATCTGACCCAAGGACCCATTTACATCTTTTTTTAAAAAATTAATATTAGCTAGCTATTTTGTGTGTTTAATTGTTTGATTTGAAATTTTGTTATATTTTTGGACATTGCGTGATTTTGAACTTTGTCGGTTAAAATAATTTAAAATGTGGTCGTTGTATTCATACTTTAAGGATTAATGACTTGATAAATATTTCGATATAAGAACTTGAATGTTGAAAACATCATATCTTTCGCATAATTAATATAAAGTATTAGAAATCTTCGTTAGTTGAAAATGTTTAAATAATTATATGCGAACGGTCGAAAATTGTATTGCATTATATTCCTTTAAAAATAAAATTGTTCTAGACCCAGATCTAGACTCTAAACCCGCCAAACCCTAAGAGTCTGGGTCCGGATCAAAAATTTGAGTAATTTACCTAATTGGGGTTGAAAAATAAAATAATTTCAACTTTAGTGTTCTTTAAAAAGTAATTCCCAAAATGATGTTCATATAATAAAATTGTTTTACTAAGCTACATTTTTTTGGTTTGGTAATTCCAAACCTGCAAAAGGATTAAATTGTTTTGTCAAACAAATATACGCGTTAAAAAAATTTATAAAATCCCATGAGTCTTACAGAAAGAGTAAAATATCCCAAAAAAAATACTTCAACATACAACCAAAAATTTCAATCAAGTGCAAAAGCCAAAATCAATAAAGATGTTTGTCGAAGATGGCGTATCCTTGTGACCTGTTGTTAGCATTATCCTTGTGATCTATCATAGAAAAAATCAAGTGTAAAAAATAATACACTGAATATTGTAACACTTTAACATTACACATACCTTGAAGAACATGTTTTCTTATTATGACCTTTTTTATGACAAATGGTACAATTGACCTTCCCTCGTATCGAGTCATCCATCTCGTTCCGTAAACGTTGGGATTTGGGTCGTCCTTTGTTTCGTTTGAGACTAACATCAACAATTACTTTTGGTCCATTGTATGACGCCCAATAGTCTTTGTCGGGATTTAAAACAATTTTACAGACTAAAAAATATCACAATTAGAACAGTGGACTGCGGTGATTGGTATAGGTAGCGGCTGTGGTAGGAAGCCGGCGGTTGGCGTGGATGGCGGTTGTCGTTGGTCTCTTCAACTCCCCCTCATCAGTTTTACAGATTTTTAGTTTAGAGTTTAAGAAAACTAATAGGCTTTTGGAATTGGAATTGGAATAAGTTTAGTCTTGGTTTAGTTTTGCTTGGGAGAGAATTAATAGGTTTGGAACTTCCCAAACCACAATCAAATAGAGTTAGTTAATTTTTTTCTTAATGAACACTAGTTTGGGAAATAAATATTGGTGAGCACCATTTTGAGAATTTTTTTATTTTCCAACACTACTTAGTCAAATCATTCCAAAAATTTTTAGACCCTACAAATCAGAATTCGAGTATGAATCCGATAAAAAAATTAGAATCTAAATCTAAGTTTTGCTGGACCCTACCCAGATCAGACCTGTATCAAGAATTGTTCACTTAACCTTTGCTTTTGTTTGAAAATCCATTTTACTAGCAATAGCTAATGGCACACGTCCCTTCCTATGTTTATTAAAATGGAAAGTTTTATCATAATATTTAGAATTGGATTGCTCTTTTGAGAGCCGTCGTCATAAAAGATGGTCTCAAGTAAGAATTTATGTAATATTTATAAGGAAAAGCTTGTACTTAATAAAGAACTTTTTTTTAAAAAAAAATCTAATAAAAAAAATTTATCAAAAAATATCTAATAAAATTTTTTCTTTCCCTCATCGTCGAATTTTTTTCCAAGTTGTGCAAAAAATGACACTACAGAAGTACAGAGTTCGACAAACATATTTCAACAAAACAAAATAAAATACAAGAAAAAAAGTTAGGATAAGTGGGACGGTGGTCGTTAAATTTAACGGAAGCACAACCCTTGTGTCTTGTCCGTTGCAAAATAATTTCGTGAAAAATTTCCAAGTTGCCGTTAATGGTCTCTTCATCCCCTTCCGAGTTCCCACCATTCTTCCTCTCTCTTCTACTCTTTTTATTCTTTGCTCCATCCACTTAATTTTCAACGGTTCTATAAACTTTTTCCCCAAATTTATTTTCTCTCTTCTTTTAGGGTTTCTGTAAGAAGAATTCCTTCCACTGATTTCAATTAATTCATTCATTGAACGAACTATAACTGAATTGACAGTGATCAAGTAATCAACGAACAATCTCTGGCTGAGAGACGATGACATTTATCGCCGGTAATAAGGACAAAAACGTCGTCGCCGTTGGAGTGCCGGAACTTACTCTAAGATTCTCTTCTGATAATGATAAAGATGTTGAGGATCATTTTGGTTACCCTTATTTAAGGCTCTTAGAAGAGGGTGATAAAGTTGATGATTCGAATTCAATTGTGGATTGTAATTCTTCAGAACCGTCGACACCGAGAACTAGAATTGGTTGCTGTTTCATCTGTAAATGGGTTAAATTGTTCTTACTATTCGTCTTTTTAGGAGGTCTTGCTCTTGTTTTTTTCAAATGGCTTGGGCCCTTCTTTATGGATAAGGTATTATTATCTCTTCTTTTTTAATATATATCTGAAAATTTCACATGGGATTCCATATTAATTCAGGCGTATTTGTGCAGAGAATTTTTCTGATTTGATTTGCTTTGTTTCTATATACAAGCGCTTAGCTGATTTTATTCATCTTTCTTTGGGGGTTTGAGTATTTAGGTTTCCTTTTTTATTAACATAAATTCTGCTAAACGTTCTTAATTTTGTTTGAACTGAACATGTTCATGAACTTATTATATGAATATCTGTGTTTTTTTGGCTGTATGTATATGTTGTCATTTTTTTTTCTCTGGAGATTGTTTGTTTATTTGTTTGTTGAAGGTAAAATAAACCAATGGAGTATGTTGTGTGCATCTTCTGCTTGCATTTGTGAGAATGTACTACGACCTCATTAACTCAGTAATATGAAACTATTAGACTAGTAGGGAGGTGAATCAGAAGGTAAAAAGGAGCTATTTTTGCTTTGTTGTAACTTTCATTCTCAATTACCTATTAATTAAAGGAGAAGAAAGGAGTGGAATTTGGGTATAAATTGTTGGCAATATAGAATTATACCACTTGGTAGGAGTGTTAGATGTTGCTTTGAACGGATGAATTAAGATTATATATGAGGGTTAAATAATTGTTTGCAATATTTGATGAATGTGTCGAGCTCGTTACCAGAAATGACGAAATGTAAGACTGTTAGCCAGCAAAGTGATGTGGTTTGGTATCAGGATATGACGATCCAGAAAGGTAAATAAAGTCCTCTCAAACAGTTTCACATGATTTGCTAATCTTCTCGCGATTCGCAAATCGAAAAAAGTGAATTATGGCCTTACTTCTTCAAAAATTTTGAGTGAATCCTGAAATCCAAAGGTGGATTATCCGGCGAATTATGTTACACTGCTCTCGAACATGCATTGATGTTTAAGCTAAATGCAAACGTCGTCATAATTTTAGTATTTCTTCTTTTTTTAGCTCTAGCGTTTCTTTCTCACAAATTTTTTTTCCTTGCAGGGAATTATTCCTATTATAAACTGGGAGAGATCTTCATTCAGTACCCCTTATCTTGCACTTTTAGTCTTTGTAACCGTGTCGTTGTTTCCTACCATTTGCTTACCTTCCACCCCTTCCATGTGGGTGGCTGGGATGACTTTTGGTTATGGATTCGGCTTCCTAATAATCATGCCTGCTGTGATCATCGGTGTTTCTCTTCCATACCTTGTTGGTTCACTATTTCGCCGCAAAATCCAAGTCAGTACAACTATATCATTGGATATTTCTTGCATATTATGTTTGATATTTAGAGTAAAGTTTGTATCTTGTCATTTGTACATAATGCTTCTTATCCTCAAACAGGGTTGGATGGAAATGTACCCAAAGAAAGCTTCTCTCATAAGATTAGCTGGTGAGGGAGGATGGCTTGATCAATTTCAAGCTGTGGCGTTGATAAGAGTTTCTCCTTTTCCTTACATCATATACAATTATTGTGCGTTTGCGACAAATGTCAAATATGGGCCTTATATCTTGGGGTCAGTGTTAGGCATGGTGCCTGATGTTTTGGTTGCAATCTACACGTAAGTTCTTTCTTTGTTTATTTATCCTAGAATATATTTTTGATTGATTGGTCATTTTTGCTGAAAATACTTTATTGTGTGTTTGTTTCACAGTATAAGTATTTATGACTGTTATTTGCTTTTTCCCCATGAATTTTATGTGTCCCACTTTGCAGGAGTTCTATATTCTTTTATCTGTTATGGGTTTCTTTAATGAAAACTTTGGGGTTTGTATCAATTTCTTTTAGGAGTGTTTGCGAGATGACATTTGTCTTCCGGTTTTCCTAAATCATCTTTTGGCATTTGATGTCCTCAATGAAAAATATAAGGTCACCGTTGCTTAATGAATGCTAGTGTTTGCTTTGAAGATTTATACTATGTTTGGATAAGAAATTAGGAGGTAAAGGAAAAGAAAGGGATAGGGCAGGGAGGGAATGATAAGAAAAAATTTTCTTGTTTGTTTAAGAGAGAAAGGAAGGGAGAGGAAGAGAAAAATCAATTTTTTTCCAAATCTTTTCACTTTTAGAAAGATTCAATCATCAACAAAATTAAGGGAACTAATTCCTATAAAATCCATTTCTTCCAAATCTCTCCTTTCCAAATTCGTTATCCAAACAAAGTGAATTATATTCCTTCAAATCTCTTTTCCTTCCAATTCCTTCAATCCAAACAAAGCGTTAGTCAATGCAATTTTTTGTAACACCAGTACTCGATTGCTATTAGCATAGAACCAATATGCTAGCTAGTTATGAGTTAGCATATTTGACATTGGTGAATCTACCTTGTAAATCAATCAATATGAAGCTAACCTCTTGTCAAATATCAAGATAGTGTGACAATTTCTTCTATGTAAAATATTAAGATATTCGAGGTTTATAGCTACTTTGGCTGTAATTATCTAAAGATGTACTCCTTATAAAGGTTTGTTGTAGCTATCTTCGCAATTGAACGCTTAGCTATTAATTTAGTGAAACCTTATAAAGCGGCTTGTCAATTTTTAGGAAAATCTTATAGCAGTATATCTTCTTTGGATTTTGATGGTTCCATCATCATCATCATACCCAGTCTATCTCGCTCATAGGGACTATGAGCAGGGTCTGGGGAGGGAAGGAAGACGACAATCCATACCCATAAAGGAGGATGCTGCCAAAGAGTCCCCCAACTCAAAATTTGCTCCTCCGAAGAAGTTCTTCCTGCATTTACTTGTCGGCCTGCGTCATAAGTTTGACCTACAACAATAATTAACATATAGATATACATAAAAAAAAACACTAGGCATATAAAAACTAAACGTATAAATAAAGGAAAAGTAAGAGCGATATATGAAAGGAAAGGGACAAGAACATCAACAAGTAAGGGGGAAAGTCTCAGTGATTTAAGATATAAATAAGGCGCCTCCAACTACCCCTATTCCTGGTTAGGTCCTTAGAGAGTTGTAACTCATAGTCATACATATCACTTTTTATCTGTTCCTCCCATGTTTTCCTAGGTCTTCCTCGACCTCTCTTACCCTCCACTATGATGCTTTCGATCCTTCTCACGGGGGCATCATATGTCTTCCTCTTCACATGCCCAAACCATCTCAACCTATTTTCACACATCTTTGCTGAAAGAGGGGCAAGCCCTAACTTCTCTCTAAACTCCTTGATTTTGATGGCTCCAATGGCAGTTAATATGACCCAACAACAATCCCTCTGGCTTGGGGTGGATCAGATGTAGGCAATCGGTTTCTTTAAAGAGTCTAAAATCTAAATTAGTATAAATTGAGAATGTAAGCCCCAATTGATAGTGTTTCAGACTGCAAACTAATGGCTGCCGATTGGAAGGATGTCTTTAGATTAACTCGAAGCCATTATTGTTTTTGGGCATTTGTACCTTCATGACTTCATCAATGAGAAGGATTTTCAAAGATGTACTTCATAGAACACAGGATGCTCAGTTATACAGGCATTGTTAGTTTTAAATCAAAGAACACACTTTGGCTTAGTACTTTAATTACAAAGTTGTACTTCCTAGTTTTCTATCACCACTTTATGATCTAATTATTAGGTTAGTGGGCTCATGTGGTTAGGTATCTTTCAATAGCGTGAAGGTTGGGGGATGAAGCTTCGTATGTGGTGCAGACTACAGTTGCTATTTAGGGAGGGACACATTGAAAAATTTCAGTCTTTGCAATCATGTGCTTGGGTGCATAAACATCATGTACAATAACCTTAATTTTGTGGGTTTGTTATGGATGGGGGGGATGAAGCTTCGTATGTGGTACAGACTACATTTGCAATTTAGGGAGGGACACATTGAAAAGTTTCAGTCTTTGCAATCATGTGTTTGGGTGCATAAACATCATGTACAATAACCTTAATTTTGTGGGTTTGTTATGGATTCATCATCATTGTATGCGGGCTTGGTATTTATTTATCGTGGGATTAGGCATTGCTGTGTATGCATACTTTAGTGTAGCATTCATGTAGAGACACAGCTTAAAAGATTTTGCCCGGGTCTTGAATTGATAATTGGGCATCCTGTTAATACTTGAAGGAAGATGGTTTTCCTTATGCAAGCATTGGTTAGTTGCTTATCATTTTATAATTGAACTGTATCTCTAAGAAAGCTCTTGCATAAAACGGGGAAACAATGTGAAATAGACGGAGGTTCCCAATCGAACATTGCAATTTGCGACAAATGGCTGTATCTATTAAAAGAAACTGGATATGAATTTGACTCGTAGAACTTTTTGCTCATTTCGCAGTGGTATATTGATAAAGACGTTGGCAGACGCATCAGACGAAAAGCATTCACTCTCAGCACGAGAAATTATCATGAATGTTGTTGGATTTGCTGCTACAGTTGCTACTACAATCCTCTGCACAATTCTTGCGAAAAAACGGCTCAAAACTATGCCGATTGAGGACGAACCACTGCTGCAGTGAGGACGCGATTCTAACCAATGATTTGAGCGGTAAATTATTGGGAATTGTACAGCCGATGAAGATTTTTTTCTGAGAAGGAATGAATGCTGAGGGGAAGATACCTAACCTGAAATGCTGAACAAGATAGTGAGCTAAGATCTGAGATTCATGGTTGGTCGATCGATTGTCTGCGTGGCAACTATATTGTACTCCCTCCTATTCAACCTATTAGTCCTGGTTGACTGGGCTTATTTGTCGATGCAATAATTCTATCATTAATTAATATCTTTAATTGTGCATAATTAAAAATTGTAAAAATTTGATATTGATGATCTTTGCATTGAAACAAATCAAACAACATCACACTTGACCATGTCATAACTTATAGATTAAGAAAAAAATACCTTCCGTTTCTTTTCAAACGTTCTATTTACTTTTTGAGTACTATTCATCAGCCATTCTTAATTTGTAATTTATTCTTAATCTATAAATTAAAACATAGTTAAATGAGATCGTGTTTGATTCATCGCAATATAAGGTGTATATTAATATCTACTTTTATAATTTTTAATTACGCTTAATTAGAGATATAATATAACAGATTGAATTAGTGCATTGATAAACGTTCAAAAAGCAAATGGTACGTTTGAAAAAAACGTAAATGCTTACTTTGCACATGTATAATATTCACCATGTATGCTAGAATTGGAGCCTATTGTTCATTTGCAATTGTTCATATGTTATTGTTTATTTGCAATTGTTACTATGTTGGGTGATCGTGAACGTTCACATTGAATGAAATTTGTTTTCACTTCCATGGAATTTAATGTTGATGCATATGGAGATAGAATAAGTAATTTAATTGAAAATACTAAAATGTTTTTTTGGTTGCACCCAAGTATAAGTGGACATAAATTAAGTTAGTGAAAATGTTAAAAGAGAATTTTAATATTGCCTTTGTGTAGAATTTAATATGTTTTTTTAGTTGCACTCAAGTATAAGTGCACATAAAGTCTTTTAGGTTGTATAATGTGTATTTAGAACCTAAGCGAATAAAACTTTGCTCGACTTTTTGAACATGTTTTGAAATGATTCTTCCATTCGTTCCTATTCATGTTCTATTTGATCGAATCATTGCTGATTGGAAGGATTCACTGTCGGATTGCTGCTCTAATACCATATAAGATGTGATAGGCTGCCGCAAATTCGTTTGTAATCAAAAAACAAGCTGGTGTGACAGAATTCAAGTGCCACCAAACACTAAAAAAGTGTTTTATTTTGTAAATTGCTTAACTCATAAAGAGCTATTACATCGTTTTAAGATTATAAGTAATCATTCTAAGAGTATAAAAAGTAATTATATTAAAATTATAAGTGATCACTTAACGCTATAAGTAATTATTTTAAGACAAAAAATATATATTAGGCTAACCCAATAGAGATGGTCTCAGCGAAAAATTAGTGAATAATTAATGTGTAATTAATCAAACGTTTGAAGTAGTAATTTTCTTAACCAACAAGATTCAGATACAAATAACATTGTGATATATTGCTAAGCAGTTGCATTACTTCCTCGGTGCTGAAATACTCACACACATAGGAAAATTTTTGTAAATAACGATTATTTACGAGATTAACATATCATCCTTATATAATAGGATTTGATAGAGTAAGAGATTAATAATTTTAAATTATTTTCTTCAATTTTTTAATATTATTATTATTATGTTTTTTTGTTTTATAGTGATTTACAATGACGGAATTTTTACTATCTATGTATCCAACGGAAGAAGTATAAGGAAATAGAGTCGCCCCTTTTCTTCATTCATTTCATAATTTTCCCCTCCATATTCCCAATTATCCATAGTTGTTCCAAAAAGGAGAACTCAAATCTCCAATTCTGCTCCAACAAAGAAGAATTATGATGATGAAGAAAATTTGAGTCATTGTTGCAATTCAATTCTTTATTCAATCTCGTGGTTCTTCATCTTCCAATTGGTATTCGTTCTTTCTAATTTCTAATGATTTCCAATTTCCTTTGAATATCCATGTTTATATTCACTACTCAAAAAATCTTGATTTTTCTTTTCGGATTGTCAATTATTCATCAATTTGCTATTCAGTTGGGCTTGCTGATTTGATGAGTTTTTCATTATTTGCCCACTGGACCAGTTTAACTTTCTCAGTAGTCCGCTTTTTCCATTACTTTTGCCGAGTTGCAGGTCAACCGTAAGCTTAAGCAATACAAGTAGGAGACAAGCTGATCTTTCCTTATTCATCTCCATAAGATTATTCTTCCCAAAAATATTAAGGTACAAGTACAACCCACCTAAAGATGAATTTCAAGTCTTACAATTTTAAATGCTAAATTTATGAAGTTCGTGAATTTCTATGAACTTTGTAGAGGATTATAATAATTATTGTTGAGGTTTGTTGTATATTGAAATAATGAAGGATAGAAATGTGATTTGGGATATTTGTGATTTATAGTGGAAATCATACAATAAAGAGAAATCATGGATGTTGAATTAGGTTGTTGATGTACATTATAGAATCATAATCCTATATTTTATTTAGTATGATGAATTGAGGTTTAAGAACCTTATTAATTTGTATTCGATAATTGGAGTAAAAAGGCTGTCTTGAAATACTACTGGAGTTGGATTATGTTATGCATTACATTGGAATTGTTGCAAATGGAAACTTTGGTATAGTAGGTTTTGGATTTATTGTAAATTGGTGTGTAAACCATGCGCAGTCCTAGTTTTATGTACTCAAAACCAGTAACCTTGAATTCTTTCATTATCAAGAGATAATGCTGCCTGGTTTTAGTTTTGAATTGAAAAGTTAAAAGGTTTTAGAATAACGTTAGTATAAACTATAAATCAAATGGAATTTAGAATGTAAATATGAATTAGCAATTAATAAATTGATTGTGAGATGGAGATATGAACACAAGTTGGAATGTGAAGTGATACTTATGGTATGAATTGAGATTATGAAAACAAGTTGGAATGTGAATGGAGATATGAACACAAGTTGGAACACAAGTCGTGTTTAAAAGATCTAATTATTTATTTGGATTCCAAATATGAATTAGAATAGGAATTGAGATTTGAAGAATTGCATATGGATGGGGAATTAATGTTTAAAATGTGATTATAATAATAGGATGTTGGTTATGAACCGAATATCAAGATTAAGAGATTGATGCAATGAGCTTGGTTACGTAAACGGTCATATGAGGTTGATTTTGAAGTTCGTTATGTAACATGGATTATAAAATTAGTGTTTGGAAGTTCGATTTGCATTTGGACAATTAATAAGTTCATAGGCTTGGTACATGACTGCTTTTGGATTATGAGTTTTGTTGTGACTATGACTTTCGTATATGGGTAATGTTCATGAATTGATATGTGAGTTTTAAAGATATGAAGATTATATGAAATTTGATTGTCATGAATAGCATTACATTAGTATAAGTTAATTTTTTGTTGTCATCAAACTTATTAATTACTTCCCCCGTTCCCTAATACTTGCTACTGATAGTGACATTTTCCAACACAATATGTCACGCTCAGTAGCAAGTATTATGGAATGGAGGAAGTACTATGAATACATGATTGTAAGTATGACTATGTACTTCTTTGTTTATCAAGGTTAAAAGAATATATGTTGTCGAGTGTGTAAGGATTGCAAATTTTTAGATTAAACAAACAAACATAAAGTTAATACGTTTTCTTTTCTTAAGTAACTGGTAATATTGATTGAATGTTGAATATAAGAAAGATTAAAAGAAGCATTGAATCAAGATCTAAGAACCATTGATGCTTGAGATTAAGAGTATTGGGTAAAGATAAAGTGTGAGGAAATAATTCACTTATACTAAAGACTTGATTAGAAAGAGAATATAATAAGTATGAATCAATATCATTAAAGGACTTAATTCAAGTTATGAATAAGTAACTCAAGAAAGTGAATGTTGTTCTTAGCCATGATTTAAAGACATAAACAAATATAGAGAACTACAAGAAAGCGAAGAATTTCGCAAAAGACAATAAGGAAAGTCTAAAGTCGATGTTGTAATGAAAATTGTGACCAAAAATCGTTTTCATGATCAAAATTTCATCATCATGGGAATTACATGGTATTTTTTATGAAAATTATCATTACAATGATTCTCATAACCACTATTTAATACCAACAACCAAACGGCTGTGAATGCCATTTTATAACATATACTCTTGTAACTGTCATTGGAAAATGTTCTCAAGTGCTGCTGGTTAATATTATTAAAGGATAGGGAAGTACATATAGATTGATAAATGGAGTGAGAGAATGCTTGGGAGTAGAGGGATAGAAAGAAAGAAGTGGTCCAACCTTTTTATATAAGGTAATGGGGAAAATTCATTGGAATGAGGCAAGTGGAGTAAAATTTCACAGTGATAGAGTAAGTACTTGCAAAAATGTTTTTTTTGATCTTCTTATTGGCCAAATTTTGCTCTTGCTAATCATCTCCAATAGCACATTTTGACTCTTTTGAGATTAAATAAAGAAATGAGTCGCTCTTCTGATTTCACTGTCCGAAATTGCTTTGTTTTACTTAGTCCTTCATAGAAAACATTAAAGGATTTTCATGGAAGGCATGTTGCTAAACTTGTATTGATCTG
Source organism: Amaranthus cruentus (assembly GCA_019425755.1). Taxonomy (NCBI): domain Eukaryota; kingdom Viridiplantae; phylum Streptophyta; class Magnoliopsida; order Caryophyllales; family Amaranthaceae; genus Amaranthus; species Amaranthus cruentus. The sequence continues at coordinate 6,877,678 of CM033451.1, read as the reverse complement.
TAATGGCAGTTACATTATTAAATGGCCAAGCAAGTTGCAACTCTGTTTCTGGAAGACTGGCTTAGGAGCAGTATCAGCAATAGCACTGGCAGTGATAATAGCTCCAGAAGTTTTACTGATTCGTCAGCTCAAACGATTATTCAGGCATGGACTGAGCTGAGGGATTGTTTACTGAAGGGTGCATTTCATCCTCGTCTACTCTACTCTTTGAAAATTCTTGCTAGTTCGAAAGCTTCATTATATGTGGCTGATCCCCAAGCAAAACTCCTCATTTCTATCCTTTCTTCTCCTAGCATCACCCTTCCACCTGATTCACACCCCCTTATCTTTAGACTCCTTTATATATGGGTGAGAAAATCGTCGAAGCCTTCATTGACATTGATGGACTTGTCTGTCGAGGTCATCACCCAATTTTTCAGTTGCCAGGGTGAGATAAACAAATCTTTATTTGCCCAAAGTGTTCTTCTTGTTGGTGCAATCTGTTGTGTCCCTTCTTTGACTGAAAACACTAAAATGGCCTGCTTGAAGCTTGTGTGTAGAATGCTGGAGGAACATTACCGGTTGATTGGATCCGTAGGTGAACTCATTCCTGATGTACTAGCTGGGATTGGTTATGCCTTGACTTCTTCCGAAGAAGTTCATTTTGTTTGGCTGTTAAATTTTCTGTTTAAACATTGGGTAAATATCGAGCATGCCCTTGATATTTCTCATTCACTGATTATTTTGCATCTTATAGAATGGGTTGTTTTCAAATTCATCAGTTCTAATGCTTTGGATAAGATAAGGATATTTACCACTGAAGTAATAGAAAATACCGAGGCAAATTATGCTTTATTTGCGGTCCTCATGGCCACTGCTGGAGCCATAAGAGCATGCAATAGACCTATGAATCATGGAGAGAGGTTGAATATGGTTTCTAGGCTGCGGACGTCAGCAGAGTCTCAACTTGGAGTTATAGGCACAAACTTGATCTCAAAGATAGGATCTTGTAGTAATGGTATTATTGAAGATGCTGAAGTCAGATTTCTCCTCCAGTGCCTTTCATTGGCTGCATCTAGAAGTGGTGGGTTAAATTCAACGAGTGGGCCACTGCTACTATCACTTGCTTTTGCCTTGCTGATTGAGGTGTTTTGCTTGAGAAGTTTTTACTGCAAAATTCTTGAATCTCCATTGGGTAATCTTGGTAATTTAAATCCTGTTTCTGTGAAAAAGCATCAAGAAGGCATTGTTTTCAGGGAAGCGGGTGCAGCAACTGGTGTTTTATGCAATCTTTATGCATATGCAAATGAATATGACAAGGGTAGGGTTGAGGATCTAGTTTGGAGTTTTTGTCATGACATCTACCACGGACATAGACAGATAGCTTTACTATTGCAAGGAAGGTTTGACCAATTGCTTAATGATTTGGAGAAAATTGCTGAATCCGCTTTCCTGATGGTTGCAGTCTTCGCATTAGCTGTCACAAAGCACAGATTGACTTCTAAGTTCCCGAGAGAGACACAGGTGAATTGCTCTGTAAATATTTTGGTTTCATTCTCTTGTATGGAGTATTTCCGTCGAATTCGACTTCCGGAATATATAAAGACAATCAGAAGTGCGGTAACGAGTGTGCAAGAGAACGACTTTGCCATTGGTGCATTTGCTGAATCCTTGCCTTCTTATGTTGATCTGACAAACCCTGAAGGTATTAATCACTTGAATCTTCATGAATTTCTATTTCAACACTTCATGAACAAGTTTGTTCGTAGATCAAATTATTGATGCTCGGCTTAGTGGCTAATTGTTATCATGAAGATAGATGAAGAATTACCTAGTTTTTCCTTCTAGGTTTTCGACACCTGCCAATTAGGAACTACCTATGGTCCAAGGATGAAGTTCAGACTGCAAGGATCTTGTTCTACCTGCGAGTTATTCCAACGGGCATCAATCATTTGCCTAGTAATGTATTCCGGGATGTGCTTGCTGCCACAATGTTTTTGTATCCTAACTTCATGTTCCACATGATCCTCAACTTTTTTTTTTCATTATCCCAATTTTATTCATTTGCTCCCGTCAAGTCTAGTTTGGGGTTCGAATGTATGCAACATTACTCATAAAATCAAATAATTTGTTTCTAATCGACCATTGATGACAACATAATCAACAATGCATGAAGAATGTGCATGAAGAAGTGTGCATGATTTAGCAAGCTGTTTTTCTATAGTGTAATCTGAAATCACAGAACCAAAAAACTGTAAACATCAGTTTCCAAAAAAATACTTATATACATCATTAGCAACTTCACTTATATGATTATGAGTCGATAGATATTATTTTTTACTTGTTTATTCCATATATCATACTAATAGATACATGGGGCATCCTAATGACAAAGTAGCACGGTCCTCGCATTCAGTATTCTCTTCATTCATAGCTTCTGAAAAGGATTCTGATCAGGATGATAGGATATTGTTGAAGGAGCATCTTGTTTTCTATTACATGAGAAGGTCCTTAGAGGTAAAAAAAGATGCTGTTAATATAATCGGACTTGATCAGTTTGGAGCTGTTTAATAGACTTGATATTTTTCATAATGCTTCTATATGTAGGCTTATCCAGGTAGCACACCATTTGATGGTCTGGCTTCTGGTGTTTCTGCATTGGTTCGTCATCTTCCTGCGGGAAGCCCTTCCATATATTACTGCATACATACTCTTGTGGAAAAGACTAATGGGCTGTGCAGAGAAGCCTCGACTTCTAAAGCTTCTGAATGGTGGAAGAACTGGCAAGGGGACTCAGATCCCTGCAAGAAAATCCTGGAGCTGTTAATACAACTGGTGTCCTTGGTGGACATACAGGTAAGTCTAAGTTTTGTTTTTTTTTTATTGCTTGAACTGTAGCTAAGACAGTTGAGAATTCCTAAATATTAGATATAAGGAGCCACCCTCATTCATATAACATTGAAAAGAACTATACTTTATTTTATTAGTTGTAATATTTCTTGAGGAGATGCTATCCAATGTACAACATTGGTTCTTAATATCTTTAATTAATTTTTTTTACAAAATAATGCATGAAGACAAATCAAACAAGTTGCACTTGACTAGTGTATTTTCTAATACATTGGTGAGAGAATATGGGATAAGGTTGGGAAATAAACAATGGGTACTGTACTACTATTATTATAGAACTATACTACTAACAAAATGCTGTGGAAGTGAGAAAGGGCTTGATGTGGAGAACCAACCAAACCTGGCTCCTTGGACTCTGCAATTTTTGCTATCTATATTAGCAGCTTCTGAATTTTCTACTCGAGTATGATATGTCAAGCTGGTCTCTTCTGTGTTACTCATGCTATTTTGTTTGTCAGGTGCTACCAGAAATGATGAAACTGCTGGCACAGCTAATTCTCCAATTACCAAAAGATGGCCAAAATATGGTACTCAATGAATTATACACCCTTGTTGCAGAATCTGATGATGTCACCAGAAAACCTTCACTGGTTTCATGGTTGCAGTCGCTCTCATACCTCTGTTCTCAATCGACAGCTACGAAAGAAACATGCTCAGTGGTTCCCAAAAGTACCAATTCTTCAGGCTCGCAGAATATTGCTGCAAGATTATGATTGATCAAGGTATGCACTTTTTTCAATAACGTGCTTTGTATTTAGCTTGTTCTTGTTAATTGTCTCTACTAGTCAATTCATACACAGATAAATGAAATAAACTTCAAAACACTGAGACATATTTTTACTCTTGTGGTTACACCGTGTTGAATTTACAACTTGTTTCAGCAGAGTTCTCAATTAGCAATGTTCATGAGCCAGTTTAGCCTTGTGAATTGAAATACCTCAGTTATGTGGAAGTTCAACAATACCAACCTGGAAACTTGGACATGTAGCTTGACATGATCCACAATATTGCTCATATGGTAAAGAGCTTTTCCATAACTAATGTTTGGTGGGTATGACCCCAGACCCAATTTATATTCCTGTAAAGGATCAATAGTCCCATAGCTGTACTTTTTAAAAAGAGAGGGATTATTAGGTCTATGGCCGACCAGATGTAAAACTTTTTTGTATATCTGACGTTTTTAAGGGAACTGTGCAAAAAAGCGATGGCAAAAGGACTTGTATTCAGGACTACATGAGCTACAGCCCATTGAGTTTATTCTCTTCTATGGCTGAATAGCAAGTCTACAGATTTTAGTAGTAGAGAAATTTTATTTCTGACTTTGCCAACATAACTTATTCGTTGTTTGCAAAATTATGGTTAGTAGGTGCTACCTAATAGCTATAAGTTTGTTTGTGTATAATGACATATAAGCTGATGAGCAGTTTGTGCACTTACTTACCATGAAAATTCAGTAGCATGTTTGCAGGCAGCATCTTGATGGTGTATTCTTTGTGAAATTCGCAAATCGCAATTCTTCTCCATTGCAGACTCGATGCTAGCCTAAGCCTTTAATTAAATGAGGTTAAAAATTTCCTTTCTAATGTTGAGGGTAGTAGTGAAGATGGCATTGCATTATATGTTGGCCAAGAAGCGCATACCACTTACCTTAATTGTTCATCAAGCACTTTCTTTTCAGAGAATTCGAGTGACCCTAGTCCTGTATTGCGAAGCTACAACTCAGTATGACACATGTTAGAAAAATAAGCAAAACCCTACTTAGCATATTATTTCCCCATCCTACAAAAGATAAACCGAAAAGTATCAGGCAGCATACGATGGTTTTCTCTTGGAACCTGATAGGTCTTTTTCAGCAGCGTAATTGACCGAAGTTGGCAAGGCTATTTTCTTATTCAATATTGGTATATTATCTGCTATTTTCTTCAGATGTGCTCGAAACTTATTTTTCTGATCCTTTTCCTTAAACTTCTTTTATTTGCAGGACCTATTTTCTGCTGAAACCGACATGACATCAATTACACTTGTATGGAAAATTGACAGAACTGAGGATAAGTTAAAAAAAGAGAAATTACAAAGAAAGTTGCAGGCTTTGGGAAATCATTGGAAAAGGAAATCCAGTGTATTATATTTCTAGCTTCCATTTTTGCTAGCTGTTGTCAAGGACACATTGCGGCTACACCCCCTAGGACCACTTCTGGTGCCAGAAAAACTGATACTGATGAGAAGATGTTACTTCAGTCTTCCAGAGAACACTTAGGTACTTACCAATGTCTGGGCATTTGAAAGAAATCAAAGCTTGGGGAAAAACCCAACCTCTTTTAAACCAGGGAGATTTCTGTGACCGGAAACGGATTTTAAGGGCGTGATTTGAGGTTATTCCATTTGGTGCTGGCTGTAGGATCTGTCCCGGATCGCCCTTGGCAATACTTCCATAGTTCCATTGATATTGGGAAACGGAAGTGTTTGATTAGAAGCTGGAAGATGAGACCTCCCCAAAAAAGATGGGTAAATAAGAAATTTCAGATCACCTTGGAGAAAGCTCAGCTTCTCTTCAGATCATTGCTGTCCAGTGTGAATTTTACATGTACTATTGTATTCTCTATCATCATTTGTATGTAATCAGTATGATGACTTATCGGTTATGGACCTCAGGTATTCCCTTGGGAAGATTAGAACAATGTGGTAATAGTGTAATACACCCCAAAGAGCTGTCCAGATGTAGTTTCTGATTTTTGGAGGGATATTAAGCTTCTAAAGTTAAGCCCATAAGAGATCATTGCCTCCTAAGCAAGACGCAATCCCTCGTACTTCACTAGGCATCGTTTACTCAAAATGTCATTTGTGCTCTCCACTCTACATCTAATATCTTCCTAATTTGCTCTACTAATAGGAGCACTCTGAGGCACACCCACTTTATAACAACTTTAGTTGCTCACAGTGACATAGTTAAAACTACAACGGAATTTGAGAGAAGAAAAGAAAGAGGAGAGTATAGAGCAGACAAAGAAGTGAATAGAGATTAGCTAGAGAAGTAGAGGAAGTAGGGAAATGCTATTATTACAGCACAATTTGTGTGAGACGATCTCACTGTGAGACGTTATCTATACATTGCTACTCTCTTATTACAATGCTATGCTCAACAGTACGCAACCCCCTTCATACTACTCCCACTGTTTTATATTGTTTGTTACACTTTAACTAAAACTATATGGGTTTTTTGGTTAAATGTAACCAACAATACACAACCCTCTTCATACTACTCTCTCTTATTACAATGCTATGCTCAACAGTTACAACTTCATACTACTTCTGTTTCATATTGTTTGTTATATTTTAACGAAAACTATATAACCTTTTTGGTCAAAAGTAACCAACAATATAAAATAAACGGGTAATTCTCTAACAAACTTGATCAATCAATTCCTACTTGAATTAGTATTTAGTTACAACTTTAACATCACCTACAACACACTCTTTTTTGAAGTTTACTTATAACAAACTCTTGATAGTACTCTTAACAGCTTATTACAACAAGGCAAATATAGGACGAACAGTTAGGCACAAGGATTAGAAGTTTCGATTTTAGGAGTACACAAAACAAGGAATACAGTCGATTCTAAACATGGATTGGAGATGGAATTGCTCGAAGTCTTTGAGCTTTCTCCAATGTAAATCCAAACCTCTCCGTCATATCCATTTTTTCAGGTGAAATCCCACCTTCTAACTCCCAATCAAACCCATGAATCAATGATCCCAACATCAAATGGATCATCCGTATTGCCAATGGCATCCCAGGACATATTCTACGACCTGCACCGAATGGAATCAACTCGAAATCACGACCCTTTACATCAATTTCTGAACCCATAAATCTTTCAGGCTCGAATGATTTGGGTCTTTCCCAAAGATCAGGATCTCTCCCAATTGCCCATACATTGACCAAAACTTGTGCATTTTTGGGTACTGTATATCCAAACAACCGCACATCTGTATGAACTCTTCTGGGTACTAAAAATGGTACTGCTGGATGCAATCTAAATGTCTCCTTTACAACTGCTTGCAGGTATGGCAGTCGAGTGATGTCTGATTCATTTATTAAGTTCCCTGTTCCTACTATTTCTCGGAGTTCCTGTTGAGCTTTCTTCATTTTTTCTGGGTTTCGTAGCAATTCTGCCATTGCCCACTCTAATGTGCTTGATGTTGTGTCTGTTCCGGCTCCAAATAAGTCCTGTACACAATAAAATCAATGGGTTTTATATTAGATTGCCAAATGTTTGATGAATTGCCTCAAAGAAACTGATGAATTTTATTATTTTAACTATTGTAAGAGCTAATAAATTTTTACCACTAATAGATTAGGGATATGTGATGGCTCAATTTCTTGAGTTTTTTCTTGATTAATTCCCAGCAATACATCAAGAACATCATTCCCCTGAATCGAATCTGATGGTCTTTTCCCTTCAAGGCGTTCATCCATCAAAGAGGTGAACAAATCTATCATTTTCTGGAAGTTAATCGCCATTCGCCGCCTGATTCCTTGTGGGTCTATCTTTTTCAAGATTGGGAAATAATCTGCAAAATTGGGTTTTCCTGCATCTTCCATTATACCTCTTATAATCTCTTTAAATCTCCTAGAAATTTCCGAATTTGGGTCACCCAAATCCACTGAAAAGAAAGTATTTGACAACAAATTCAGAGTCGTAGTAAACGCAGCCTGTCCAATATCCACTGCTGTATTAGCTTCACCGCATTTTTCGACATACGAAATGAGATCTTTTATCTTATTCATCCGAATACATTGGCTAGCATCGAGTCTACCAGCAGAAAAAACATGGGAATTACAGATTCTGCGAAGGTTTCGCCATTTGGGTGATGACACAGGAAGCCAAACAACCGAGTTCTGATACTGATTGACTGCATAAACTGCATCAATGACCATACGATTCGAGAAGGAAAGATCATTCTTTTGAAGGGCTTCTTTAGCCATGGAAGCTGAAGAAATGATCACGGTTGGCACACGGCCGAGCTGCAGGGTCATAAGTGGGCCATACTTCTTGGAAAGTTCTGTTAAGGAGATATGTGGGTTGGAACCAAGGCTGAAAAGGTTGCCAAAAATGGGTATTGTAGGAGGACCTGGTGGTAATGTTCTTGGGTATAACTCATTGTTTTTCTTTACATTTGAGAGGATTAATTGAATCCCAATCCATGCTAGAAGGAGGCACAATACAAAGCTAAGGTAATCCATGGATGACTTGACTTTTTGTTGATTCTTTTGTAATGTGTCTCTTAAAAAAAGTCTTATGGTTTAGTGTTTAATTAATATGTGAAGATTACTGTAAAAGTCTAAAACACGGAATGCACGTGATGGGCAATCATGTACCGTATCACAATATATTACTCCAATAATTAGTTGGATGTCCTGATTTTTTTAGATTTCAATCATGTGGGATTTGTAGACTAAAGGCCTCTAAGTTGTTTGGCATTTGTCATGAAATGAAAAGGATATGGTAATAATAATTGAGTAGAATAAAGAAATGAAAGAAAAACAAAGTTTTTTTTAGAAAGTATTTTTCCCAACAAAAAAACTTGGGTGAGACCGCCTCACTTGTGAGACGCATCTTATTGGGCCGACCCAATTGTACAATTTTCTTTTACCAATTTCAAAAATTAAAATATTAATTTTGAGAGTTAAAAGATCAACTCAAAGACTTCAAAGACCAATTTCAAAATTTTCAAGGATTTGAAATTAACATTTTAAGTCATGTAATTTGATAATTTTAAGACTTAAAATGTCAATTTTAATACTTTAAAAACCAATTTTAAGACTTAAAAAACCAAATCGAGAACATTAAATTCATAAATCAACTTTAAATTAGGATTTCTCAAACATTAAAGTTGACATTTAAAACTTTAAAATTGACTTTTAAAGTCTTAAAATTGGATTTTTAAGTCTTGGAATTGTCCATTTACCCTTTTCCCAAAAGCTTCGTGAATTTTAAATTTCCAAAATAAGAGTTTTTGTGTTTGAATCTAAGATGAGGGCTTGTTCACTATAAACTTGGAAAACAATCGATGGGTCGGATTTCGAGTTGGATCAGTTTCGATTGGGTCAATTTCATGTAGGGTCAGTTTTAGGTCGGATCAATATGGATTTCAGGCGGGTATGGATTAATCCAATAAGTTACCATTTTATTTTTAAAATTGTAGGATTTCTTATTTTATCATTGAATTGAAAAATTGATAATTTTTATTGAAAAATTATTTACTATAGCGTCTACCTAAATTACGATAAAATAACAACACAATATTTAGACAATCAAAGAATAATAATTCAACATAAAAAAACATTTAAAAGTCTAAAATACATTATACGAAAAAAAAAAATATCTAAACGACTCAAACATAATAGGAGTACAATTTAAATATTACGTGTACAAAAGTATAAAAACATGTTAAACAAAGAACATAAAAACTTAGACGAGACCGTCCTACTCTAAGACGAGATCTGGGCCAGCCCATTGTTAGGCGCGTGTACTACACTCGCGCGCTTTTCCCTCCAGATTTCCCCCTTTCTTTTTCATTTTCTGGGCATTTTCAATTTGGACCTTAAAGGTATCAATTTTGACTTTAAAAAAAATCAATTTCAACGTAAAGTAGTACTTAAACAGATCAATTAAAGTAAAAATTTCAATTTGAACCTATAAGTGATCAATTGTGGCGTTAATCTGATCAATTTCTACCTAAATATGGTTTTGTTTCACAATTTGAGAACGAAGTTAATAAAATGTTATTATTTTATCATTCTATGGATGAATTTTAAACAGGTAAAACATTATACAATATAAGTACTTTTATTCAATGCAACATGATGGTTCTAATGGAACATAAGTTATTGATGTTTTCTGATCTAACTCAATTTTGAACGTATAAACTTTAATTATTGTTCTCAAAATATTTCAAAGCCTATAAAGATATTGTATAGGTTTTAGTTCAAATTGAATAAGTTAATAGTTAAATTATGACATATAATTTGACAATGATAATAATCTAACTCAATTTTGAACATTTAATATTCAATTATTGTTTTAAAAATAAGTATTCAAATTTTATAGATATATTGTATAGCCTTTAGTTCAAATTTAATTATTGATAGTTTTATTGACCATTCATTTATTGTTTGAAATTCATCTATAAAATAATAGAATAATACCATGTTATATAACTTCATTCTAAAATTGTGAAACAGACCTATCAGCTGAACAAAGAAACATTAGTGTTTTTTTTGTTTGTGGGCCCAAATGGAGCAGTGCACCCCTTTTTTAACAACTGCACAACCCAACGGTTCAATCTAACTCTGACCAGACCAACCCGTTTTTAATGAGTTTCTTGGGTTCATTTATTTTTCGGGTTTGGGTTAAAAATTCGGGTTTCAACCTAGTTTATTCGGTTGGATTTCGAAACGATTTGCGGGTCAGATTAATTTTTCTTGGGTATAGTTGTTACTAACAACGAACAAGAGAATAACTTGTTAAAAGTCAAAAGATAATTTACGAAGATAAAACAAAGAAAAGAAAGAGAATATCATAGCTAGTAAAAGGAAAAAAAATAAATCAATTGGTTAAATATTCGAAACAGCTAAATATTTTTGTTGCTTTTTTGTCTTTTAACATTCTTTCTCCTTTGCGCTCAACTCTCACGAAAATATTCATATTTTTTTTCTCCCTCTTAAATTTACCTAATTTTTTTTTTGTTTTTTATATTTACCTAAATTTTAATACCATATATATTGATTTTCTATTTTTCAATTCTCGCTTTTTTCAACAATTGTACAATGGGGATATGTTGTCAATTAAGTATTTGATCAATTTATTTGGGGATTGTTGGAATAAGAGATGATTGGATATGAAAATCTTGATTAATTGGTGAAAAAAATAGAAAAAAGGAAATTTTAGTAAATAAGTAAATAACGGTGATTTCTAAAGTTAATAAATTACTCTTACGTGGCAAAATTTAATAGGTGGAGAGCTTTATGATTTTAATTTACCTTTTTTTTGGTTTTGTTTATTTTACTATTATTATTATTATTATTATTATTATTATTATTATTATTATTTTATTTTTTTTATGGTGATTTAAAAATCACCGTTATTGATTAAAAATTATTGATTGCGAAATCATCAAGAACAGTAGTGCAAACAATGGTGGTCATGGCGGCGGTAGACAACGACCGTTGAGTGACATGATGAAAACTTTGTTTTTGTTGTTAGGAAGAGCGTAGTGATCTCAATTTTTTTAAATTAAAGGGAGATAAAGTGTTTCTGTTTTCACTGGTTGTTGCGCAGTAACAATGTAACGAATTCAAATACCCGTTATAACCCATTCTTTTATTTTCCATATCGAACAAACAAGTAGAAACGGTATTTATTAGTTGTTTTTGTTTCTTGAAATTTCAGCAAACCAAATAACCACTAAATATATTAAAATAGCAAACGAATACATGCTAATGCTAATGCACATTCTTAACTGTTAATATAATTATAAATTAGTATATCTAATAATATCCGACATATGAACGTCTTATGATGGAGAATGGCTACAAAAGGATGGATCAACAAGTGCAATATATCACAAACTATCGAATTGAGACAATTAGACAAAGTGTTGGAGCTGCTAGCTCTCGACTCGATTTTATAGTCTAATACCACATTGATATTAGGAATTTACCACCTTCCAACTTCGTGTGTTTTGCTTTTCAATTGTGCAATTCCGACTCTATCCTTTTCTCAAATATATAGTCTATTCACCAAGTTTCCAACCTACCAAATCAAAATTAGTTTTATGGTCTTTATAAAACATAGCATTCTCTATGGGACAATGGAGTAAGATATAACTGTCTTGAAAAACAAAATTACAATGAAAAGCCTATGAATTTAGTTATTAACAAACTTGATAAGTCTATGAATATGAATTTAATTATTGACCATGTGTGAAGTGTGAAGTGTGAACATATACTCTATACCCATACCATCTAGGCTAAGATGGCAAATAAGAAACAAGACAGTACAAGACCACTCTTTCCTATTACACCAGGGAAAATGATTTAGCGATTACTCTTCTGTTCTACTCATTTTGCATCGTTTAGATGAAAAAGCTCTCGCATTGTAATTCAAAATGATGCAAAATGAGAGGAACATAAGAGTACACCTTATGACTGGTCAAGAAAAAACAATAACCTCTTTTAGAGTAGAAGGGTTATGGTTATTATCTTACAATTAGATAAGCAATATAGGTAAACTATTAGAGTTAATTCCTGGCATATCATTAAGACCTGAGCTGTATAGGCAAACAATCAAGATTTTGGCAACAGTCTGTCTCTTTTGGCCATTTCATAGACGGCGATGGCCGTAAGAACTTGGCCATCAGCTGTGGTGCGCCAAAGTTGTTTATATGGGACTACATGCACTTTAATGAGCTCACCGTGCTCTTGCAGGCCGGTTCTCTTACCTTGAAGCTGCTGTATGATCTCTTTACTCACCCGTGTTTGATACAAAAAGACAGCTATTTCCTCATCGCAACCTCCCTAACATAGAAAAACATAATGACAACGATTTAGATCTTAGAGGCAAGGTCACATTATACGAAAAAGGATAGATGAAAGGATTAGGAATCAACTAACCGCTGATGGAAAAACTTTTCTCCCAGTTGATGGTTCTAAAAAGGCTGTTAGCTCAATCATATCTTCTTTATTCAAGTGTATACCAGTTTCCTCTTCAACCTGTCGTACGCATCATGATCATATAATACTATGAGACATCCATATTTAGGAGTCCTCGCGAGTCTAATTTTGGAATGTAAGCATAAAATAACAAATCTAGTAGCAAACAAAATTTAAACGATTTAAGGCGTGTGTCTTTGACTCTACTGAACTCCACTAAACTTATACTACAGAGCCGAACTTTATTAAAGCAAAATTATCAGTGCTACGCTGAATTTAAGTGCTGAAAAGAACTAGAAACTGAGCTTAAGTACAACATTTTTAGTACTAATTAAAACTAAATTTTACTAGATTGAACTTTTTAAAAATAAACAAGGCTCGACGGAAAGAGTTGAAAAGGATAAATCCTTAACTGCCCAATGAGGAGATAACATATAATGATTGCCCAGAATAAACAGTGACATCAGTTCTACACGATGCACAACAAGAACAGAGCTTTCAAAAAATAGGAGATGGAGAATCACATTAGACACATAAACACAAATTAATAGAAAACAAAACAAAACCAAGAGACCTCACGAACTGCGGTACCGATGAAATCACCCTCTTCATCATCCAACATCCCAGCCGGCAATTCCAAAACAAAACGCCCAACAGGGACCCTAACCTTGTACCAACAGAATATCCATTAGAGTTGAGAATTTTACAGCATTTGAGAGTTTAATGCTCAACATCAACTAGGAGTTGATAGACTTGACGCATGGCTTCTTTCATCTGAATCATTGTTTCTAAAATAAGAATCAAGACATTCATAACTATAAATCAGTAAATAAAGTCCCGGTATCTTGGATTACAAGGAAGAAAGATACCTGTTCAGTGAGAACGGCATAAGTCTCATCCTCACACTCCAAAAGGATAAGGATAGCTACAGCTGGTCCTCGTGCAAAGACAATACCTGGAACCTATGGCAATTCAACAAGTAAACACATGCCTTTTAGCAAAAGTTCCAAACTCATATTTGACGCTTGTAATTGGTAAATGAGTATCAAACAGAATGCTTAGTGTTGTAAATCCTATAAAAATAGCTCTATTAGCATAGAACTGCCAAAGGGTGCATTGAATTGGTTGTTATAACAAATCAAAAGTTATTGGTTGATACCTGTTTTCCCGTTTCCTTATCAATAATTTCAGCTTTAAACTTGAGAAAACCAACACGCTTTCCAAAATAATCCACTCCCTGATTGTCAGCCAAAAATTATAGTTAGTAGCTATAATAAATGAGTTGCATCAGCCATCACCCCTCTCCCTGGCAGCCAAATAGGGTGGACGACTTTCAGTTTTTGATCCTAAAGAAAAGAAATAGTTACCCAGTACTCAAATGCTATCATTGATCCAAGGAAAATTAAAGCATTGATCTATTACTATTCTTGGAAATAGTTATGGCCACTTTCTCGAATATCCTAAAAGCTTATATGCATATACAAGAGGAAATAGCTGAACTGAAGGAGAAATTTGTCTGCATCAATTTGTTTTGTAGCTTTTATTTTAGTTGAGTTATATTTATTCATTAATATTTTGAAAATTTGTAATTTCTGCCTACTAAAGTTATCTTCTCAAGGTGAGTCAACTTGGGCAAGTTCCAGGTGGTGGTTTCTAAGCGAAGGAGTTCTATCCAGGATGAGAAAGATTCTTGATGCATTGGGTGTTAGCATGGAAAAAAATCGTGGTTGCAGATGCGTTTGTGGAAACGGTTGCGGTGTCGCGAAAAACGGCTATAACGGAGAAATAACGCGAATCGCGGCTGATGCGGTGTGATTTTTGGGAAAAAAATAATACATAAGGTGTTTTGAACTTATAATTGCATTTTTGTTGTTGAACTACTATTATTATGCAATAATATGCAACTAGCTATTATAATTGCAATATTTGATTCTTTTAGTATATAGTAAATTAACTTATTAGTTATTAGTTAATTATTCTTGTTGAACTACTATAAATTAAGTAATCATAATAATTAAAGTTAATGGATACTAACAAATTTTAACGGGAAGACAAATAACGTTGTAACGGTAAAATATCGTTATAACGGTAAAATAACGAGCATTACACGTTATATAATGGTCAACGTGGCGTTTTGACCGTGCAATTTCGTGAACCGTTATATAACAGGATTTAACGTCGCGACAACTTTCAAACAAATTATATAACATGTGTTACGTAACGTAACAGAGGAGTTTTTATTCCATGGGTGTTAGAGAAGTGGATGGACACAAAAAGTACCTCGAGTTGCCAAATACAAGTGAGATATCAAAAACAATCTATATTCATTAGTTGAAAGAATAGAATTTGAAAAAAAAAATAGTGCGGGGTTAGGAAGAAAAGTCTATGTCAAAACTCATAAAGAAGTGTTGATTTATGTGGTGGCTCAAGCAATTCCAGCTTATATGATCAGCAATTTATGCATCCTGTTATGATTATGGGTGACTAGGTTCACCAGGTAATTAGGACAAGATTAAAAATTAATCAAGTATGTTAGAGTAGGTTAGAAGAGGCCATAGTACACCTTGGGATCGGTTGATGGAGTATCAAGCTAGTATCAAGCTTGTACTCATTGGTTGGGTGAAGACTTGGAGAGCAAGGCTAAAGGCTTGGCCTTGGAGTGCAAGCATCAGACATGGAACAAAGTGTAAGAGTGTTGGGGGACCAAATAGTGACCATAGGACGCATGGAAGAGGCGAGAAACAAATCAGCAGGAGCTGGCCTGCACCTGCTCAAACGAGCAGCATGGGTGATCAGGCGAGCAGGCATAATGCAGCAGCCACTGTCCTTTGCGGCTAGTTTTGCTTAGTTGCTGACCCATTTGATGCCTTCATTTCCTATATAAAGACTCTTACATATCCTAGGTTAAATATGTGACAGAAGTCTCATTGTATAGAGCTTCTTGTTGCTAAGGTTATTCCCTCATTAGCTCCTCTCTTCCTACACTAAACCTCTCCATATGTAATTCCTTCAAGTTTTGTAATTGTCCTTTGAACACATTAATATTATCCTAGGCTAGAATGGTGGATGTAGCCCACGATTGGTGAACCACATAAAATCTTGTATCCTTTATTTATTTGTTCATTATTATCATTCATTACTTACATGCATATTAGGTTCCTACACATACAAACATCATAAACATCCACTTAATGACTTTGTGATCTTTGGTGAGTGAGAAAGCCTCTCATTTCACATCCGATATGGTTTTCTGGGTAAAATATGTTAAGAGTTGTACCTTGAATCCATAGTTCAATGGGTTTGGTTCAATTAAAATTGGATTGATGTGTAGCAAACAAGTTTAGTCTTGCTTAGAAAACAAGTACAAGATGGTATGGAAGAAAACTTCTCTGTGTTTGAAAAAAGGCTTTCCTTTTGTGGGTAGGTTTCCCTTTTCCACGAAGGTAGGCTTACCATTTATGTTAGTAAGAGCATCATGCTAACGATGTGAAGGTTTTCCTTTTTGCGAATGCTTCCTATCGGGAAACCAAGATTTGAACCAATCCCACTACTGATATCAAGATTCATTCAATATGGCCATATGGGATGTGGTTAAGGTGAGCAAGAGTTTATTATTTTGAAAACAGAACCAAGAACGTATGCAGTTTAGTAGATTTTTGAATGTTTTTCATAACAAAATAGGTATGTGCGCCAGATTTGTAATGATCTTCTTGTTCTTCTCTATGAAGCCTCAAAATGGTTGGTTTAAAGCAAATTTAGAAGCCCATTTTGATGCATATAAGTATGCTGATGTAGGAGTAGTATTCAGGTTCAGAATGGATGATTAATACCACCTCTACTAGAGTTTGGGTTCAATGGGTAGGGGAGATGAGTGCGGCAACGGTAGCGCTGTTCAATTAAAAATTCATGAGGCATTTCAGTTTCCAAAGAATCATTGACAACACTGTCAAGCTTCGTTGTTTGATGAAGCCTCCAATTTTTCTAATTTATGAATACATTATTATGCTTATCAAGTTTTTCTGTTCTCGTGTTAAATGGACAAGAAACATGATTGCCCATTTGACAGCTAAGATATAGGACATGTTTGTACGGACCCTTTTTTCCTCATGAACCAGTTCATCATCGGAACTTGAGTCGAACTGATACGATTCTCATTCATCTTAACTCAAAACAAAAAAGAAAATTTGAACTCAACAGAATCATATGCATGACCAAGCTAGAGTTCTCTGTTTCAGCTTTCAAATGTTCATACAGAAAAGTATTACAGCCTTACAGCTAAATATTTAAGTGTTCTATCACTGATGATTCATATTTCCAATTCTAGTTTAGCAGATATGTTACAAATTCAGAAATCTATACCCCTAAAATAGAAATTCAAACAAATTTTCTATTCCCTCGCCAAAAAGAATTGTTATGGTCATTTGTCTACAAGATATCATTATAATTACACAATTTGATTTCAACAAAATACTTATCAAAATAATATCGGAATGATCCATAAATTTATAAGGATTTCAAATTAAAAAAGCTGGAAAATTAAGTATAACCTGTATAAGGACTTTGTTCAAAGACATAATACCATCATTGAGAGCGCCATTTTGATCCTGCAAGTTTTTCAACCATTGCTGAAACAAAGATGATTCAATCGCATTCCTGTATACAATTTTCCACATTTTCCAATTTTTTTAAAAATGCAGTACAAAGATTATTGAAGCGAGTTAAAGGAGGGGGGAAAGCGGTCGAACTCACTTGAACTCGGAGGGTGTGATACCGGGTGCAGCAACGATTTCAACGGGTTGACCCTGAACGGTGATGGTGTGAACGAGTGCTGATATCGACTCGGATGACATTGCAGAAAGGAGATCTTCACTCTTCACGATTGAGCGAAAGAGGAAAGGGTCTCAACATTTTAAAATTCCGTCTTCTGGTTCAACCGGTTTCGGTCTGGTCCGATTTGGGTTTGGACCGGTGTTCACCCGATACAAGGAAACAAAAATCTTCTATTGGTGGGTTAATATAAAAAATAATTTCATATAATATGTCACACTCGGGTGTGAGTATTTTAGAACAGATGAAATACAATATGGATATTGAAATTAACAACAAACAAATACATAAATTATGGGATCAAATAACAATCTAAATAAAAGAAAAGGAAAAAATTACAAAAACTAAATAATTTATAACACCTTTTCGAAAAAATTGTTTAATCAATTTTTTTTTTTAAAAACTACCTTAAATAACATAAAAATTTGCAAAAGACTACCACTTAATAGAATCGTCAGATGACCGTCAAATAAGACGTTGACTTTGCATGTGAGAGGCACATGACATATTCCTTTCTCTAAATCTTCTCCTTTCTTGGTTTATTCTCCTTTTCTTTTTCTACATTTCCATTTTTTTCACCGTCTTCTCCCTCTCATCACTCTATCTTCCTTTTCTCTTTCATGAATTTCATTTTTCTTTAATGTCATTCTCCAAATAAGAATTTATTCTAAAATATTTGTTTCTTTATCAAGAACAATCATCTCTAGCAAGAGGTACTTCAATTAAGGCAATTTGTTATACAATCCTTTTCGATCTCTCTTCAATTTCCATGTATTTTTTTTCATTTAATTTTAAGCAAATCTTAAAAAATTCATATTTGTGGGTATAATTGTTTGTAAGATTTTTAGTTTTTCGTCACACGTGATTGATTCTAGGTTTATATTCATCATTTTGAGACAATTTAAGTTGATTTTAAAACTTGAAGAACAACACAATTTATTCATCGAAATGTCATTGAAGGTAAAAGATTTCAATAGTCTACTGTTTTTACCCAACATTCAACTCAATTTATTGGAAAAATCTAAAGAACAACACAGTTTGTTGGAAAAGCCTTCTATTTTAAAGGCTTTTTTTTTTACATAATCTTTAATCTTTATCATCTCAACATTTAACTTCCTTTATCCACCTGCAAATATCCAATCTTTTTCACAATTTCAACAAATTTTCAAGCAAAAACTGGGTTTATCATGTTACTTCTCATACACAATCCCCATCATCCTCTAAAAGTATGAGGGAAAATGACATTGCGTTGCATCTTCCAGAATTGAAGAAATTACTAGAAGTTTTAGAGTTCAAGAGTCATGAGGATGAAGAACAACAAAATTCCTTGGTCCACGAAATTCTCTTTTGCCTAGGTCGCCCTTTCGGGTTTTCAACCTAGCTGGGCTTTTCTTTTATCAAGCATGTTTCCCTTTTTCAAAAGAATAACATGTACAAACCTAGCAAAACAAATAATGATACAATATAAATATAGAGCTAGGATTGTACATGAATAAATAACATAGAGAGCAGGGGTAGCAATAGGGTCTTCCGTCACCCAAGATAAAAACAAATTATAGCACAAAAGGCAGAATGCATAACTGACTAACATACTCAAATGATGAACTGGGATAGCGCCATTTTATTTTAACCCACCTTAACAAATAAAATATCTGACTAAAAAAAATCACAAGAAAGCAATATATGCATAACAAATTAATTATCTGTCGCTTCCCCGGCAACGACGCCAAAAACTTGATGTGTAAATTTTATTTTAATCGCAAGCACACGGTGTACGTATAGTCGCGAGTCAAACACAAGGAAGTTAGGACAAGAAACTTGGTAATTTTGATTGATTATATTGCTTAGGGAGAAAAAAGATTGATTGGTTGTTTCTTAACAAGCTAAAAATGCAATAAGAAATATGAGATTAAGCTATATGATGAAAACATCTAGGGTGTCGGGAATCCCCTAAAGTCTTATATGATTTAATTCTCATTAGTGTCTATGAAAAGTCGGATTAAATTCGTGGTTAAACATGATCTTGTTAATCTCAAACTCTCGCTCTGTTGATTAACTATTAGATTTAGACCCTATTAATTCGATTCTCACACGCTAGTTTTATTGAACGAATTAATAAAAATTTAACTAAAATTTACCCTAAAGCAAAGTCGATCCCAATCTCACACCCTAGTTCTATTGACTAGTCCGACAAAGCATATTTAATTTAGTTTCATAGACACATCCAAGAATCAAATCATACTCAACTAATAGGTTCAAAACCCTTACCCTAGAAAATAGATCTACTCACTAATCATGGTAAAAATAATAAATAAAAATCCTAGAATGAAACTAAGCATGATAAAAGATGATAATAATGAAATTTGCAAGGGAAAACAATAATTAAACTATGAGACACACAATTAAAGATTCAAGAGCCAAAAAATATGAAGAACAATATTACTTTTAATGAATAACTATTTCTAAGAAAATAATTAAAGATTGACAAAGAAAGATTAAACTAATACAAAATTAATAAAGAAAGATTAAACTTCTAAAAATAAAGTAAATTAAAGACAAGAAATTAAAAGCTTACAAGGAATAAAAATGGTGTTCAATGGAGAAAGATTAAGGAGGAAGAAGGAGAAGAGGGTTTTAGTCTCCCTCCTTGTGCTCCTCCAAAGGAGACTTAACCTAAAATGCCTCTAATCAGCCACTAAATAAACCCTAATAAGTTAATTAAAATAAAGATAAAAGAAAAAATCAAAATTAAAGTTATTAGAGCAGCCGACTCGGCGGCCACTTTCACGTCCAGGAAGCCGAGTCGGCGTTTTTGGTTGACAGCTTCAGCAAACTTCAAATGCTCGTCATTTCTTGCTCGATTATCGGAATCAAACATATAATATAACGTTGGAAAGATCTTGAAGTCTAGTTTCCAATGCAACAAACCGTGAATTAATGAGATATTCCTATCAAAAGTTATGGCCAAAAGAGTAGACATGTATCAAATTTCACCTCAAAACTTTTGCATTAACGACACTTTTCTTTTCTTTTGCTCTTTTACTCTTCATGGCTTGACAAAATTAATAGCTTGATACGTTCTTTGAGCCCTGTAAACACGATTAGCACCGAATACCCAAAAAAACACATCAAAGTACTATAATTCACCCATTTGGCTACAAATTGGATATGGAATACCAAAATCGAGTGAAACCACATAAAACGACCCTAAACCGCCTCTATACATCAAAAAGGAGCACAAAGATGTAAATGATAATACAAATAATTGCACTTATCATGTAAATCTTCTTCTAATTCATTCTAAAACTTCATTTCATTTCATTTTCCAAAAAAATCTGAATCTCAAGCTTTTCTCTAACCCGATCTCCCCAGATCTTGCTCCAAATTATAAACTCAAACCTTACATGGAAGACTTCAACGACAATAACATAACGACAATGCTTTATTATGTAA